>JARHVA010001221.1:440000-1040000 GCA_037957365.1 Torreya grandis | reverse complement strand
CAATAAATTGATCTAACATGAATTCTCCTCCTCGATCTGATCCTAGACACTTAATCTTTAGACTAGTTTCATTCTCAACTAATGCTTTGAACTATCTAAAAGCTTCTGATTTTTTCTTTAAAAACATTATCCAAATTATACGTGAAAAATCATCAATAAGCAACACGAAATATCTATCACCTTGAGTACTTTGAGTCCCCATAGGTCCACATAGATCAGTGTGAACAAGCTCTAGCATCTAAGTGGTCGAGTACTC
Source organism: Torreya grandis (assembly GCA_037957365.1). NCBI lineage: Eukaryota > Viridiplantae > Streptophyta > Pinopsida > Cupressales > Taxaceae > Torreya > Torreya grandis. Next base: position 1,039,744 of record JARHVA010001221.1, on the reverse strand, counting down.
TTTTGTTTTGAACCGCCTTCTAGCCTGCTTCCCATGCTGACAAGGTCCACAAAGCGTGTTAGATGGCTTTGTGATCTTTGGAAGATTCTTGATTGCTTGCTTTTTATAAATTTTGACAAGATTGTCAAAATTTGTGTGCCCCATTCTCCTGTGCCATAGCCAACTTTCTTCAATTTGACTCAAACAACATTTTTGACCTTTGATGTTTGATAGCATATATAAGTTATTACCTGTTCTCTAAGCATTTGCAACCAATACATATGAATCTTTTATTCTAATTTCACAACCTTCTACATAAAACTTTAGTGTGTGCCCCTAATCACACATTTGACTTACACTCAAAAGATTATGCTTAAGACCTTCTACATATAAAACATTTTTAGTTTTAGTTCTACCATTATCTAAACTTAGTGTACCTTTTCCAGCAATTCTGGCAGTAGTATCGTCCCCAAATTTCACTGTGCCACCATTGATCTTCTTCAAGGTTATGAACTTGCTCTTGTCTCCTATCATGTGCCTCGAACATCTGCTATCAATAAACCATGGCTTTTCTTCATTTCTTGCATGCAAAGCTGTCTAGACCAACATAGAACCTTCAGATTTTTCTTCTGCTATGAATGAACCTTTTTCTTGATAAATGGATCCCTAAAACTCTGGTCCTTCTTGACTGAGTTGAACATGCTTCTACAATACCAAGCTATGTGTCCAAAGTTGTTACACTTATAACAAATTATGGTCTATTCATCAAAGTTTGATAGAGGAGCAAAAGAGTTATAGCTTCTGCTTGACTCTACATGACCTTCCTTTTCCTTATTTTTAAGATTGTTAGCTCTTTTTCTACATTCTAATTTCTTATGACCATATCCATTATAATAAAAATAGTAACCATAAAAATAGGACCTGTTTGTGTATCTCTGACCTGATTTCTTTTTATAGCTTTGTTCCTTCCATCCTTCTTTGTCCTCTGTATTCTTCACTTCTTCCCTTCTTGTTTCCTCATTTGTAAGAGCTTCAACATAGCTCTTCTTCTTTTCAAAATCGATACTTGTCTTATCTGATATTTCCTTTTGGATTTATAATATCTTATTCAGCTTATTAGTGCTATTCTCAAATTTTGAATTATTGACTATTTTATTATTGATTACTTTCTCAATCTCTTCTTTTAAAGAGGCAATTTCAGTAACATACCTTTCACATTCTTTTCTTGCTATTTCTAACTGTGTCATTACATCTTATTCATTCTTCTTAGCTTCTTCAAAGTGTGCTTGTAGATCTTCAATTATCTCCTTTGAGTCCTTTTCATTTTTCTTGATCTAGCACTTTAATCTTTGATTTTTCTTTTCAACAACTTTCAACTCTTCTAAGGCACACATCAATTCTCCTTCCATATTCACTTCGGCTTCATCCTCTTCTTCTTCTTGATCAACTATTCTTTTGCTTGCAAAGGCACCTTCATGTATGGCCATCTTGTGCTTTCTTGATCTACCTTCAAGCTGTAAAACTTTTTCAAAAAGGAACCTGCTCTGATACCAATTGTTAAGCACAAAATATACTAAGAAGGGGGGTGAATCAGTATATCATATATCTTATAAAAAAAATTCTTAATAAAATTCCACTTAATCAAACATTCAAGATATGAAATAAAACTAAAATAATAAACACCACATAAGAGAGAGACACCAGATATAACGTGGAAACTCAATGTGGGAAAAACCATGGAGAACAATCTCAAGTATATGAATGAGCACCAACCCAAACAATATTCACAAGCACCAACTTGCAAGAGCACCAACCCCTTTGCTGGGCACCAACCCAACAATAATTCATGAGCACCAACCCATAGGAGCACCAACCCCTTTGTTGAGCACCAACACAGCAAAAATTCATGAGCGCCAACCCACAAGAGCACCAACCCCTTTGATGAGCACCAACACAGCAACAATTCGTGAGCAGCAACCCATAGGAGCACCAACCCCTTTGTGTAAACCACACAACTATCTCTCAATGTTGTTATCTCAACAAATGATAGTTCATTACAACATCTCTTTCCTCTCTCTCACCTTTTCTCTCTCTCACCTTTGCTCTTTTAAGCTAGATATAAAAAATACAAATCATATTCATCTCTCACAAATGCTCTTCTAAGCTAGATAATACAATATCAAATCAACCTCTTTGACACATATTACAAATGGCTTCTCAAGCCTTTATTTATAGCTTTTCGAATGACCTTTGGCCTTCCCCCTTTGTGACCCTTCAATCCTCATGGAAAATGGTGCCAAACTTGTATGACCCTTCATATCCTTGCCTTTGAAAAGTCATGTGGTGACCCTTCATGAGAAAAAATGTCCTTCCCTCTTTTGTCTTTACTTTGGTGAATTTTCGTATTCCTCAAAGTGTCCCTTCATGAGAAATTATGCCCTTCCTCTTTTGTCTTCACTTGGTGACTCTTGGAATTCCCCAAGATGACTCTTCATGGGAAAATGTGTCCCATCATTCTTTTGTCTTTACCCCGTGGCTCTTTGACTTCTCCATGGGCCCTTCTTTTGTCTCATATGCAACCAAAAATATATTCGTTAATATTAAATAAATATTAACACACATTAGTCAAGATATATCTATTACAAACATCATTAAATGCAATGGAGCCTTTATCACCAAAAATTCTAGACCTTTGACATCAATGACAATATTTTCAACAGTAGTGAGATGAGGCCCCAAAATAAAAGGCAAGGTTGAGGGAGGTAGAATTTTGGGCTTCTGGCCTTTTGCTGGTTTGACCTCCTTGATTGATTTGGTTTGGTGTTTGGTGGGGTTAGCTCCACTTTCAAAAATATATTATTAAGGCTCTATGTGAGGAAGATGCCAAGGTTTTGGGTTGGTTTGGTTGAAGTGGTAGAGAATGATTCTGTTATATGGTGTTTGGTTGCTTTGGATGGTTGAGAAATGGTTGGAGGGTAAAGGTTTTTATTGGTTTGGTTGATAAGATAGGGTTTGGATAATAGAAGTGGTGGGTTCGTCTACCAAAGGTGTGGTTGGAGGTTTCTGTTTAGTGATGTAAGGGAGTCCCAATTGCTATCAAAAGGTGGCTCAATCCATGTCAAGTTTGGAGACAAATTCCAACCTTTTAACTAGTCTAGAGAAAGGTTTATAAAATGGTGTTAGGTTGTGGAGCTAAAAGCTTCACTGTTGCAGACATTGGAGGAGGGTGTTGAGTGTCACAGTCGCTGGCGTCAATCAGGCCAACTGACGTCAGTCAGGTGGAGATAGGAAGCTGCCGATGATAGTCAGAGATCGGCTAACGTCGGTCACCCTCAGACAGACAGGGACCGACGTCGGTCACTTGTGCGGTTCCAGAACTGTGAGTTCCACAGACAATTCGTTAACGAACCGGTTGTTTGCATGAAGAAGGCTAATTTTAGTCTTGAGCTGTGGATCTAATTATTATAATTAGATGTCTAATTATTGTTTACATGAGATCTATATAATAGACTCATGGGTTGTATTGTAATGTGTGCTAGAGAGTAAGAGAGCAAATATTAGCTCCTTCAGAGTGAAGAGAGCATGGTGTGTTCCTCCTAGTGCCACAGTGCCAAGTGTGGGTGTTGGTTTGGAGAATCAGAAGGATTCTTCATGTATGTAGGATCTTGGTTAGCAGGTGTGCAAGGCCACGTTTGGAGATCTACATGGTAAGTAAGATCATTGATCTGCAGGTGTATGTGTGTGTGAGGTCTAAGGTTTGCAGGTGTGCAGAACCAGGTTGATCTGTAGGTGGCAACAGGATCAAGGTGACAGCAACACAACAGGGAGCAAGATCAGGTGGGATCTACTTAGAGTACGGTGTGTACTCAATTGAAGAGCAAAGAGAAAAGCAAGGTAGTCCCTTCCAAAGTAAGATCATTTGAGTTGCAAGTTGTTGCAAGTTCATGGGAGATCTACTTGAAGTATGTATGTATACTTGAATTTGGAGTACGTGGAGTACTTGTGTACTGGCAGTAGTGATACTGACTAGTGGTACTGGCAGTAGTGGATACTGACTGGTTGGAGGTGAACACCAACTCTATGTTTGAGTTGTGTGTTGAGACCATAATTGAGAGAGTGAGCTCTTGAAGAGATTTAATGTTTATGCCCTAGAGGTGTGGGAGCCCTAGAGGTGTGTAAGGAAGAAGAACTATGGCAATCTTCTTTGTTGTATTTCCTTCTGGAAGAGTATTAATACAATTGGGTATTGTCTCTCATATTCTGTGTTATTTTTGAATTCTAGTTATACTTCTAGTTTAATTTTGCATGTTTAATTGCTTGGTAATCAATGGTGCTTCCTTGGATTCCTAATAGTTGGTATCAGAGCTAAAGTTGCAGGGAGCAGGTTTGTGTTTGATTACAGGTCACTCTCAGGGGTTTCTGATTGAGTGGGAGTATAGCAATAGCAGAAGAAAGTATACTAAGAATGGAGGAATTGAAAAGCACGAATGGTCAATTATGATGTTATGGAAAGAAAGAGCAGGAAAAGAAAGATTGTTGGTTGGTAGCAGATCAGCATGAAAGAACTGAAGAAGCAGATGTTGCAAGTGTTGTTGCATACGATGCTCTAGGAGGTTTCTTGGATAAAGTAGAATCTTGTCTTATAGATTCTGTTGCCTCTTTCCATGCAGCTTGAAATAGAGTATTTTTCCATGTTAAGGTCTTTGGAGACTTTGGAAAGATTTATTTAGGGGCTGGTGTGCCTTGCCAAAGAATTGGCAAAGGGGAAGTAAAGCTGAAATTGTAGGCGGCCAACACATGGGTGTTGAAGGAGGTCATGCAGGTCCCGGTCTTGAAGATGTGGCTAATTTCTTCAGAAAAATTGGGTGATGAGAGATGCACAAGAACTCTCACAGTGGATGCACTTGAATTAGTTGGTGGTAAGAAAGTAGGTATCATTTATCTATCTACTTATATTACTGATTCTTCTTCTGTTGCGAAGACGTGGCTTTGTAGGCTTGGTCACATGAGCAAGAATGAGATGCATGTTCTTAAGCGGAAGACAGATGTGTTTGATAAACTTAAGAACTAGAAAGCCTTGGTGTTTCTAGAGGAGATGATGGACAGAGATCAGCGGATGGGACTGAGTAACTCTAAGTAGGGTGGTTTAGACAGGGTTTTGATCCATGGAGAGCTCGAGGGTAAAAAGTCATCACTCACAGGCGAACACAATTACCAGCATCGGTCAAGGGGAACCAACGTCAAATAGACAGGTGCCGATGTCGATCATGTGCAGACCAGAGCCAATGGTGTCGGGCAGGGTGGCTATCGACGTCAGTCAGGGAACTGACATCGGTGACTAGGTAAGACTGACGTCGGTCAAAAAACCCATATCGGTAGAAAAGACAGTCACATGGAATCGACGTTGGTCAGATGCAGATTGTGTGGTGACCAAGGTCAGTCACTGTAACAAATTTTGGGCAGACATCAAGCTGTCAAGGAGTCTCAAACGCCCATATGGAGGACTGAAAGGGTAAGTAAGCCTCAAATTCATTGTTCCTCCTCTTTATACTCATTACTCACTGCAGAACAGGAAGGATCCAGGAAACAGTGGGAGCATGGCATGATTAGGATGCAGAACCAAACGAGAGATTTGGTAGGGTTGCCAACCGGTATGAAAGCACTGAGAGACGAATGGATTCCTTAGTTAAAGAATAGAGAGAATGGATACGTGAGACGGAAGGCCAGGTCATATGGTCTTGAGGAAGCTCCAGGACAGTGGTACAGGTTTGACAGGTGAATGACAAAGCATGGCTTTAGTTAATGTCATTGTAATTACTGTGGTTTTTTTACTAGGTGGATGATGAGTCGCGACATCATCTTGTTACTATATGTTGTGTGTTTGCTTGATGCAGGGTTACACATGCAGGGTTTTGCTGAACTAAAGGTAAAGTTAGTTCAGTGGTGTGTCATGAAGAATTTGGAGGAGAAAAATTATTTGGCATAAGTGTGTTCTAGAGACATGGAAGATCACAGGTTGATTTTATCTCTAGATGATTGTGTGATACCGGTTAGCACGCCGATGGTTGGACAGTTTACAGAATAGGGTCCTAATTCACATGATGAGGTTAAGCACATGCGTACTAGACCTGAGGTTGCCCAAGCAGTGGGTGTTGTCAAAAAGTTTGGAGCCGATCTAAGAAAGAAGCACTAGAGGGCAGTTCAGTGGATTCTCAGGTATTTGAGAGGGACCAGCAGCAGGTGCACATGCTATGCAGGGTCAAGTTCTTTTCTACATGTGTTTATAGATGCGGATGCAGCAGGTTACTTGGATGACAGGTGGTTCACCACAATGGTTGTGGTGGTTGGTCTTCAAGGTTGAGCTTGAAGAGGGATAAAACCCAGGAAATAGATTAGACGGTGTACAGGTACAGGTATAGTGTAGTTGTTTATCTCCAAGTGGGAGATTGTTAGGTTGTGGAGCTAAAAGCTTCACTGATGCGGACATTGGAGGAGGGTGTTGAGTGTCACAGTCATCGGTGTCGATCAGGCCAACTGACGTCGGTCATGGGGAGACAGGAAGCTGTCGATGACGGTCAGAGATTGGCCGACGTCGATCACCCCCAAGTAGATAGGGACTGACGTCGATCGCCTGTGCGGTTCCAAACTGTGAGTTCTACGGATAGTTCGTTAACGAACCGGTTGTTTGCATGAAGAAGGCTAATTTTAGTCTTGAGCTGTGGATCTAATTATTGTTTGCATGAGATCTATATAATAGACTCATGGGCTGTATTGTAATATGTGCTAGAGAGTAAGAGAGCAAATATTAGCTCCTTTAGAGTGAAGAGAGCATGGTGTGTTCCTCCTAGTGCCACAGTGCCAAGTGTGGGTGCTAGTTTAGAGAATCAGAAAGATTCTTCATGTATGTAGGATCTTGGTTAGCAGGTGTGCAAGGCCACGTTTGGAGATCTACATGGTAAGTAAGATCATTGATCTGTAAGTGTATGTGTGTGCGAGGTCTAAGGTTTGCAGGTGTGCAAAACCAGGTTGATCTACAGGTGGCAGCAGGATCAAGGTGACAGCAACACAATAGGGAGCAAGATCAGGTGGGATCTACTTGGAGTACGGTGTGTACTCAATTGAAGAGCAAAGAGGAAGGCAAGGTAGTCCCTTCCAAAGTAAGATCATTTGAGCTACAGGTTGTTGCAAGTTCATGGGAGATCTACTTGGAGTATGTATGTATACTCGGATTTGGAGTACGTGGAGTACTTGTGTACTGATAGTAGTGATACTGACTAGTGGTACTGGAAGTAATGGATACTGACTGGTTGTAGGTGAACACCAACTCTGTGTTTGAGTTGTGTGTTGGGACCGTAATTGAGAGAGTGAGCTCTTGAAGAGATTTATTGTTTATGCCCTAGAGGTGTGGGAGCCCTAGAGGTGTGTAAGGAAGAAGAACTGTGGCAATCTTCTTTGTTGTATTTCCTTTTGGAAGAGTATTAATACAATTGGGTATGGTCTCTCATATTCTGTGTTGTTTCTGAATTCTAGTTACTTGTACTTCTGGTTTAATTTTGCATGTTTAGTTGTTTGGTAATCAATGGTGCTTCCTTGGGTTCCTAACAAATGGTCTTGTTCCCTGGGTAGTGGACTCAAAAGATAAGCCCATGGGTTGAGAAAGGGGAATGGTAACCTCATATTTTTCCTCAATCAAGGGATGTAAGGTTTGAATGGGTAAATCCTCTGTAGGAGGTGCAGGTGTGATGGTTTCTTCCTTAGGAATAATCTTCAAAGGGGAAGTGAATTATTTGGTAGTTGAGGGAGAAGATAAAGTGGTGATAGTCACTTGCTCAGGTATATCAGTTAAAGGAGGGGTTGATGACTCTATTACCTCAATACGTGGAAGAGGGGAAAAGGTCACTTCCTTGACTTAGGTCTCCAAAGGAAAAGAAGGTAACTCCACTACCTCAATAAGTGGAGAGGATGAAGAACAGGTGGATTGGGTGGTAGGTTCTTCAACAATGAGCATGTCAAGAACTATATTGATGGTATGGACATCATGAGAACACTCAGCCTTGTTGCTCTTATTCTTGGTAGGTGCATGATTGGAAAAAGGTTGTCTAAAAATGTCAAGAAATTGATTCAGAAGTGCATTGGGGTTGTCCAACACAAGCTCCCCCTTATCGATGAGGGTTTAGATAATGCTTTTGAAGGTATTACACCTAATAACGTCATGACCAACTACTCGATGGAAAGCACATAGGTCATTCTCATTATACCAACTAGGTGCAGGTCAAGAGGAATCAAATTGTTGAGGGGGTTTGATAGGAGAATCTGTATGATATTAACTTTCAGCAACTTCTCTAGGATTGAAGTGTATGATTCCCCAATCGAATTAAATTGCTTCTGATTATTTTGATTTTGGTTTCTCATGTTTTATTTTGAGGAGTTAGAGGTGTTTGGTTGATTTACAGATGGTGGAGGAGCAATCTTAAGAACATTTGTATTCATAGTTCCCTTATTTTTAGCATTGGTATTGGTTTGGTTGCTTGGTTTAGAGGAAGAGGCTTCATTGGTTTTGTAGGTAGTGTTTTTGTTTTTCAACTTTAGCTTTCCTTCATCGATGGCTCTATTTTCTAACTTATGCACTATGGTGAAAGCTTTGTCAAATGTTCTGAAACTCTAAACGTGCAATGTAGAAGAGATGTGCTTGGTACATGCCCTAGTGAAAAGTCCTATCAATTTGGGTTGGGGTAAAGAGAAGGAAAGTTGATTGAGTAGGCTCTTCCAATGAGCTACAAAATCATCAATAGATTCATCATCAAATTTCCAGATAGAGTAAAGGTCAGTGATGGAAACCTTCTTAAAGATATTTATTGAAAAATGATCCAAGAAAGTTTGGGCCAGCTAGGTGAAGGATAATAGAGAGTGTTTGGTTATGGCACTATACCAGTCTAATATTGGATCAGATAGGGACATGGGGAAGGTATGAAGGAGGGCATCATCATAGGCAATCAAATAAAATGCATACCTAAATGACCTGAGGTTCTATTGGAGATCTTCCTTGCTTTAGAATTTAGAAAACTTGGGAAGTTCCCACTAAGGAAGATATGGTCTGATAGGGATAGATGGGTGAATGGGTTCATTGTAGATCTGATCATGTGATAAGATGTTGTGAGCTCCAAAAATGGATGACTCTAAAGTAGTCATTTTATCCATGAGCATTTTCATTAGATCTATTTGGATTTGTGCATTTGAAATGTTGTAAGGTGCATATTATTGCTATGGTTGGGTGGCATATTGATAATTGGTGGGAGGTTAAGAGGTTGCCACATATTGATATGTAGGCACAGGTGGTTGGGTGGATGTTACGTATGAGTAGGTGCATATAGGTGGTTGGATAGTGGGTATGGGTATGTGCCCTTGTAGGTTAAGGATGTAGCCTAGGTTGGGTGTGATGGACACCTGTTGAGTAGAAGTGGTGGCTAGGTTGGCGATCAAAGGAAGGGTAGTGACCATTGTACTAATTGGTGGTAAGGTAGAAGGTATAGACACCACAATATTTTGAAGTGGATTAGTGACTAATAGATTGGGTGTAACTGAAGGAAGGTTATAAATGCTAGTAGTTGGTATGCCCACAGTGAGTGGAGTATAGGTATTTAATGGTTGGGTTGCTCCTAGGGTAGAGGAGTTTTTGGTGCGGGTGGAAGGTATAAGGGTATTGGTAGGTTGAGTGGGTTGGTTTTCAACAATGGTATCAAAGGGATTATTGGTAGATGAGGAAGATTGGTTAGTCAATGGTTGGGTGGTGACTATAGCAATAGAAGGGTTTCCCATAAGGTGGGTCCACAAGTAGAACTGAAGCAAGGGTATGATGATGCATGGTGATAAGATAATGTTGAACGGCCACAAGATTCTTATCTAAGAAGGTGGAAAAATATACATCTCCTTGGGGAACCATCCAAGGGAAAAAATGACTTCTTAAAGGGTGAAGAGAATCTTCTAGCTTAGAGATGTACTCCATGGATGAGGAGGCAGAAGAGGTTGATTGATTTGGTGATAGGTTATGTTTTGCTAGATTATTTTATTGCTGACGAGTGAGAACCATACAAGATAAGGGAGAGAGAATACCAAAACAATCTCACCACTCAAACAAAGAGAAGACAAGAAATGAGCAAATAAATCAAACACACACTAAAAATTATGTTAATTCCTAAAGTTCTTTTTTGTCTCTCTTTAGCTTATGCCTTAAGCTTTAGGAACCATGCGATGAAAATTGGCTTGTAAAGCAGGTACTAGAAAAGAAGTCTATGGTTGGTTTCAGGTTGTGTTTAGGCTCTCAAAAGGATCTGTATTGGAAATCAATATGTGGCTTGGTATTGGGGCCTACCCCCTCACTTCACACACCGTAGAGATAAGGGTGTCGAGTGCTTAGCCAATATATACCAATTTCTACAGTTTATACTCAATCAAAGAGATGATTTGGTTCTCCCCTTGGTAATGACCTCCAAGTAAGATTATCGAGAAAGGGTAAGGTGATCCGCTAGGTGATGAAATACTAGTTGAGCCTTATGTCAAGTTGTTTTGATGTTTGATTGATGTAGGTGGTTTGGTTTAGTGTGTGATACAAGTGATGCTATGATTGAATTAATTTGCCTTAATTTAACTAAGTGATTTAAACTTGTAAGCAACCAATATATGAAGTTGATTTTAAGCCTAGAAGAAATTTTGATTTTGTTTATGAGAACATAATAGGGAGAAGATCATGTAGATGCAAATAAATGAAACCCAAGTAGAGACTCAAGGGTCCCACCGGGCATGCCAAAATGTTTCAGAGAATTCTAGCTTATATTTTGATAAAGGAAGAAGGAGAAACTAGATACGGGTATGGTTGAAAAACCTATTTGATTGTGTGCACATTGAATCAAATGATTGTGGAGAGCTCCTCTTTGGCTTGGGAGGATGACCTGGAAATAAGACAACACTAAATCAAACGGTTGGTTAGATAGATAACTAGGTGGATTACCTAGCGCTAGCTAGATCTCGAAAGTAAGAGCTTCTTCAAAGGTTGTCAATCCATACATTTTAAATAATTAAGTTAATAAAATAGAAGATAAAGTACTTGCATCAATAATCAAAATCTACATGAAATTAAATACAAGAAATGCTTGCTAAAGAAATAGATTAAAAATGACTAATAGAACAATAAACAGGTCGATATTGATGTTATATAGTTTGGGTGTGGTTCAAAAAATAGGTTGGGGGTCTGTGAATAGGCAAACAAAAAGAAAGTTAGATTTGATTAAGGGTAGGTAGATGAAAATAGCTTGTTGTTATTTTCTACCACAATGATCGTCGATGGTTGATGTGACCATCGACGGTTGAGGTGATTGTCAATGGTTAAAATAACCATTAGTAATTAGATAGACCGTCAATGATTAGGATGACCATTGATAGTTACTGCGTGTTGGAATTGGGTGATAAAAAGTCAGATTGGTGGGATCACAGTAGGTAATTCTAGGAGGTTGATTTATGTTGGGTTGATTGTAAAATGGAAACAAAGTAATTGACTGATTGAAAATAAATACTTAGCTTGCAAGAGATTGATCAGATGAATGGTTAAAGTGGTTGGCTCATTGAAAGAGTCTGGCATGATTTTGGTAGAGTAACAGTACTTGACTATCAACCGAGGGGTGGTGGTAAGTTGGCTCTATGTCATGATGGTTGGATCATTAGATTTATGGAAGAAGTGACCTGCAAAGAAACTCTAGATGCAAAATCTCTTGAAGTCCTGGATTCCTCCTTTTTCACTTCCTACTCCTCTCTTCTTATAGGCAATGAAGGGGAGGTGCAATAAGATGTTAAAAATGGGTTCAAATTGCTATCTAATTTTAAATTCGACATGCGTAGGCTCACATGCAAATTAGACATTCTAATTATACAAAATCAAGGAAGAGTTAAAGGGTTAGTTAAGGTGGTTTAGGTGGTAGAACCTGACCGTCGATGGTCAGGGTGACTGTCAATGATCAAGGTGACCGTCAGCAGTCAAGGGGCAATTTAATGTTGGGTTAAAAGGTGGTCTTAGCCAGTAGGTCAAATTGACTAACGTTATGTCTAGTTTGGGGTCAAATGGTCTAGGGTAGGCCCAAGGGGGTCCTGAGGTGGTCTAGAGGGGTTGTGACATTTGAAACTATCATGTGTGGATTTTTGGTGTCTACACCTACTTAATGTGGATTAAATAAGTTATTTGTAGAAGTGATTTACTAAATGACAAAGAATATGAAATGCAATGTAGTAAAGAAAATATGAAAGAATGAACAAGATGATAACATATATATATTTGTAATAGCAAAGTTATATTATGCTAAGTTATGTAAAATCTAAGAGATCAAATGATGTTGTCCAAGACTTCTTAACTCTATTATTTTGTATGGTTATGTTCAATGTATTGCTTACCTACAAAGAATGGAAGTGTAAATTATTATACAATGCAATAAGATGAATTGTTAGTTGAACCATTACAATAGTTGTCACCAATCGCTTCATAATCGAGAAGTCCAGTGACATCATTGGCTATTATTACTAACAAGTTGTTTGATACAATACTAACAATTTTAAGGGTTGTGTGGTAACACAAGTGGATTTGCAAGGAATCACTTGGCACGTAGACATGGAACCTATTGACACAATTATTGATGTAAACACAATGTTGGTCATGCAACTATAGTGATGTGCATTATGATCTAACACACCTCCTTGAATAACAATGTTCCCCATTGCGTGTAGTTGTGTAAGAAGGTGTGGAAACAAATTGAAAACCAGTACTTCTATAAACTATTTTCCCTAAGAAGGCACTTGACCTGCTTTGATGATTTGGGAGAGAGGGATATCTTGTTGACGTATAAGTTTGACCTGAGTGTAAATGACTTCATCTGATTCTACTAGAAGACTGTAATCTAGGTATCTCTATCTTCTGAAGAGTCTCTACAGTATCTAAAGTATCCAACAAAGTTGGAAAGTAATGTTGCAAGAGTTATGTGTTGAATATTGGGTGTAACCCAAGATAACACAAAAGATTAAACTCAAAAGCATTATCTCCTATTGTTTGGTGATGGTATAGGGCCCATAACAACGTGGGTGTATCTTGTTGTAAGGTCATGTTAGTCTTTATTTTTATAGGTGTAACCAGACTCGTTCACCAACCTGGAAGGTGTGCAATGTATGATTCTTATCATGGTGTTGCTTGTATTTTGGATTTTTGGTTTACACCTATTTTTGGAGATGTTGAATGTGCTTAATGAATTGAAAAACTTTGTCAACTTACCTATTATTGGAGATGTTAAATGTGCTCAATGAATTGAACAAATTTTTCAACTTCCTTTTAAGATAAAGGGGTTGTTGTTTCTAATGGTGGAATAAGATAAGCTACGTCGATGGGTGTCAAAGGATAAAAACCCAAACAAACCTAAAAAGGGTTATGTGTGGTATACTTGTGCAGAGCTTTGTTGTAGAAATGAAAAAAATGCTTTTATTCCAAATGCATTGCTTCTTTAAAATGCACACTCTTAAAAGATCCACTGTCATCTTATTGATCAATTTTGTATATCCGTTAGTTTGGGGATGGAAATAACTTGTTCAATTTTGTGTCTAACATAGAACAAAGTGCTTTCCAAAAATGGTTTAGAAATCTAGTGTCCATATTAGACAAGATAGGTTTTAGGATTCCAAAATGGATCTAGACATACTAAAAGTACAATCGAGTTGTTTCTAGAGTTGATATAACTTTCTTACAAGGTATGAGAACTGCCATCTTTAAGAATCTATAAACTACTACATATACACAATCATTACCATGCTTTTTATTAGGGTAACTTGAGAGAAAGTCCATGGAAACAGATTCCCAGAGCCTTGTTGGAATTGGTAGAGGTATGTACAGGCCTTGCTTCTTGTTGACTGGCTTGGTAATTGCACTTATGGTACAAGACTTGATTTATTTGGAGACATCAGCCCTGAGATGTGGTAAGTATAAATATTTTTACAATACTGTAAGAGTCTTTTCAATCCCAAAATGTCCCACAACCTTACTAAAATGAGCCTCCCATATTAGTTTTTGTTTCTCTGCCTTATGTGAAATGCACAAGTGCCCAAGATGATATAGAAACCATCCTACCAGTAGAAATCACATACTAAATTACTAAAAATTAAATTTTGATACATATCTTCAAAATCCATGTCAAATGGATACTTAACTGACCATGTGTTGATGTTATGTCCACATGCATCATGTATAGAAAGAAGAGTCTGAACCAGTGGGTGGATACTTTCCTTCTTGTGTTTGATGTTCAAATGGAACTATTGAAGTTAAGAAGATGATTTCTAATGTTGCTTTTGCTAAAAAAAAATTAAGTGTGCAATAACTAAAAAAATTATGATCTGTATGGATCATAGTCTCCTTGCCCAAGATATAGTGCTTCCAATGATGCTACATGCTTGAACAATAACATAAAGCTCATGATCATATGCTGGGTAGTTACTTATCGATGTGGTGTAATTTTTGTTGTGGTAATCAACTGGATGACCATGTTGAGTGAAGATTGCCCCAAGTGCAAAGTCAAAGGCATCTATCTCAAGCTTAAATGGTTATTGAAGTTTTGGTAAAGTAAGTATTGGTGTAGAATAAAGTATGTGTTTCAATTCATCAAATGTTTTCTATTGTGTGGTAGTCCAATTGAATTTTAGTTTAGTACCACCTTGGGTAACTTGGTGTAGAGGCCAAGTCACATGAGAGAAACCAAGTACAAATATCTTATATAAATTTGCAAATCTTAGAAAGTTAGGAAGCTCTATGATATTCTTTGGTTTTGGCCAATCCTAAATGACTTGAATCTTGGCCAGGTCCACATGTACTCCTTGTACATCTATAATGTGTCTTAGATAATGTATTTGTGGCATGATAAATGAACATTTTTCAATGTTTGTATACAGTTTGTGTTTCCTCAAAGTGTCAAGCACTTGTTCTAAATGGTGCAAATGTTCATCCCATGTTCTAGTGAAGATCAAGATGTCGTCAAGGCAAACTAAAATAGATGAAGTAGTAAATGGATTTAGAATATCATTCATCATCCACATGAATGTGGTTGGGGCATGATTAAATATTCAAATAAACCTTCTTTGGCCTTGAAGGTTGTCTTCCATATGTTTGTCGGATCAATAGGAATCTGATGATATCCAGACTTGATGTTGATCTTAGTGAAGTATTTCACACCATAACATTGGTCTAGAATATCCTCAATTCTTGGAAGAGGATAATGGTTTTTCAATGTGATATTTTTGAGTGTTAGATAATCGATACACAACCTCCATGTGTCATCCTTATTTGGCACTAACACAATTAGGTTTCTGCAAGGTGATAAGTTGGGCCTGATGTGTCTTTTGTCTACTAGTTCATGGATCTATCGATTGATTTATTCATTTTCCAAAAATGATTTGCATCATGAAGAAGCATTAGGAAGAGTCAGATCAATAGTATGCTTCACCGCATAGTGTGTTGACACTTATTTTGGTAACTAAAATACATCTTTATATTCTTCCAAATTAAGCTACAACTATGTTATTTTTTATTTTGATGCTATAGGAACTATGGTAATGATTGGTGCTGCAAGGAATTTCTTGTGTTCATGTCTTACCATCAAAATCATGAATATTTCAATAGATGTTACTACTGTTATACATTATTTGGTGCTAATGAGTGATAACTTTAGAACTACTTCCAATATGCAATATCTCATATCACCAACATTTATGACAACATTCTTAGGATTTGTTTCATATATTATATGTCGATGAAAAATATATGGTTGACCCAGTAGAATACAACATACCTCTAATGGAGTGATGTCACAACTGATGATATATTGGAAGTGGTTGATGACACCACTTGACACTATTAAGTGATGCATTTCTCAGATCTTACACTAAATCTCCAATGGAGTATGGTTATGAGTGAGGCATCAATTGCAAGTTCAATTTGTGAACTACTTTAGGGGAAATCAGGGTCTTCTAACTTTCTTGTCAATAATGAAATGTATTGGTTGGGCATTGATCCACATTTGAAAATGGAACAATCTTTTTACTTCCTTTATTTACGTAGGGGTAGTACAGATGTTTTTGGTACCTACCATGGTGCTAGGCTTAGACTCCCTAATGCATTTATTTGATGTTGTGGTGATGGTATTCATTTTCTCAAATATGCACAAAGTTTTCTGAGTGCAATTTTTTTCGTTGGAATGACTATTAGAATTGTGAGTTAAATGTTAACAAATTTTACCACCATTGGTCAAATTTGCTTATGTGCAGGTTTTCAAGAAGACTCCATTAATGGATTGAAGACTAAAGAATTTATCCACAACATCATACAACCCTCATCAAGCCAAAACCATGCTTATGAATAGCTCACAAGTTCAAATTTTGATAGAGGTTTCTTCTATTCTTCTATCTAACTAGTGAAGGCAATTTTCAAATGTTTGTTTCATGAAGGAGAAGAAGAGTTGGTTCAAATGGTCCTAGGGGATATTATTTTTTTTCTTAGAAAAAATTTGGAAATTTTTTTACTACATCACATTTGAAGCAATAAAGAACCGATTTTTCCTTTATTTTCAAGTTGTTCATGAAGTGTGTGTCTTGTGTTCATCGATGTAACTTAGTGAATGATTATTTTTTATATGTTTATATCTAAAAATTTCACCTTTATGCATTAAAAAAAAATTATTTTAGGCCATATAAAGTGTCTAAATCTAATTTTCATCTAATCTAGAATTGAATTCAACCACTGTTCATTCCTTCCAATCTAGTGTGAGTGTTTGTCAATACCTATGTATGAAATATTAATGCAATAGTCATTGTATGAATATGAAGTGAATGTGTATAAGTTATTTATCTTCCAAAGTATGTCAATTATATGCATAATTTACCTTATAATTAGTGAATCACCTTATATTTTTAGTTTTCATATCAAATTTCAACTTATGTATTCCTCTTTTTACCCTTTTCATAATCAAGAAAGCACAAAATTAGATATTTTAGAGAGAAGTAGGTGAGTGTAACAAAGGGAACCAACCCTTAATCTATATATTATCTCCAATATAATGTCACCCACACCTTGGAGATTTTATATTGTGTCAACAGAAGTGAGAAAAAGCACATATTCTTGCAATGGTGCACTTCTGAGTGATAATAGTTTCTAACATGCTTGATGGGACCATAGCTCAGAAGATTGATAAAGATTAGTGTTGGTTTTAGAAATTAATAATAAAGACATTATTCACATACTCATTATCTTGTGAATCCAATTTATACAACTATTTTAAGCAGTCTAAGTGCCTAAAAAACATTAATTGGTATGTATTTCAGTAATCCATTTTGTGAAAATGCATCTTTTGTACCTTCATATTCTTCATATCAATATGAAAATATTTACGGATTCACCTCAAATAGACATGGACCATAAGAATATCAATTTTCTCATGATATTTATCCCCCTCCCATCCCTAATCATGTTTCCAAGCAGCCATGGCAAAATCATGTTGTTTCTAATCAGCCTAAAAATGTGTGCAAAAGATAAGATTTGACTTTGAGAGATAATGTATGGAGAGTTTTAGGGAAGAGGAATACAATAGGAATAAAGAAGAGATTGAATATCAAGCCTATATACATCATCAAGAGGTATAATTTTTTAAGAGATATGATGAGGCTACAAGAGAACAAATGAAGCAGTTGTCCATAAGAACACAAGAAATTGAGTTCAAAATCCAAGAGAAAGAACCCCTTGATCCTTCAAAAGAGTCTACTTGCTTAAAAATTTCAAGTTTTAGGACTCTTAATCCTCTGAAAGATATTATGATTGTGCAAAATCCCCCCATTTTTTTTCAAGATCTTCAATCAAGAAAGTTTCCAAGTTTCTCATAAACTACTCCTAAGCCAATCCAAAATCAAGAGATGGAAAAAGTTGTAGAAGCCAAACCAAGAAATATTCCAAGTTTCTTGAGAACTTTATATAATGCCTCTTCAATCTCAAATCCCATTTAAGATCAACCCATAATGACCTCTATTCCTATTCCACCAAACTAAACCTCTTGCCCTCCCACCATCTCCCTTTTTGAAGGAGGACCTATTGTATGGAAGGCAAAATAAGAACATCCAAATAAAGAGGAAACTTTGTCAAGAGATGATGATCAAGAGTTGTGTTGGTCAAATGATATTCAATTTGGCATATAAGAAGATCAATTTGTATCCCTTGAGAAGCCAAATCAGATTGAATATGTAAGTGAGCTTTAAGAATCCTTTCATGAATATGTTAAAGATGATATGGTAACAACTAATGAGATTTCAGCAGTGATTTCACAAGGTAATAACCCTATACATGAGTTAAATAAAGATGTAAAAGAAAATGTAGTGGTGCCTAGTGAACCTCAAGAAGCTACAAGTAAGGATAAAGAAGGTTTTGATGAAGAGTGGAAGCAGTACATTGATTTTATTCAAGACATTAATAATCTTTTGAAGCCTACATCTCCTTGTGAAGACATTGCCAAAGTGGTTGCCAAGTTTGGAAAACATGTTCAAGAAGATGTTGATCAAAGTATATCTCAAAAAAAAACTAATGAAGCTATAGTGAAATATTTTCATCTCTTCAAAGAGCTTGAACAATTTGAAGCAGTTGAAAATCAAGATGGTATATCTAAAGATGTCACAGAAAGCCAACAACATTGTTCTAGTGAGCCACTAAAGGATGAAATTGTAGTTGTTTCTATGGATCAAAATGTGGTTACATTGAAAAAAAAATTAGTGTGGAAGAAAAGAATAAAGTGATTATTGAACCACGTGATGAGTTTTTTTATATTGGATATATGTTTGCTTTATTTGATTCACTTGGAGACAAGCTAAAGAGGTTGACAATCAAGAAAATAGTTGATCTAATCAAAATGACAATCAAACAACAACTTGTTCCTCATATTATCAATCACATGGAGAGGACCTGAGAGGTTTTTGATTTGGTCTAGGTGGTTTTTGAGTGTTGGATGTATTAGTGTTTATATTTCACTTTCCTCCAAGTGTTTTTATGCACATGTTCAGTTGGTAGTAGTTTTAGTTTTCACTTTCCTCAAAGTGTTATCTGGGACATTTTTAGTTGGTAGTTATTATAGTTTTCAATTTCATAAGTGTTTATGCACAAGTGTTTTAGTTTCTTGAGGTAATTTTTTATTTCATATTTGGTGATATTTTCATAAATCTATGTCCTAATGGATAAGGCTACTAGTCTTGAGTGTTTAACAATAAAACATCTCAGTAAAGTAGCTAAAAATGTTGACAACTTTTGCCACCATTGCTCAACATTATTTATGTGCAAGTTTTCAAGAAGACTTAATTTATAGAGTTAAGACTCATAAGGTTCTCCAAAAAATCATACAACCATATTCAATCCAAAATGATTCTCATGAATAGATTACAAGTCTACATTTTGATAGAGGTTTCTTCTATTCCTCTAACTAGCTGGTTGCAAGCTAGTGAAGGCAATTTTCAAATAATTGTTTCATGAAGGAGAAGAAGAGTTGGTTCAAATGGTCTTAGGAAGAGATTATATTTTTGTCTTAAATAAACTCTATCAAATTTTTACTACACATTTGAAGCAATAAAGAGCTAAGTGTTCCTTCATTTTAAAGCTATTCATGAAGTGTGTGTCTTGTGTTCATTGATGTAACTGTCATCAACCAGACTCGCACCCTTATGAAGGTAGTTTCAAGCCTTGATTAAAAGCAACATGATCATCCACTTGCCAATTTCCATTAATGGCATCAGGATGCCCTTGAACTTGTTGAGTCTTTCCTTGTGATGCCAAACTTATATCTTGGTACTGACCTCCTTGAAAAGAAAACTCTTTTTATGCCATTTATGGCATAGTGATGTTTTGTGATACTAAGGCTTGGTTTTGAGCATCATTGAGATTTGAGGACTGCCAACCTGAATTATACATCAATTTATTTTGAGGTGGGGTGGGAACAATGGCCTTTGAAGTGGAAGGAGCATTAGGATTAAGGGTAGCACATGGATTAGCTGGAGCTATGGCTCTTTGTGTTTGATAAGGTGGTCTATTCTCTTTGAAATCTTGATAAGGAGACCTTTTATATTTTAAGGGTTGATAGGTGGTCTAATTTTGTTGTTGATAGGACCTATTAACCTGATATTTTTGTCTCTTTATTTACACTATTTCATTCTCAAAGGATTGTAATAAGCCTTTCAACTCTCCTATCTCACTAGCTTGACTAGTAGAGGCTGAAATTTGAGCTTGAGGTAATGGAATATGAGATAAGGATGTAATTTAAAGAATTTAAGGAACTTGAGGGGCTGGTATAGAATTCAATTTTGGGAATATAGGCACTGGAGGCCTTGAATAAATCTTACCAGCTTATATCAAACTATTCTCTACCCTTATTGCAACCTCATAAGCATTTGGTAAGTAGTACCACCCATTGATTATATCATCACATTAATGTCAGAGTTAAGCACTTTCAAATAGTACGGGAATGCATATTTAGGGGATAGCCTAATCAACACAGGTATCCTAGTCCATATCTTTTGGAATCTGAGATTAAAATCAGACATGAACTCATGAGGAGCTCTCTTTATGGTAGTTAACTGTTCAACCAAAGAGAGGTGATC
The DNA here is from genome assembly GCA_037957365.1 of Torreya grandis. Lineage (NCBI taxonomy): Eukaryota > Viridiplantae > Streptophyta > Pinopsida > Cupressales > Taxaceae > Torreya > Torreya grandis. The sequence continues at coordinate 1,019,074 of JARHVA010001221.1, read as the reverse complement.
AAATTTGTCTTCAAATTGCTTGACTAAGGATGTGCCCAATTCATCCCAGGTAGAAATAGAATTCAATGGTAGGTTTTTATACCACTTTAATTCTTTTCCTTTGAAGGAAGTAATAAGCAATCTAATAACAACATTATCCTCAACAACATTATGGACTGAACAAATATTAGCTACATCTTGGATATGCTCAATAGGGGTTGTTTGATTTTCTCTTGAGAATAATAGGATGCTCTTGAGGGTAGATACCAAAAAGTCATCAAACTAGGCTAAATTCATTGGACTACCTCTACTAAATGGAACAAACACCTAGTTTTTGATAGCCATTTAGATAGTGGGGTTGTAGTAATTAGGACAACAGGATAACTAAGAGACAAATATTGTTTTTGAGGATATGGGTTTGTCCTACTAAACCTTGACCATTTATATGATGTAGAAGATAAATCAATGAATTCAAAAGGAATACCTTTGCTAGCTAACCTTGTAGTAACCTTTGGAATGAAAGAATTGCTTGAATGATGTTATGAACTCTGCAACCTTAAGAATCTTTAACTTGTGATGAAGATAGATATTCCCCTCTAATGCAAATGCTTCTCCTCAGCTCCAAACTTTAGCTATGCCAATGAGTAAGTATCCCACCAGGCATGCCAAAAATTGTTATCAACCAAACTCACACCCTTGTGAAGGTAGTTTTAGGCCTTCACAGTCTACTGAAACATGGAAATAATCTTAGGTTGTGGGTGACCTAATTAGTAGGTTGAATCTTTAGATTCTAAGGGCTATCTCCCTTTGGTGTATCAATTAGGATCTCTACTCTACACTACAAACTATTGAGAAAAGGGAAGAGGAAAAGGTAAGAAAGGAAATTGAAAGGAAATTCTAACTAATGATAGTGATACACATGTATATTTGGTTCATCCACTCAATTTGAGCTCTAAAACACTGATTAGACAAGAAAATATTAAATCTTCAACTCCAATTGACTCTTATGCATCAATATTTCATGAAATTTTTTTATCTGGTGATCAAAGCTTGAGGAAAATGATGGAATAGGCCTGATTCAAGGCACTAACTAGCCACTTAAATCCGTTGTAACTTCAACCAATAGACATTAAACACAAAAAATGACTTGTATAATTTGATCAACTAGTAACTAGGTAAGAATCAGGACTTGACAACGAAGAAAATTCTATCACATATGAAAATCACTGATATAAATACATTATACTAACACCCTAGAATCTAAAAATAGTCCTATTTATCTAAAAAGGTTACAAAACTCAATCTTGATAGACTCTGGTCTTATCAAGAGAGGGATCATTCCCAATGGCTGAAAAGCCAACTTATATAGTAAAAATCATACCAAATCCAAGAAATTGGCATTAAAAATAAGAGAGGAGATCAACTTCCACATCACACAAGTTCCACTTGAGCTATCAAAAGATAACCAAGCCTTCAAATAATATCTTTTTTCCCTATGTCTTACATGAAATATATCTTTGGCTTTAAGAAAGGATGGTGGGTCCATCTTGGACTAATCTCCTTCGTGCATGGAAAGCTATGCCAAATATTCAAAGATAAACTCCACTTGATATGTTTGGAAGTTGAGTTGAAACAAAATAAAGTCCTTCTTTGCATGGAAAACAAGGAAAATGCATTATAAGCTTTGTCTAGTCAACTCCAAGCAACTTTATCCTACATGAGATGATGTTATGTCAATCTTTAGGTGAAGAAATTCAGCTTGAACAAGTTGAAAGTGTTGAAAGCCTTCAATTAATAAGATAAATCAGAATATATGTGACATTTGACATAAAGTCAACTCAAACTCAAGACCAATCAACTCCAAATGGACTCCACTTGCATGAAAAGGGGCTTTGAAAATTGAAGCATGCATGAAATTCCATGTTAAGATTAGATATGAAATGTTTGAAACTCCATGCTAGCTCCTTGAAGTTCCTCGACCTTTTGATCTTAGGCTCTTCATTTCTGCATGTATTCCTTCAGGCTATTTCTTTCAGACTTTTATCTTTGGGCTTTCCTCTTTGAACTTTTTTCCTGAAGGAATTATTTTGGCACTTTGAGATAAACTTTTCTTTCGGACAATTTGTCTGCAACTTATTTCCTTATGCACTTTCTCATGGACAATTTTTCTAAAGGAAATCATGTCTTTGGACTTTTTTGCTTATCTCTTTCCTATGGAAAATTTGTCTAAAAGAAATCATGTCTTTTGAATTTTTTCTTAGACCTTTCAGAACTTTGAAAATGGACCGTTTTGCCTAGAAGTGTTGACGCAAGAAATTGCACCCGAGGCAAGGAGGCCTAGCTCCTGCCTTCTCCTCGCAACATGGAAACTCCCCTCTAGCTTGTGGGACCAGTGAAGCTGGAGGGGAGAGTCTCTAGGTAAGGGCTAGCTCCCTTTGATGCATCGTGTTTATTCCAGCAAGTGCAAAACACACACACACACACACACACACACACACACACAATAAAGTGGGGGTGAAAAGAGAGAGAGAGATGCAAGAAAAACAAACCTACTCTAAAAGAGGTGATGCACCAAAATAAGTCAACCTACACACATCCACTCTCATAATCAAAAAAATACATACATACACTACACACTTGGCAGAAGGACCATGCTGCAAAAGACTGGCAGGGAGGCTTTCATGAAAACACAGGAAACAAAAAATCACTGAGGCACTGTGAAATGCACACTGTAAGTAACTCCTTCTGATCTGGTCTTCTCAAATGTCAGCTCTTCTCCTTTCAGCTGCAGAACTGGCACCTTATAGATAACAAGTATGCTGGTGTTGAACCTGTGAGAGCATCAAGAAACAATGACTGGACATAGACAAACACTCAAGACATACTCTGAAATATCTATCCAAATGGAGGTAAAAAAACTGTGTTTGTATTGATCTAGGTGAAATTTTGGAGAGCTGTGCTCTTTACAAAATGTGGAAGATTTTTCTTACAAATGACTAAGTTCGTGATATATAGGAGAAAAACAAGAAGAGAACTTGGCGCTTCTTTTGGCAAGTTGCAAGTCGTGTCCCTCATTGGGAAGAGGAAACACTGTAGTCGATGTCATCATTCTAGAAGAAACCTGTTGGAACCATACCGTGTAGTTTCCCAATCTTGACTTTGGCATTCGAGTCATAAATGTGGAAGCATAGGCCTACGCCCTTTTCCTATTTGCACCATTAGGCAATAAAATGTCTTCTGTCTATGCCACTTAGACTGCTTGACTACTCTATGCCTCGTCATTCCTCTTGCCTTGTCACCTCTTGCTTTGTCATTTGTCTATTTTGTCTTATCTGGCCTGGTCGGCCCCTTGGGTGAACTTTCTAAGCGGGTTGCTTCAATTTGGCTCTTCTGGTTAGCGCTTCCCTTTGCCTTTTAAAAATAAATGGCTATCTCCTTTTTTTAAACTTGACATCCTCAAAGACATCATCGGGCCTACTGGTTTCTCTTTCTAAACTTCTTCACGGCCTGCTTAGTCTTAGCACCCAGTCGGGCACTTTTCCTTTGAAGTGCGACCTCCTTGAACCAAGCCATTGAACCAAACATATTGAACTTGCTGAACCCAAAAATGACTGGCATTAAGACAATAAGGGAGAAGTTGACTGAGATTTTGCCTATGGGCAAAATTGGTCAACAGATTGGTGACTCACAGGGGAAGCATGCCTGATATGCTTAGAATCTAGTTGCCTTGCAGTCCATTGGGTGCAGAGTCAGATTGTAACTTTAAAATAGCAACAGCTCTGATAAATTCTAGAATCAATCACGCAAATTCACTCTAAGAGGGAAAAAAAGAAAAACACACACAAAGCTAAGAAAACTACTTGTGTAACTACACTTAGGGGAAATAGGGAAAGAAAACTGAAAGCAAACTACTATATACAGTTAACCAGGTAATGCTCACCTCCCTCCTGGATCAAAGGGAAAAGTTATTAAGTCCCCTTCCTGGCGAGAAGACTTATGGTGGCACGCAAGTAGCTGAATGAAAATGGGATTTGGTGACTTGCTCCTCTTGCCAGTCACTTGGTTTGGCTAGAATTCGAGTGAATCAGATTCAAACATGCTTCTGACATATATATACTCTGCTTGTCCATGGAAGCCTGTTGAATGTTAGTCCTTCAAATTGGTGCTCTTCACCAAGAAATCTATGGTTGTTGGCTTATCACCATTAGCCCTTTGATATGTATAGCTCCTCTGCAATGTGTCATGGTCCGACCTGTTTCCTTCTGCTTCATTGTAGGCTCTGTCAGACTCATCCTCTACTCTTTCAAGGCCTTCCTCAAGGAAGACAGACCTCTCCTTTTCCTCCTCAAAGATCAAGATCTCTAGATGTTCAAAGATACTCTCCTGATCCTCCTCCAACTCAGGCCCCTCAGCATATTCATCCTCATCATCAAAACAATGAGGAAGTTCATCAAACAGAGGGGAATAGAGCTCACCATGCATTTGTTCCTCCTCGTATTGTTGGAACATTTGCATATGTGTAAGACCTACATCTTCTCCACTGCTGACGGTGTCTTCACAAGAAGAATCAATGATGATTTCTTTTTCATTATCGCTCATGACAGCCTCTTGAAGGACTGCAGATTGGATCTTTTGCTCCTCACTCGCCTCCTACAGAACAGGTTCCTCCTTGAGAAGGGGTGAAGTGGAGAAAACATGTGGAAGAGGAGGCAATCCTTGAGCTAGAATTGAATGATTCTCCTCCTTCCGCTTGGTCAGCACTTCATCAATATCAGGTGTGGCCTGATAGCTCTCTTGGAGGTGTGTGGACGGGCTGGGTTTAGATAGATCCACCACACGTTGGCTGAGGAATCTCATTTGGGACTCCAACTCTGCAATTCTCCTGGCTATATTTTCTTGAAAGAGCCTTTCTTGGAGATCACCAACATTATCCTCTTCAAAGCTCTGAGCTAGTTCCTGGCATTCCTTCCTCCAACTTGGAATATGCACATCATGCTGAAAGATTTTTGGAGGTTGAGGAATGCAAGGAAGAGACTATTGATGCACTGGAAGAGTCTCTAGAAGAGGAACGTGCTGGCTAGTGGTATTCCCCCCAAGGGAAGATGCATAATATAAAGAATTGGGAAGATTGATCTCCATGGGGGTTGCTCTGATGCGCTCTGGTGTTGGAAAGCCAGGCGCACGGGATTGGGAGCAGATGCATTTGGTGAGCTGGAGTGAGCAAGCACTATTTGATAGAAAGGATTTAGTGCAAAAGAAGGGGCTTTCTTCAGATTAGGAAGGGGTGCGCAAGGTTGACTGCCTTGGATAAATGGATTTCTCCATTTTGTTTCCTCCTCTTTCATAGATTACAAAGCTTGTGCTTGCCTAAACAAACACTCCTCCTTATACATCAGCTCCTATTGACCACTCTGTTGATCTCCATTATCTGCCTCTCAAACTCCAGCGCCATTTCCCTTATCATTGTAGGGCAACTAGGAGAGCTACTTGAGGTGATTCCATAAAGAGGCTGAGTCTGATCATGGTAATATGAAGGAATACAAGGCCCATGATTTTGTGCAAAGGGATTATACATAAAGTAGATTTTTAATGGCACCAGGCTGCTTAACCAGGAGATTCAACTCAGAGTCGCCATTGGTGTTGATTCAAAAGCCTCCAAAGGCTGGTCGGTTGAAGAACACACCAAAAATTCTTCAATTTTTTGGACAAAACCTGTCCCAATTGGTCCCATCAGGTGTGCCAGAACTGTTGACGCAGGAGATTGCACTTGAGGCAAGGAGGCCTAGCTCCTACCTTCTCCTCACAACATGGAAACTCCCCTCTCACCTGTGGGACCGGCAAAGCTGGAGGGGAGAGTCTCTAGATAAGGGCGAGCTCCCTTTGATGCATCGTGTTTATTCCAGCAAGTGCAAAACACACACACACACAAACACACACACACACACACACACACACACACACACACACACACACACACACAATAAAGGGGGGGGTGAAAAGAGAGAGAGATGCAGGAAAAACAAACCTACTCTAAAAGAGGTGATGCACCAAAATAAGTCAACCTTCACACATCCACTCTCAGAATCAGACAAATACATACATACACTACACACTTGGCAGAAGGACCAGGATGCAAAATACTGGCAGGGAGGCTTTCATGAAAACACAGGAAACAAAAAATCATTGAGGTGCTATGAAATGCACACTGTAAGTAACTCCTTCTATTATCTTCTTCTCAAATGTTAGCTCTTCTCCTTTCAGCTGCAGAACTGGTACCTTGTAAATAATAGGTCTGTTGGTGTTGAACCTGTGAGAGCATCAAGAAATAATGACTGAACACAGACAAACACTCAAGACATACTCTGAAATATCTATCCAAATGGAGGTAAAAAAATTGTGTTTGTATTGATCCAGGTGAAATTTTCTAGAGCTGCGCTCTTTACAAAATGTGGAAGATTCTTGTTAAAAATGACTAAGTTCATGATATATAGGAGAAAAACAAGAAGAGAACTTGGTGCTTCTTTTGGCAAGTTTCAAGTCGTGTCCCTCATTGGGAAGAGGAAACACTGCAGTCGATGTCATCATTCTAGAAGAATCCTGCTAGAACCATGCCGTGTAGTCACCCAATCTTGACTTTGGCATTCGAGTCATAAATGTGGAAGTGCAGGCCTATGCCCTTTTCCTGTTTACACCATCAGGTAATAAAACATCTTCTGTATATGCCACTTGGACTGCTTGACTACTCTATGCCTTGTCATTCCTCTTGCCTTGTCACCTCTTGCTTCGTCATTTGTCTATTTTATCTTATCTGGCCTGGTCGGCCCCTTAGGCGAACTTTCTGGGTAGGTCACTTCAATTTGGCTCTTCTGGTTAGCGCTTCCCTTTGCCTTTTAAAAATAAATGGCTATCTCCTTTTTTAAAACTTGACATCCTCAAAGACGTCATCGGGCATGTTGGTTTCTCTTTCTAAACTTCTTCGCAGCCTGCTTAGTCTTAACACCCAGTCGGGCACTTTTCCTTTGAAGTGCGGCCTCCTTGAACCAAGCCGTTGAACCAAACATATTGGACTTGCTTAACCCAAAAATGACTGGCATTAAGACAACAGGGGAGAAGCTGACCGAGATTTTGCCTGTGGGCAAAATTGGTCAACAAGAAGTGCCTTTCAAATTTTTTGCAAAGGATCTTTCAGATTTTGAAATGGTCTTTCAAAACTTTTGAAATGGTCTTTGTCTTTTTGAAAAGAACCCTTCAGCACTTTTGAAATAAATCCTTTAGAACTTTCGAAATGAACCCTTTTACTGAGAAAAGTGCCCTTCAAAAAAGTTGTTTTAGACAAAATGTCCAAAACAATCCCTTCGAAAAGACATCCTTTGAGAAAATTGCTTTGGACAAAATGTCTTAAACAATTCCTGATGCTTAGACAAAAACCCCAAAAACAAAACCTTTGAAAGAGTAAACACTTGGTGAAAAAGAGTCCCAAAAGAAAATAAACTTGTACTTTTGATTAATCAGGTTTTCCACTTCTTCTTGCTTCAGGATTTGGGCTAACAGGACCATAACTGACCAGCTACAATGGGAAATTTGACCATTCCAAGGAAAGTCTCAGATAATAGGGGTAGCGATTTGGCTTTGACAGGCCAAAATTGCTAACAATACCCATTTAGGATTAGATGATGAAGCAATGAAAATGGCAGAGAAGGATTTTTTCTTGCCCTTGCTAGAAGAAGAAAAATTAAATGGAACATTGAGTTTGTGATTCTTCATTTTCTCATTAAAAATAACAAGTTTCTCAAAACATCTAGATTCGGGATGCCCATTTACTCAACAAAAGTTACATTTTGTCACATAAGAATTATTTTACTTAGAAGCATTAGATGAAGAAGAAGGATTATGCTTTTGGACCTTACTTTTTTTGTTTTAGAGGTGCTTTATTAGTTTTTACTTGTTTTACCAAAAGAGCATGTGATTTTGAAAATTTTGAAATAATGTCCATATGAATAAGTTGATCTTGCTCATGGGTCAACCTTTTGGAAAACTCATCAAATGTGGGAATTTTAATAGTAGTACCCCAAGAATCTTGGTTGGAATAGAAGTTGGATACAAAAACTAAGTATTTTTCATTTAATTTGGGCAATACATGATATATAATCTACTCATATTCTTTTTTGTTATTGCAATCTTGAAGTTGGAGTCTCAAGGAGTTAATTTTTGTAATAAATTCTTGAATATTATCAAAGTCAGCGAAATTGAGAGCAATAAGATCTAAGTCTAGCTGATAACCCCTAAATTTATCAATCTTTTCATATAAGTATTTTAGCATTTTCCATACAACATTTATAGTAGTGAGAGACTTAATGTAAAATAATAGCTTAGATGATACAAACAAACATATGAAACCAAGGCCTCGTCATACCAATTAAAATATTTGGGCTTTTCAATACCCTGGGTAGGCTTTAATTTTATGTCAATTTTGAATCTATATAAACCTTTATTTCTTTGCATGTTAATAATTTTAGATCTCCAAGCGTATATATAAATGATAATGCCAAAATAAAAGGCATTTGCATGAGAAAGAAGAGCCTCGAGTGTGTTTGGTGTTGCACATACGAAGAAGATAACATGTAAAAAAAAAATTGACACAAACCTCAAGTGTGCCAAAAAGAAAATTACCCCCACTAAAAGGTACTTTATGTTAATGCATTCACAAAAAATGCCCCCCCCCCCAAAAAAAAAAATACTTATAATTATGTAGTTATACAAACTAATCCATTTCCTTACAAATGCAATAAAAATTGAGAAATTGAAAAAATATCAATTTTTGTATAGCATAATGAGATTTTAACCATAATTTTGGAATCTATGTTGAAAAATATACACCTAGTGTAGAGATATACCAAAAAAAAAAGTATCGAGTAGAAAGCAGGACAAGGAAATCGATAGGCAAAAAAAATTGATGTGTGGGTGGTGTGACCACCTATAACACCAAACCCACTTTATGGTCTTCGACAATGTTAGAAAAATTATGTTATTATAAAATCTTCTCTTACAAAAAAATTTAAAGGCCCATTTTTGTGAAAAAAATAATACCCCTTTATGTTTTTATAAAAAATTGCATAAAGAATGTGGGTGAAGGGGTTTAAACCCTTGAATATTTTAATGGGAAGGTTTTACCAAAAATATTCTTGCCAATGTGCCATGCAATTCCTTTAAAATATATATACAAACAAATCAGTTTTATTAAAAAACAAATCACATGTTTGAAAAAAAAAGATAGAACACATGACCATGTAGTGGTGAGCCATCGTATGGATCTAGGAGGGATACATGACAAGGGCCATGTGGGGGGAGGCAAAGGGGTCATTGGGTTGAGAGTCAAGGGAAGGGGCCAATAGGGCAGGCTAATAGTTTCAGGTCGGTGGGCCTTTGGAGGATCATTTGCATATAACGTGGTTATTTCAAAGCAAAGGTTCAACACGGTTTAGAAACTATTTCAAACGGTCAAGACTTAGCCGAAACAAAGACATTGAACCATTGAACCATTGAACCAAAGTTGTCTCACTCAGTCAGTTCAATCAAAATGGTTTAAAGGAGTGCCCTAAAAAGAATTTCTATTTGAAGATCTTTATCACTTTTCCATTTTGAAGGCGACTCTTAGTATTAATTCTTCCATGCTTCTGTTTAATCTTCACTGTGAACTTGTATGCCTCACTAAGGGTTTCCAAATTTAAGAGTTCCATTTCTCCCCATATTTACGATTGTAGTCCACCATGATATTTGAGAACCTTATGTTTCTCACTTTCTTGGATGCCTAATCTCATAGATAGAGAATGAAAAATGTTAGTGTAATCTTAAACAGAGTATTCCTTACCTTGGTGAAGTTGTTGCCACTCTATATACAGATTGTCATATGCTCTAATGGGTTAGTATTCTTCCTTTACAGCTTCTATGAAATCATCCTAGGTAGGTTCCATCTCAAGGCCAATGCATCTGCACTGAATCTCTTTTTGTACATTTCCTACCAATTTTTTATAGGCGATGATGCTTTCAAAATAGCAAAAGTGATATTCTCTTTATCAGTGAATTTGTTTATAGAAAAATAAGATGACAATTGATCCAACCAATTTGATACTACATCAGCATTGATTTGTCTTCAAATGTAGGGATATCAAAATTCACCTGAACCTTGAAGGGTGTTGGGGCATTGAAAGGATGTGGGGTGCAGATGAGGAGCCAAAATTTCCCATCAAGATTTGTTAGAGAATTTGAGTGAATTATTGTTTAAATCTAGTGGATCTCTTCCAAGACCCACTAGATCAAACCCTTATTACGGTGCAGTTCGCACCAAGGATTTGGAAGAAATAGCCGTGCAATTCGTGCGTCATGTGCATGCTGGACCATCGGTGCCATGAGAATACGACTCTCGGCAACGGATATCTCGGCTCTCGCCACGATGAAGAATGTAGTGAAATGCGATACTTAGTGTGAATTGCAGAATCCCGTGAATCATCGAGTCTTAAACGCAAGTTGCGCCCGAGGCCTCGGTCGAGGGCACGCCTGCTTGGGCGTTGCACTTCAAAGTCGCTCCAAAGTGAGACAAAGGGTAAACTTCATATTGGATTTTGGTAAGGGTATTGGATCATTTCTTGCATGCTAGGGTTTGTTGATTTTTAATTTCAAAATTTTGTGGATTTTAGGGGAAACCCCTTTTTTGTTAAATCATCCCATTTGGGGACATTACATCATGCTATTAAGATGCTTTCATGAACCACTTATACTTAGCAGTAAAAGGGAATATTCTTAACCTTGGTAAATTTATGTGGCATCACTAGTCAAAGAAGATCAAATGAGCAAAAGTGATCTTCTCTTTATCAGTGAATTTATTTACAAAAAAAGAGGAAGACAATTGATCCATCCAATTTTCTACTACATCAACATTTATTTTGCCTTCAAATGTAGGGATATCAAAATTCACCTGAACCTTGAAGGGTGTTGGGGCACTGAAAGGAGGTGGGGGTGTAGATGAGGAGCCAAAATAGGTCAGCTAAGCTTATAGAATGATGTGACAGCATATATAACTATTATATGTACATGAATGGATTATATGAAGATCTAGATCTCATCATCAGATTAAGAATATTTGGTTTATATCAACTCAGACACTTGTGTCACCCTATGGACATGAGCATTAATGTTACTATCCTGATTTCAATGCTTTATCTAGATTGTAGTATAAACTCTTTCTTGGGAATTCCACCTACATGTGTTAGATGTCATTGTCACCTTTTATATTTTTTATTTGTATTATGCATATAAACTATCAATATTAATATTTTGATCAAAACCATAGATCTTCTAATTATGGAATTCCACCTTACAAAATGGAGGTTAGTGGACTCAAGTGAATTTGAGCTAACCTCAAATACCCTGATGTTAAAGAACACTACTTACATAGCCATATAATCTAAAAAGGGACTCAAAATGATGTAGTTATTCCCCTTATGTGGGCTTATGTGTGAAAAAATGTCTAATATGTTATATGAAAGTGAATTTAGTGATCTTTATTATAACTTGGAAAATACTCTCATGGGTTGTTGTTTTAATACTTCAAACCAATCTTATGAGTGATTTAGAGATAGGATATAATAGCTTAGTTTCATGATTGATTTTCAATATTGTAGTATAATCTTGATAGGTGTTTTCTAGATGATTAATGAGTGGAATTTAACTTGCATTTATACCACTTTTTTTGAAATATTTATCACATAATAGTTATTAAAATAAAATAGGCCGACTCGTACATATCTAAATATTTACAAATTTGAGGCTTTATAAGGTATAAACATATGAATTGGAGTAGGGTCACTAGCATCGATGCTAGTGTCCAAGTTTAAATTCAAGTGTCGATGTGTTGGAACCTAATTTTTGTATTTACATCTACTCTATAATATACAAGTAATCCGGTGGGCCTTTGGAGGATCATTTGCATATATACATATACATATATATATATATATATATATATATATATATATATATATATATATATATATATATATATATGATTTATTTTTCTAATAAAATAATTTGAGAACAACCCACCCAACTATTTTTTTTTAAATATAAAATAAAACAAATTCCCCCAAACTACATTGATTTGTTTTTTAAGTTGAAAAAAAAACTAAATAAGCGTCCTAAAAAAAATACTTTTTATAATTTTTTTTCAAACCCATGCAAGTTCACAGTTGTTCTATGGGTTGTAGGATCTTATGGATGTATTTTCAAAAGTAAAATCACTCCAAAATAAACCTAAAACACACCCCCTCTAAGATGCTAAAAACCACTAAAAATTGTGTGAAAATCACAAAATTAAAATAAATATCACAAAAGAAGAAAAAAGAGAGTGGATTCAAGCAAGATTGAAAATGGAAGAAGACGACCTCAAGGGTGTCAAACACTAGTTCTTTCTCTCCTTGAATTACGAATTCAATGGCTCATCAACAATGACAATCTGATATTGTATTGAAGAAGAAAAGATAGTCAACAACACACAAGCTATTTCAACACTTCTACACTTGAATATCATACTCATATATTAAGTCATACATGATATTTTGTAAAGCAAATTTGACAGATTAACAAAAATTTCTTCTATATTAATCTCAAAATAGATTTTACATAAGGCTTCCCATTATTTAAATGACTGAGAAGAAATTTACTTTTATAGAACCTAAAAAACCTCATAAATACAGGTGGATGCATAAAGTACGTAGTGTTGTTTAACATGGACTTCAGTGCAAATTATCATGCAGGTGTGGAACTTTGACTTTAGTGTTACATTTCTAAATGCATTATTTACTAAATAAGAAAATAAGAAATCCTAGGATAATTATTTACTAACTAAGCTTAAGTATCAATGATGTAATTATATATTTACATCAATATTTTAAATGTATTTTTGACACGAGAAATTGACATGACATCACTCATAATGTCACCATAGCTCTATTTGACATTTTTGGAATGTTAGAATTATTTTTGAAATTGAATCAATGCATTGGTAGGTATTCAATATCTTGAACACAATGACTTATTATCAATGATAATTGTAATATTAATTCAAATGGATTTTTGAAATGATCGCATGCCTTAATTGTTTCTCTAACAATTCCATTTGATAGTACATAATTTTTTCCATTTTCAAGTTGTTTAAAAAATTTGTTGACAATCACATTGAATTATATTATACATATTTTTATTTTGTCACTATCAACAAAATCAAATTCAAACAATATTCCACATTTTTCTTATTGTTGTATTTTTGAATGGCTCTATTTTCTCATACTTTTCCCTTTATTGACCATTTATTTTAGCCTGCAATCAATTCATTGACAAGGAAAGTTTTTAAAATATCTTTAACCATGACAAGCATGCCAACAAGTTTTGGTGTAGAAATTTGGGTCTATGAATAAATAACACTTGCTAATAAATTTGGTTGCATTTGTTTCTTATATGTATTTAGGTATACATTTTGGTTTGCTAATCTTATTGTGTTTAGATGTAGTAATTTCTAAGTATAATATCACAACGGTCAATTTTAAAAATAAAATTATTTGGAAAAAATATAAAATGTAAAAACATTACTTGCATACAAAGGGAGAAAACAAACAAACTAATTACATTTCATCTTCAACCATTCTACATTATAACTAGGTAAGCTACATAACATATCCTTCTTATAGCTCATCAGATGCAATGAGAGCATTGAATTTTGTTGTAAAAATACTTACTTGAAAATATAAGCTGTCAAAATTGGAAACACCTTGGTGTATATTTGTGCTTAAAAGTGAGTGGATATGACATATCTCTAATATTTACATAAAATATTTCATTTCACTGTCTCCTTTAAGTAAAGAATAAACACATTTTTGGTTAAATTTTTAGCCGTCATAAAAATATCAATGTTTTAAAACTTGACATTGAAAATAAACAAAAATTAAATCTATAGAGGGATGATGAGGGCTTGAGAGCAACAAAACATCACGAGAAGTGCCCTCCTCAGGTAAAGGTAAAAACAAGTAGAATGGATCAAAATCAAATAAATATAAGATATATCAAGAGATTTAGGGTGCTTGTAGTGAGGATTTTAGTGAGGAATGGTCAATTTGTGGTAGGGAAGACTCTAGGGTTTCTATTGAGAATCAGATATCTCCAAGGGATGGTGGTGGTGCATGCATCTCACCCATACATTACAAATGGAAATAAGTAGCAAAGGAGTCACCTCCAATCCAATCTGTAAACACATCTTCATGAGATAAGAATGAGGCATCAGGAGTGTAGATGGTGTCATTTGTCAATGCTGACTTCTAGGAGAATATTCAGGTGTTAAAAATAGAGGGTTGATTGTGAAATTTATAGGGAGATGTATAACTATGGGAGAAGTGGAGAAATAGGTGAAGGATAATTGGGGGAAAGGATGTTCCATGCAATTATTTCCCAAAGGAGTATTCTCTATCACCTGTCTATTAGAAAAGGAAAATATTGAGATTGTCAAAGTGGGCCCTTGGATCCTTAATAGAGCAAGACTATGGTTGTAAAATTGGAGTCCTAAATTTAACCCTCTAACAACCAAGAATGAAATAATCCCCATCTAGATTAGATTGTATGGATTCCCAATGGAATATTGGAATGAGAACTATCTTAGATAGATTGGATATGTGTTGGGTGAGTTTATCAAAATGGACCCTAAATATATTTGGGGGTGTTGGTCTCTTATGCTCAAGATGCATCATCCTTAACCTGGATGATAAGATTTTATAAACCATCCATATCAAAACTGAGGAGGGAATCTAGTATCAAAACATTGATGTGGAGAATGTCCCTTTTAGGTGTTACAAGTGTAGATAATTTGGGCATTTTCATCGATAACTCTTGTGAATTGTTGGAAATAAATCTAATGGGGTGGCTGGGAGAGCCAATTCAATGTCACAGTTAGACTCTCTTATTCAAAGGAATGGTGGGATCTCCCCTCATAAGATCAAGGTGGACCTTACCCAAGAAGGGCCAACTATCAACATTGAAGTAACCATGATGCTTAAATATAGGTTAGAAGATGGGGATCAACTCTCTCCCAACTCAATCCTAAAATAATTTAATTTCATCTTTGAGGAATCAAAGAAGTTGTCATCCATCATCACAATGGATAGTGGGAAGGAAGTGAGATTTGAGGACATGGAGGTTCAATAGAGGTCAATCCCCACTCAGGTGTGTTCAGGAAAGGTGGGTGATATTCAATTATCCCTTCTACTAAATTATTTTGAGGAAGAGGAGGATGAGGAGTTGCACTCAACTAAGCTTCTTTCATTAACTCAGATTGATTGTAAAATATCCTTGTCAATTTATGTTATGTCAAGTAGGTGAGGGAAAAAATTGAACAAAAAGTGCACAAATACAAAAGTTATAATAGGAAAGAAGAAAGACATTATGAATTTTGATCAATCACGAAAGTGGGGATTTGAGTGCCCTATTGAATAGCAATGAAGTTCTTTTATTGGAATGTTAGGGGCCTCAATGCCCCTCACAAAAGGCACCTTGTTAAGTGCCAACTTTAGCATTCTTTTTTTGATGTTTTTCTCTTTCAAGAAAATAAACTTAGCAAGTGATGCAGAGGTAAGGTAGAATAATTTAACAAATCATCTACTTCTACTCTGGTTTTGTTTAAGACTTCATTTAATGCCTTGTTTTGGTGTTTTCATCAATGACCCAATCTTTTCTTGGCAACTAGGTTCTTGGGCTTAATAGCCTCTTTGTATTGTATACCTATTCTTTGTATCTTAAAATCAACTATTGTATTCATTTTACATATCTTTTTGATCACTAACATTCACTCCTAATTCATTTCATAACCCTGGGCTCCCTTTACCAATCAACTCTTGTCACTAACTCTTCACTAAGCATGACTCTTTTAGGTCTCAAGGGTCAAAACTTGGTAGAGGTATTAAGAACTCATTATCATATCTTCAATGGTCTTAAATTATCTTATTATACCTGGTCCAACCCCTTTTACGTCCTCAAACACACTTCACCAATCTTTTCCACATATAAGGTTCAAAATGACCTCCTAAGGCTCGTAACATTTTTTTGGACAAACCTCCTTGCCAAAGACATTACATAACTCAAATTGGAAAAATAATCTCATATTATATCACCCTTTATCTTTATTTAGGTGTGTGTCAAGTTTCAGGGTCTAAACTCAATTCTATCTATCACTTCATTAACCTCCCCTCATTTAGGCCTAATTAGCCCTTAGGGACACTAACAAGTCTAGAACCCATACTGTATGGCCTCATTTAAATCCAAAACCACTTGAATAATTCTAATCACATCCACTTATGTGAGATCACAAAGTTTTAGAATTTTCTAATGGTTAAAATGCTTTAAAAATTTAAAACCCTAATCTAGGGTTTCCTCTTGCCTACACAGGTCTGAGAGCATACTAAATTCAATATTTGGCATTATAAAATGTTTAAAAGGACCAAATTATCACCAATAGGTCTTTTTTTACCTTATGCAACTTTACCAATATTTGAGAAACATTTTTATCCTTCATTTACTTTAGTTTAGCCTAAACACAATATTTTTGTGCACAAATGGATGAGTGTACAAGGGTTTCATATCTCTGTTTTGATTTTTAATAACTCTCAAAGTTACACAATGGTTTATTTGTGTATTTTTCACTTCCCTAACATTTCAAATCCTCACAAACACCTAATCATACTCTCCCTTATGCATCAACACATCTTTCTCATGGACTGTGTATCCAAACAGGGAACAACCTATTGTAAATGTTTTATAGTCTGTTGGACCTCAAGATGTTCTCTCCTTCTAATAAAATGTTACCTAACCTTCCTCTTTTTATTATAACATTAATAACTCATTTAAATTGTATTCATTCCTTCCTCCATATTTAATGTCCTCCTATAATCTTATAACATAGGGTTTCTTGTGTGTGTAATAGGGATCTGCATACAACAACAAGGGTTATACTCCCCTTAACAGAGTTTTGTCATCTCAATATAAACATCATATGATTTTCATAAACTTATGTAAACAATCAACTAGTAATCACCATCTCATACATATACATTACTTGTAACTTCGGAAATATTAACATAACTTACATACCTTAACCTGTCATGAATGTGAACAGGGGTTTCATTCTGAGTTCCTTCCACTGTGAAGTGTTTGCTTAGCTACAAACGGGTATGAATGATATCTAACACACTCATATAATATGACACAATATATACTTTGATTTCATTAATACAAAACAATTACTCAATCCTCTTCTTATTGACTGTATTCTCCCATTCCAATCCTGCAGATACACACATACATATAGGGGTTGTGCATAATCTCAAAGGCTTAACTTTGCATTATATCATTAAAACAATCATTCTAATTTCCAAGGAGAGTTAAAAACTACAAAATCATGCTCCTTTATTCATTTGAGGCAAAATAACATTACATTGTAGTCCAAAACCTGGACTTATCATCTTCCATGAGGAGTTTATTCATACACTCATTTTTAAATTCTCCTCCTTCTTGGAGATATCTCTCCCTATCTATTCTCTTCTCTCCTCTCCAAAGACTCACGTACAACTCCTTCAATTCAACCAACTCCAACGTTGGTTCTTTGGGTGGTTACATCAAATCTCTTAACTATAACTAACTCAATGTGAGGTTTATGATTACATGACTAGAATTTGACTTCTAAATTAATGTCTTAGGCTTATGTGCCTTCAAACACCCTTTAAAAAGGCTTCTTGGACCTTTACACCAATGTTTTTTCAACTAACCACTACAAACCTTGCTCATGTTCTTCTAGACTCTTGTCAAACATTTAAATTTCAAATTCCCTATTTTGGAGGGAAAACTTATAGAAGCTTTGTAACAAACCTTGAGGACTCCAAATGGACTATAAGATAACAAATGGACTTTAAAAGGTACCCCACACATTTTGACTCCCAACATTGACCAACTTTGACCAGTTATTGAAAACAGTTCAAAAATGATGTATTCTAGCTTGATACTCCTTCATCATACTCCCCAAGAGGGGGAAAACTTATGACACCAACTTTCTTTCTTACCTTCTAATTCAGATTTTGAGGGTCCTTCATGTTCACTTGCATGTTATTCCTCCTTTCTTGATCCCTTTTATTTGTTAAACTCTTGCTTGTCCTCTTCTTGGTCTTGTCTAGCCTTCTTGTTTGTGCATCTTTTACCTCTATGAGGTATTCCAACTATTGTATACTCTTATTTCCTACATGTTCCATCTTTTCTAAGTCATTTTTAATCTCATCATACCCAAATACAACTATATAGGTCTTATGCTTCTTTCTCATGCTTGTTTCATGGCCTTCTTTCTCATGAGTCTCCATGCTAGCATCTTCTTCTTTAGGCTCTAATAGCCTCTCATGCATAACAACCTATATAATTTGTCCCATGATACTTCCTTTTACTATGTTTACTTCACATTTCTCCTCTTTTTGATGCCTCTTCCTATGACATTGCTCATTGTCCAAGAGCAACTTCTTGTTCCATTCATTCTCAACATAGTATAATGTTATTTGATACCTTTTTGACTTTCCATATCCATTATTATCAAATGTAAAATTAGATTTAGCTTTCCAAATTAAATAACTCGCCTTATTTGCTTGCTCATACTCCATTTGCTTGATTGCTTGTGGCCTTATTTGCACAATTTCTTGTGCTTCTCTTTGTTGTTCCTTATTTGTCTTTTCCTTGATCTTTTCTTTCTATAAGTCACCTTATTTCAGCCCCTAGATGGAATGAATATATCTTCCAACATCTCTAACTCTTCTTGCAACTTGGAAGCATCCACCTTTTCATAAATTTCATTAAATCTTGGTCCACATTGCTCTTCAACCTCTTGGGCAACTTGTTCTTTATCTTGTCCTTTTACTCCCTCATTCATGAGATTCATATCAATCTCCTCATGCTACATACCATGTTTGTCAATCACTCTTTGAGGTGCCTCATCCTCATCTTGCCTTGCTACACACTCATTCATCAATGTAATGGTTTCCATGTATAAATATTCTTTATGATTGGAGTCAACTTCATGTACATCATCATATACAACATTTGAAAAAAAAAAATTGCAAATACATATCTTCTTTTATGCATTCATCTTCTTGCTTACATGGTTGTACCTTCACTTCTTTGTCTTAATTTTTTTGCATTATCTCTTTTGTTTGCTTTGTAGGTTTGTAATCTTCCTCAATATTCACACTTCCTTGGGATACACCTACAATGTGATCCTTTTGTGTTCTTTTCATGCTCTTTGCCACCCATTTGTTGCCTTGGTATCCTATCTTGCCAATTTGGTGTTCTTTGTCCTTTATGCTTTTCTTCCACACTTGTGCTTGATTTCCTCCTATGTTCTTGCCTTGTTTGACCTCTTGTTTGAGGTTCACCTTTTATTTTTCAATACATGTTTGTTTTAACCACTTAGGACATACATATCCATGCCCTTGTTCTCTCCCTGAGGGTTGCATTTTGTCCTTCTTACCCCTAATTTGCATATTAGCCTTTTCTTCTTCACATATGAAATCAAAATAAACACATAGGCATTGATTTAACTCCAAGGGTGACTGTTATAAGCTTAGTTCTTCATTCATATCTTCACGGGTGACCTTCATGTCTTCTTTGCATGATTTTTCTCTTATTTCAGGTTCTAGACTTGGAAATTCATCATAGTATTCCTCTTTCTCTTCATATTCAACATGTGGAATGTCTTCAACTTTCATCACTTTTTTCCCCTATAATAGACTCTCTTTCTTTGTCATCCTCTTTCCACTTGATAGGTGATGTTCTTAGCTCATCCTTCAATAAATTTGAGGCTTCATGCTTGGAATTCACCAATTATTTCTTCATACTTGAATATACAAACTTGAAAGCAATGTTATCATAAAAAATGAGAGACCACATAGTCTCTTTAAATGTCTTTTGCATAAACACTCTCCACCTCTTATTTTTATCTTCACTCTCATGTGCTCTTCTTGGCACTTATATCTTATTATTTTTCTATTAAATGATAAATATCTTATATATTTATTTTTATTATTTATCATTTGGAAACATATCATTCCTCATGCCTCTTTAAGTTGCCTTCTCGTTCTTCTTCTCATCTCTCAAGACACTCATCTTGTGCCTTCTCTCTTTCACAAGTGACTCTAGTGACCACTTCACCTTTCTTATCACATTTTAGCCAATCAATTGGATTCCTTGTCTTCTCAAGAGCTTCACCATGATCTCTATCTTATCTATACTCTACCCCAATTCTCTTTTCAAGTCTTCCACTTCTCTCTCTACACCCACCTTCTCTCACTTTCTTTACTTTTTAGGCCTATCTAGACCTTCCTCTTAGCAAGCTTATAAATATTGCTTCATAGACCTCTATTTGGCCTTTCCTCTTATTTTATTCCTCTATCTAGGACCTCTATTTATCCTTCTTGACCCTTTATTAGAGTCTTTACTCTTCTCTTTCTCTATTGAAGCTCTAAGGCTCTCTTTTCTCTCTACCTTCTCTAGTCTTTTCTTGACTAGCTTCAAGTCCTCTTCATAGGAAGTTGGGGATTTTTTTATTCTCCTTATCTATCTGATATACCTCTATAATGATCTCAATATATTAGACCTGAAACACAATTCTTCTCCCCCAATACCCTACAAGGTGTCATCTCATGCATACCTCATAACATTATGCATTAATCTCAAATCAACAAATGTAGAAGAACTTAAAACAAAACTCTCTCCAAGCTTACCAAGATCTGATACCAAATGATGTAGAGGTAAAGGTGAAGAAGTTTCCAAATCATCTACTTCTACTCTATTTTTTTCTAAGACTTCATTCAATTCCTTGTTTTGGTGTTCTCATCACTGACCCAATCTTCTCTTGGCAACTAGGTTCTTGGGCTTAATAGCCTCTTTGTATTATGTAACTATTATTTTTATCTTATAATAAACTCTTAGCATCATTGTAAATATATTTTTATCACTAAAATTCACTCCTAATTCATTTCATAACCTTGAACTCCCTTTACCAATCAACGCTTGTCATTAGTTCTTCACTAGGCATAACTCTTTTAGGTCTCAAGCGCCAAAACTTGGTATAGGTATTAAGAAATAATTATATTATCTTCAATGGTATTAAATGATATTAATAAACCTATTCTACCCCATTTTATGTCCTTAAACACAATTCACTAATCTTTTCCACATATAAGGTTCGCAATGACCTCCTTAGGCTTGTAACCATTTTTTGGACAAACCTCCTTGCCTGGGACATTCCATAGCTCAAATTGGAAAAATAAGATCATATTATAGTACCCTTTATCATTATTCAGGTTTGTTTCAAGTTTTAGGGTTTGCACCCACTTCTATCTATCACTTCCTTCATTAGCTTCCCCTCATTTAGGCCTTATTAGCCCTTAGGGACACCAACAAGTCTATAACCCATAATGTACATCCTCATTTCAATAAAAAACCACTTGATTCATTATCATAACATATAATTAGGTTAGATCACAAAGTTTTAGAATTTTCTAATGGTTTAAAACTTCAAAACCCTAATCTAGGGTTTCCTCTTCCCTGCACAGGGTTGAGAGCATACTAAATTAAATATCTGGCATTCCAAAACGTTTAAAAGGACAAAATTATCACCAATAGGTATTTTTTAACCTTATTTAACTTTAATAATAGGTGGGAAACATTTTTTATCCTTCATTTACTTCAGTTTAGCCTAAACACAACATTCTTGTGCATAAATAGATGACTATACAAGGGTTTCATATCTTTGTTTTCATTTCCAATAACTCTTATGGTTCCAAAATGGTTTTTTTGTGTCTTGTTAACTTAGATAACATTATAAATACTCACAAACACCTACTCATACTCTCCCTTATGAATCAACACTTCTTTCTCATAGACTATGTATCTAAATAGGGAACACCCTGTTGTAACTATTTTATAGTTTGTTGGAACTCAAAATATTATTTATTTATTATACACTATTACCAAACCTTCCTGTTTGTATTATAAAATTAATAACTCATTAAAAATTTATTCATTCCTTCTTCCATACATAATGTCCTCCTATAATCTTCTAACATAGGGTTTCTTATGTGTGTAACATGGGTCTACCTATAGCAACAAGGGTTATACTCCCCTTAACAAGGTTTTGTCATCTCAATCTAAGACTAATATGCTTTGCATAAACTTATGTAAACAACCAACTAGGAATCACCATCTCATACATATCCATTACTTGTAACTTTGGAAACATTAACATAACTTGCATACCTTAAC
The DNA here is from genome assembly GCA_037957365.1 of Torreya grandis. NCBI lineage: Eukaryota > Viridiplantae > Streptophyta > Pinopsida > Cupressales > Taxaceae > Torreya > Torreya grandis. The sequence goes on along the minus strand of JARHVA010001221.1, from coordinate 996,709 downwards.
TTGTCATGAATGTGAACAAGAGTTTCCTTCTAAGTTTCTTCTACTGTGAAGTGATTTATTAGCCACAAAGGGGTATATATGATATATAACACACTCATATAATATGAAATAATAAATACTTTGATTTTATTCATCTAAAATAATTACTCAATCCTCTTCTTATTGACTATAATCTCCCATTCCAATCCTGTAGATACACACATACATATAGGGGTTGTATATAATATCAAAGGCTTAACATTGCATTATATCATTTAAACAATCATATGAATTTCCAATTAGATTGAAACACTACAAAATCATGATCCTTTATTCATTTGAGGCAAAATAACATTACATTGTAATCCAAAACCTTGACCTATCATCTTCTATTAGAAGTTTATTCATACACTCATTTATAGATTCTCCTCCTGCTTATTGGAGACATCTCTCCCTCTCTATTCTCTCCTTTCCTCTCCAAAGACTCATGTACAACTCTTTCAATTCAACCAACTCCAATGTTGGTTCCTTGGATGGTTACATCAAATCTCTTAACTCTAACTAACTCAACGTGAGGTTTATGATCACATGACTAGAATTTGACTTTTAAATTAATATCTTATGCTTATGTGCCTTCAAAAACATTTTAAAAAGGCTTATTGGACCTTTACACCAATGTTTTCTCAACTAACCACTACAAACCTTTATCATGCTCTTCGAGACTCTTGTTAAACATTTGAATTTTCAAATTCCCTATTTTGGAGGGAAAAATTGTAGAAGCTATGTAACAAACCTTGAGGAATCCAAATGGACTCTAAGATAACAAATGGAACTGAAAATGTCCCATACACACTTTGACTCCCAACATTGACCAACTTTGACCAGTTATTGACAACAATTCAAAAATGATGTATTCTAGCTTGATGTTCCTACATCAACAAGGAAAAAGGTGACACCCAGATGGGATGAAGTTGGAATAGATGGAAGGGGATATTTTATGACTCCTTTAGGTCCTTATGAGGTTTGGAAATAATTTGGGCTTCAACCAAGGCAAGGGTTGAGGCCATTAGTTTTGGGGCTGATTGGTAGTTATGCAAGGTAATGTTTTTTGCCTCTGCAATTTCTTTAATTTAATTTAATGTATATGGGCAAATTCTGTTATTAGGAAATCCCAAGTTTAGAATGAGATACAAAAATAATTATCCATCTTATTAGATCAATTATTTGTTTTGGGGCAAAAGGGGTGGAGTTAAAAAAGAATCCTAATTATAAAAAGACTCCTTATGATTTGTGGATTCTATGGGTTTGATTTATATAGTCCCTAAAACTAGTCTTATACTAATATATTTTTAGGTTTTATACCTATTTCTAAAATTTTGGATTGCTTATTGATCTCCCCAACATATTTCGAGGAGGATTAGGCTATTGAGAGTCACATCCTCCCAATTTCTAGATCCGATCATGCTCTAACTGAACTTAAAATTGAGGAAGATGGTACCCACCACAAATTACCTTTCAAATTTGAAATAATGTGGATTCATGACCCCTCCTTCCTTGGTCTAGTTAATAAATGGTGGTCTAAATCCAAGGCTAGGAAAGACACAAAATATTTCATCTTTAACAAAAAAACTCTAGCTTATCAAGCCCTGCCTCAAAACTTGGAACAAAGATAATTTCAAAAACATCACCAAATAAATCCTAAGGGTGGAGGTGGACCTTATAAACCTAAAATAAGTGGTTCTCAATGTATATATAGATGCAAACCTTTATGTGAGGGAAAAGGATCTCCTAGCTGAATTAGCCAAGTTGTACGCTAGGGAAGAAGTTTTTTTGTAACAAAATTCTCATGAATCTTGACTTAGAGATGGGGACAACAACACTAAATTTTTTCATAGTTTGACACGGGCGAGATGAAATTTCAACTGCATATCGTCAATCCTGACAGGAGATGGAAAAACCCTTGAGTGACAATCAAATATCTGAGATGAAGTTGTTTCATGTGTCAAAGATCTTCTCATTAGTGTCAAAGTAGTTGACTTGCATGTGCATCCCAAAAGTCTTAGATGCATTCCTCATGTGGTAACATAATTATAAAATAGGATGCTGATGGAACCCTTATCCAATGAGGAGATTAGACATGTGGTTTTATCCATGGGAAATGATAAGGCCCAAGGACTGGATGACTTCCCTGCCACTTTATTCCAAATTTTATGGAACATCATGGGCAATGAGGTTGTGGAATTGGTGGAAGAATCTTGAAGGAAAAAAAAATTTGGACCTGAGATTAACTGCACCTTTATAAAATTTATCCCTAAGGGTGAACCACATGCTTCATTTGGGGACTACAAGCCCATATCACTCTACAACATGGTTTAAAAATTCATATATAAGGCCATCTCTTTTAGACTTAAAAGCTTTCTCAATGATCCGATTTCTTGTGAGCGAGGGGTGTTTGTTTTGGGTAGAAACATTCATGATGGTGTCATCATCACACATGAGATTATTCACTTTTTGGTAGCAGGCCTCAAGAAGGGGATGATACTTAAACTAGACATTAGTAAAGTGTTTGACAAGGTCAATTGGAATTTTTTGATGAAGACCCTGGAAAAATTTGGCTTATCTAAGGATTGATGCAACTGTATTTTTAGTTGCATTTTGAACTTGATATTCTTTGTTTTAGTCAATATGGACCCCATGTGTTTCTTTGAGGCTTCCAAGGGCCTTAATCAAGGTGACCCCATTTTCCCTTTCCTTTTCATCCTTATGGCAGAGGCATTAGGGAGGGAAATTTTAGGAATGGTTGGGGATGGGGGAGATTTATGGTATAGAGGCCACGATTGGATTGGAAAGCTTCATTCATCAATAATTCATGGATGATAGGTTCTATTTAGCACCCTGTCTATGGGGGAAGTAAAAGATTTCAAGTAGATTTTGCTGGACTATGAAAAAGATTCGATTCAATGTCTCAACTTAGAAAAATATGAAATCTTTTTCATCAACACCCCACTTCAGGCACAACTAGCTATCATCGAGATCATGAACTTCAAAATTAATAAGTTGTCAGTGAAGTATTCTGGCATCCCCATGTTTGTTGAAGTAGGTAGAGCTTCATTATGTGAAAACCTGCTTAAGGATTTTCACTCAAAGCTTGTGAAATGTCAGCAGAAATGGCTTTATTTGGATGGTTGAATCACTCTTATAAAATTAATGATGAGTGCTTTGTTGATATATAGTATGTCAGTTTTACAACTGTTGACTAAAATCTTGAAGGACCTGAATTGAATCATGAAATTTTTCTGTGGGAAGGCTCCCAAGATAAAAAGAAAACTCTACTTATTAAATGGGATAAGGTTTGACTTTCCCAGACAAGGGGAGGTGATAGAATAAAGAGGTTGGATATCCAAAATCTCATTCTGGGAGCCAAATTGGTTTGGGGTATGGTCACCCAAACTTAGGTAATGTAGAACAAGTTACTCCAATAAAAATACTTTGGGGATTTTTCTCCTTCCAACATTATGAAGGTGGGAAACCCTCCCAAGGGATCCCACCTTTGTAATGCCATACTCAAATGTCATTTCATCATCAAATACCATGTCTCTTAGGTAATCAATGATGGGTACATGACATATTTTTGGGTTGATTCTTGGAATGGCCATAAACCCTTAAAAGAGTTTCAATATTTTGGTGAGGCTAAATAGACTTTGAGACATATATGGGGAGATAAGGTGAGAGATTATCTTGAATCTAGACTGGAGACAGGTATAGTTTGATGGTAGTGGAAAGATGTCAATATTGTGTCAATCCCTAAAAATTATAATTTTTAGTTGGTAAACATCTTAGCAAGGAGAAATATTTTCATCACTTCAAAAACTTATATGTCTAATGGATTGGAGCTAAGACTAGTTGGTATGTAGTTAATATGGGGTACAAAATGGGTGAGTAGGTGTAACCTTCCTTTGGATGGACTAAGTCACTTTTTAAGCATAAAGTTAATCTTCCTAAAGTCAGGGCCTTTGTGTGGTTTACAGTGCAAGGTCATATTTTAACCCAAGACCACTTGTGAAGGATGGGAATTGCCAGCCCTTCTAGGTGTGTTATGTGTTAGGTGGAAGAGAAAGATGCCAATCATCTTATTTTTATATGTGCCTTTGTGATGTAGGCTTATAATTGGATGTGTAGTAAGCTAGTCTATTATTAGGCCAGACTAGAATGTTAAAACATGCCTCATCTCCTAACCAATGGGTTTTGACAAAGACACTTTCTCCTATTTATGGAAAGCATGTTCGGTGATCTTGATCTATATTATTTGGAAAGATAAAAACCTATGAATATTTTAAGATCTATCATGTTCCTTTGATGAGGTAATTAAAAAATAAGAGTTAGATATGTCAGAGGTTTAATCTATTCATGCATGTAAATACAGGGGCTATCTTTCAGACTAGGACTCTCAAATAATATCTTCTTAGTAATGGCTGAAAATACCTCTCACTAATGGATAGATTACATTATCAAGAGTGGCTAAGCATGTGGGGAGGATGAACTATATGTTGCCTCCTCTGAGGATGTTCAAACTCAACTTAGACCATTCATGGGAACCCAAGGGCATTCAGGGTAGGTCATGTCATTCAAGATTCTGCAAGATCACTCATTAGAGTGGCCTCAAAAAAAAATTAGATGGGACAAATAATGAAGCTAAGGTCCAAACCATGGTTTTAGGACTTGAGCTTATGTGCTAGTGTGAGATTGATAGAGTCATCATTGAGGGTGATTTTATGGTCATCATTCAAGCTTTGAAGAATGGGAAGGTAGGTTCTTAAAATCTAAAAAATATTATGAGCTAGACCTTGGATCTTCTAGTACTCTTAAATGATTGGGAAGCCCATCACTACTTTTTAAAAGTAAATCAGGGGGCAGATGAGTTGGAAAATAAAGGCATTGATCAATTTTAGGATTTAATCAATGATAATGATTGGGAGACATAGGATTTGAAATCCCCCTCATGATTATATTACACCTAGGGATCTTGGGTCTAGGATTTTTCATGGCGATGATAATTTAAGCATAAGAAATATCTTTCCTATATTGCATGGTGACCTCCATATCTCTTCAACCAAGTAGATGCAATGGTCGATGGATTTATTACCAAGGGGAATAATGTTTGGCATTTACGTGTAGAAGTTGTTGTAATAGCTCTTAAAGGTAGCCAAGAAAAACAATGGAACACATGTTATAGGTGGCCCTTAGTGATCCCCCCTTGAATGTAGTGTCAAGCAATGTGAAATGGCCTTTGAGGGGTGAGCCTCAAATTTTAGGTTGAAGATTCTCTTCATTGTCAAAGTCAGGAATGTGTTACATGCCATTAATGAGTTTTTATTGGTCTAGTCTTTTTGGAAATGAATAATAGGGTCAAGTTAAACTCTTTGGTGGCATTAGATTTCATAAGGAACTTTATTGAGACATCAATGGACAAGGATTTGACTGTGGCAATGGATAATAAGCATGTTATCAAGAGTGGTTCTGTGTGGGGTTAGACACGACAGTGGGGGATTTTGTGTTGGAGACAAAGGCTCTTGGGTATTCTCTGAGTGGCTAGATAATGTAATAGTTCTTTTGAGGACCTTTAGGCACCTGTAAGATAGATATGATAGCCTCATGGACAATCTAAAATATTTACAAAATTGCCTTCAGAACCTTGGTCCCTTTGGTTGTCGGGTATTGTTACTATATTTGAGGGCTCTTTGTAACCCACCAACATCGATTGTGGTGACTCTGCAAGGTAAGAAGTCCCATGGTTTGGCTTTGGTGGTGAAGCCACTCATGAGGCTCTTTGGAGCACATTCTCCACTTTTAATATAGGGTCTAGTGATTGTAAGGAAAGTGCATCTTACCAGATGATGAGCATCCTTGGCACCCATGTGATCTCACTTGGCTTGTTTGAGAGTTGTTCTTAGTTTGGGGGGTCATTTCAGCATGAAACGTGTGGGTAAGGCAAGAAGGAAGTGGAAATCAATGGAACCATGTGGGATCGACATGGAAGCCTTGGTTGATTTTGAAGGACAAACTACTATTTCTGTGGATACTTTGGTGATTGGGGGTCTTTATATGAATAGAGGTGAGGGGCATGGCATTAGCATGCTAGTCACTGGGGATTTATCATAGGGTAGTGGTGTCAAGTGGATGTGGTTTTTGGTGTGATGTTGGATTTTGGATATATTTTTGTTGGTTGGTGGTGGTGGGTCTTTAGTTGTTTTTCTTTTGTCACCTTTTTTTATCCCTCATGGTGTCCTTTGGGCCTTATTGGGATTGTGTATTTATCTCCGTCGTGTTACAAGGTTACAACCTTGTTTTCTTATTAATAAAATAGGTGATGGACCCTCTAACCCTCTTTACCTATCTAAAAAAATTAATTATATAGAAAATAATATTAAAATAAGAACATTTTTAACTATAAATTAAAAAATATTTTTCCCTATATGAGATTGACAAATATTATAAAGAATATGTTACCTTAAAGCCAATAAAATATTCAAGATTTGCAGTAAAGTTTAGTTTAAATATATTCTTTGAGCAAGGAACAAAATGACACTTTTTTTCTAAAGATATGGCCATAATGTTGATATCGATATTTAAAAATTAAATAATACCCAACAAAAATGGAAATTCTATGTCAAATAAAATTTAAAAAAACTAATTGTTTAATTATAAATAATAAAACTATATTTTTATTGAAAAATAAATATCAAGAATACTATGATTAACAAAACAAACATATATATATTACATAAACCAAGACTTCATTTAATTCGATACATAAATATCATTTTGTATATTACATTAAATATGTGTAATCTACGATATTGCATTTAGTTTTTTCTAATATAAAAAATCATACATTAAAAAAAAAAGTTATATACATTCCAAAAAAGAATAAACAATATTTTCATTTATTTTTTGTTTTTCTTTTTTTGCTCTTTGAATTTTATTTATATGACCAGGGCAATCTTTTGTTGTTTCAGGGGAAATAATTGTGATACTTTTTTTTTCCAATTTATATCCACGATCATATTTTGTAGCATAATGGACACTATCATAAATAAGGTTGAAGCCTTTAGTTAAAGGGAAAATACTACAAAATTTGGACAAGTAAATAACACTTGCTTCTGAAAATTTTAATTGAGCTCTCAACATTGGTTTTATCTCTAATGATAGAGGTCTGTGTAGTCTACAATGCAAAATGTTTACAACAAATTGTAATTTGTCAAACTTTTCTTTTTTTATAAAGTGGGGTGTTGTTATTATTATCCCATTTATCAATTTATTATCCATTGCACATGTTTTTTATGTTTTCTTATATTTAGCATGTAACGACAAATATGTAAATATCAAAAATAATAAATTTACATTATTATTAATGTGTTATCAAATAACATTATATTAAATTTCAAATAAATTATTTTTAATTAAAATATCATGTTTCAAACTATGGTGACTAAAGAAATCAAAATAACAATAAAATTGCTTTGAAATGGATTTAATGTTTTTATTTGATTTTTAATCAAGTCCATTGATAAAATAACTATTTAATATAATATCGTGTTTAAATTTTAAAGGATTGTATATCTTTTTAATAAATTTTTTATTTTAATATAAATAAAATGTATAATATAATCTTCATTTAAAAAATAATAATGAATTATATAACTAAACAAATAAATTAATTATAGGCTTGCCATAATTTTTATCTAAATTTTATTAGATTGTATATAATCAAATTCTTGTATATTATATTATCTAAAAAAAATCACTATGTAAATTCAAACATCATAAATTATAATTTGTAATTCAAAAAGTATAATTTCACATTATCATTTTAAAAAAACACTCAATCATCATTATAAAAAAATAACATAATAATTAATTTCAAACATGTTTGATTCTTCTATTTGATAATTATTCAATTCACTTAATGAAATAACTACATAATATGACACTACATTAAAATTTTAGTGAATGTTAAATAGTCTACCTATCATGGACACCTAAGGATTACTATTCCATGTTTAGAAAACTGTCAAAAATTAGAGGAACCAAATATATAAGCTGGGAACATATTAAAAAGGTTCAAAACAATTCTTATGAAAGTAACAAAATTATAGATAACTAATAAAGAAGATAAGATATATTATAAGTATTGATGAGAATTTTTTTAAAATTAAATTTAAACTTTAAAATTTAAAGTGTTATCTTATAAAATTTCATTTTAAAATTAAATATGAAGATATTTATATGTTAAAGGTTAAAAAATCAATTATACAATATTCACTGCCTTTATAAAAGTCATTACATTTATAACCATTATAAAAATTAAAAGTTAAAAAATAAATAATGTTCAAACAATTGTGATAATTATTATTAATATCTACCAAGTATATATTATATATAAAGTGCTTCACCTTTTAATTAATAATAGATAAATTTATCAATTAAAATAATTTTTTTTAAGTAAAGGATAAATTTACCAAGTAGAACAACTTAAGATGTCAATCATAGATTTAGCATAGCTTTTCATGAAAATTTTATTGAATTGTAAATGATTAGCTATTAATTATCTACATCAAAATTAATATGAATATTATAATTTGAGTAAATTATTAAATTTAATTGATGAAAAATATATCTTATATAATATTAGATTCAAACTTCAAAGGTTATTATAGTTATGTGAATATTTTATTTGAGCTAAAAAATAAATAACACATATAAATAATCTTCCATTGTATTAGATCAATTTCACATATTTAAAAAATTGGACAAATGTTTTCAACATTAATGTATTTAAAAATTTAATTTTACAGTGGCATTCTCATTAAGTAACTTTGAAAAAACTTTACTTCAACACAATTTACTATTCAACTTAGGATGTATTGATGAGGTTTCATATTGGAAATAATTTCATTAGAATAAATCGAATGTTGGCTTCAACAAAGGTGTATGTGTCCAGATTCTGAGTTGGAAAAATGTTGCCATACATTTCTTGAGGTCAAACATGCTTGGGTTTATAATATAAAAAATAATATTCACTATTTATAAGGTATTCACTTGTTAGATTGTAATAAAAATCATTGATACGTATATGGAAAACCCATTTTAAAGGAAAAAATTCAGATGCATGAATTGACAAAAAAGAAGTATATATAAACATAAATATTGCACTATTTAGTTTTCAAAATAAAATTATATTTAACTTACATATATGTATCGCAACAAATAGAACATAATAACCATAGACGAAAGCACAATTCACACAATCCTAGATACATGCACTTTTAAGTCTAACTAAATCTACTCATTACAATATTTTCTCACCAAAGGTATTTGTATCATTATTAGGCTCCTTAGAAATTAAAAAATAAACCAAGTTAAGAAAGTGTCTTTTAAGTTTGTAATTTAAGCTAAAAGGTCAATATTCATAGCTTCGACTAAAAAAGAAAAAGAAAAATGAAACAACTAATTGACCAAGTTGATTTTCCTCAACACAAACAAAATGAATATCCTCTCCTAAATTATAATTTTTTAAAGGCAGAAACAAAAGAAAAAATAAACTCAAAAAAATAACCAGTAATTTTGCTTCAAAAGAAATAGAACAAAAATAAGGATGAAAAATATCACTATGTTAAATTTACTCTTAGAGATTTAAACCAAACTATTTTTCCTGTACACACATTATGTAGAATGTTATTCTACACATTTAAGTTGACATTAAAATTATTCCTAGAAATTAATATTCGTAGCTTTAATTGAAGAAAAAAGAAACATGGAAAACAAAGAAACTAGTTGACCAAATTGATTTTCCTCTACATACACAAATTGAATCTCCCCTTCTAAATTACAATTTTTTTGCCATGGAAAATACACTCACTACACTATTTTTTTCTATAGTTTTCATACAAGCATACCAATGCAAGATATTATAGGCATTATATGGATAGTAAATGTATTCATATAAATTAAAAGAAGAAACAGAACAAATAAAAAAAAATCAATCTCACATTTAAAATTAAAAATTCAATATTCATATATTTAATCCAAAAAATGGAAACATAGAAAAGAAAGCAATCATCTCCCTAAGTTGATTTTCTTGCATACACACCAAATGCATACCTATTCTAGAAACAAATATTTTCTCTCAAAATTGAACCTACTATCTGCAAATTTTCTCACCCAAAATATTTAAACCATCGTTAAACTTATTTTAAAAAATTAAAAGAACAAAAAAAATCAACAAAATATTTTTCATATTCTTGGATCAAGGGATAAACTCAACAAACACATACAAAATCAAAAAAGGGAAGCATGGAAAATAAATCAACCAACCTAGAAAAATGATTTCCCTATGCATAAAAGAACTGAGTGCACTCTCTTGTACTCTAATTTTTCTTTAGACATAAGGAAATAAAGAAAGAAAAGAAACATTTTTTTGGTATAAAGTAAAATAAAAAGCATGTAATCTTAGATATAGACACATTTCAATGAAATTGAGTCTGAGTTTTATAACATCTTCCCATTAGAGGCATTTAAAGTGACATTAAACTTTTTTCTAAAAATTAAAAAAAAAGAAACTAAGCAAACAAAATACTTTTCAAGCTTAGAGTTCAATATAAAAATTCAATATTCATAGCTTCAATTTAAAAAAAGGGAGACATAGAAAATAAAGCAACCTAAGCTGATTTTTCTATACTTTAAAAAAAACCTAAATCTTCTCTTTTAAAATCGCATTTTTCAAGCATAAATAATAAAAAGAAAATATTTATTAAATAAAGGAATCAACAATTTTGTTTCACAAGAAATAGTGCAAAAACATGCATGAAAAATATGCTTACTTATGATACAAGATGTTTTTGGCACATTGTCAATTCCACATTAAACTTGCTCTCATAGATTTAAATTAAGCTAGTTTTCATCCACATAGAAAAATGAAAGATGTTATTATAAATAAATAAAAAATTCCCACCAAATTGAACATGCTACCCAAAACATTTTCCCACTCAAGCCATTCAAATTAGTGTTAAAATTCTTTTAAAAAATTTAAAGTACAAAGCAAACAAAAAAAAAATCATACTTATAAATCAAACATAATCCAAAAAAAAAAAGCATGGAAAATAAAGCAACCACCTCAACAAAATAATTTCATTGCACTTTCATGCACTCCAACATTTTTTTTCAAACATTGACAATGAAATAAAACAAACAAACCAACATTTTTTTATCATAAGATTAAATTAACAAAACAAAATACTAAAAAAAAATAATAATATATATTCTTTGCATATCAAGAAATAATAAAGAACACCATGAAAACAAGGCTTACCTGCACAAGAAGATGATTCCCAAACACTCTCAACACGATATCAACCTTGCTCTCATAGATTATTACCTCATATATAAACTAATTTTTTCCATACAAACCAGATACACTATTAATGCTAGCATTCATTTGGTTTAATAACACATCAAGATAACCTCTTCATTCCTACACGTAGATTAAAATCTAGAAAAAAATAGCATTTAACTTAGGAAGGCATGGAAAGAAGGATTTACATACTTATGAATTAAACACAATTCCAATAAAAGGAAGGTGTGGAAAATAAGGCAATGATCACAACAAAATGATTTCCTTGCACTTTCCAGCACTCCAACATTATTTTTCAAATAGAGGCAATGAAATAAAGGAACCAAACCAACATATATCTATCATAATAACAAACTAACATAACAAAATATTTTAAAAAATCAATACACATTTTTTGTATCTCAGGAAATAGTGAAGAACTTCCATGGAAAGAAGGCTTACCTGCACAAAAAGAAAATTCCCAAATGCTCTCAACATGATATTAAACTTGCTCTTATATTAAGACTTCATATTGTTGGTTGAATATTTTGTCGATCAGCGTACTGATAAACAAAATAGGTCTGATCAGGCAAAATAGGAAGATTGGTCATCCAAATGTGTAGGTTTACCACATCAAAAGGGGACTAATCTCTCTTCTCATCAAGGGGAGGTTCCATATATATATATATATATATATATAGAAAATAATACTCAAGGGTAGGATAAACCATCCATCTCTCTTTCTTCAGAGATGATGCATGCAAATCAAAGGAAAAATCTCAAGGGAAATGATAGAAAGCACTCCTCTTCTTTCAGAAGTACTATTCAGCAAACCACAAGAATACTCCTGGTAGTAAATGCAAAATGTAACCAAGGACGTAGTAACCAGCAAATTGAGATGTAGCACAAAGTCTCCACCTGAACTGCCCAAGTGTGAGATATGAAGGACAATGAGGGCACAAAGTCATCCCAAGGTCCTTTACACAGAAACAAAGAGAAAACACACTAAAGGCAATTATGGGGGCACAAAGTCTCTCCATAGTTGACTTCAGGACACCTTCCTGACAACTTTCACTAATTTTGCTTGTTGAATTAAAGGAACAGAGAATATATTAAGGAAAAAGACATAAGAATAGTTTCCCCAACAACAAAGATATCACAACACAAAGTTTGAAAAGTCACTTGCTTTCTTATTCCAATAAAAAAATATGATCAACAATTTGAGTTCAAAGTCTCAGTAATGCCTTCCAATTTGGGTAGAGTTTTGTTTTTGATTGTCTGAGAGAGATCCTTTTACACTAACAAGAGAGTCCCTTATATAGCCTCTTCAAGACAGACTTGGGAATAGTAACACATCATGTTGCATTGAACTTTGTTAAGAAGATAGGATGTAATTTAGGGGCATATATCCATTTGTTTTTCTCAATGCAGAGAAATAAGTCATGCTATTGAAAGTTTGCATCTTTCAATGTCCACCTGCATTCTGATCCTTCTTCATCGTTCCTCCTTTTTTGGTTAATTGAATTAGGTCCTTGATTCAATTTGATGCTCTGTTCCTTAGTCGCTTCCTACTGATCTTGGCCTTAAAGCCTTTGAATGCATTCGAGTTCATGGATTTAAAACTACAAGGATCAACAGCTATTTCATCATCGCGACTTTGATGTCTGCAGGCACGTCACTTTCCTTGACAATTCCTTCAGCTTTATCGTTTGATCTTTCCCAGAGGGGACCTGTCCTTCGAGCCTTGAGAAATGATCCACTTTGGGTTGGGAAGAGTCCCCTGCAAGGGTATCTGCCCTTCAGGCGGTCTTTGAATGGCCTCAAGGCTAAGTTCTTTGGCTCTTCTTTAAGGTTTTTCAAAATCAATGGCTATTTTACGAACCTTAAAATTGACATTCGCGCACCTGTCAATACATTTGAATTTCCAACGGCTAGTTTGTTGTTCTTGACTTTGACATCTTTGGGCGCGTCACCCCTTGGGCTTTCTTTGACTTTCTTATTTTGCATCCTCCTGAAGGGAAGGTGACCTTTTGGCTTTGGGAAGTGTCCTTTAACTGGGTAGCTGAGAGTCCCCCGCAAGGGCACCTGTCCTTTGAGATCCTTCGACGGCCTTTTGTCTTTGGAATCCTTCGGAGCTTTCCCGCAGACATTTTTCCCGCAAACTTTTTCCACGGACAAAAAGTTTGCAAGAATTGTTCCGATTGCTTTGTCTTTGGCCTTTGGAAATTCCTTCGAGCTTTCCTCTCCCAGCTTCTTTCCTGAATTCCTTCAGAAAAAAGTTTGAAAGAATTATGCCTTTGTCTTTCGACTGCCTTAAACAAAATTTTGAAAGAATTTACCTTTGTGGCTTCCTTGAAAATGACCCTTTTGAAGGGTGCTTTTGTCGACTAAGTGCCCTCCATAAGGGCACTTGTCCTTCGGGAGGCTCTCTTGAACTTTTGCTTTGAACCACTCCTTTGAACCAACCGTTGAACCAAGATTTGAACCAAGCTTTGAACCAAAATGGTTCAAGTTGATGAACCCTTTGATTGAACCAAAAACCATTGAATGGTTTGATGAACCGACTGAGTGAACTGAAGCATTGAACGACTCCTTTGAACCAACTTTGGTTCAATGGTTCATCGGTTCATTCTCTTTGATTTGGCTAAGTCCTTTTGATCCTCGTTGAACCAAACGTGTTGAACCTATTGAACCTTAAACCTGAGTGGTTCAATGGTTCAATGGTTTAATGGTTCAAGCCTCAGAAACTTGTTCTTTTGATTGAACCTGCTTGTAGAAGCCTTTGAACCTGACTGTAGCAGTTGAACTCTTGCTGCTGATGTTGAACCTTTAAACCTATTGAGCCCATTGAACCAAAATGGTTCAAGGTTCAACGGTTCAATCCTTGATTAAAAGCTTGTCGATGAACTCTTTTGGTTGAACCTGGTCATTGAACCAACTTTGAGATTGCCTAAGTGTTGAAAGCTTGCTTATTTCTTGTAGAGTCTATAGAAATCAACTTGTGAAGCCCATTGAACTTGGCCTGCAGAGTCCGTAGATTTCTCTTCTTGTTGAGTCCATAGATTTCTCTTCCTGCTGAGTCCCTAGATTCAAGCCTACAGAGTCCATAGATTCAAGCCTACAGAGTCCATAGATTCAAGCCTGCAGAGTCTGTAGGTTTCTGAGAAACTTGAAAAATGAGGAATTTGAATGCCTAGGACAAATTTTGAAAAGGGAAGAGACAATTTTAGTCTGTAGGACCAAAATAGTTCAAATGTTGTCCCAAAAATGAGTGATATTTTTGGGGGACAACACATATGTAGACTAATTTTGTCGGATATACTACTAATGTCATCGTTTGTTTGGGTTAATGGTGGGAATTAGAACTAGGGGAAAATGAATAGTTGCTTTATTGCCTAACAATGGTTCTCTTTCTCACTCAATATCTCACAGACACAAGACACAAAATAATACCAAAAGCTTTATTTATTTATTTTAGATACAAAATTATAGTCACAATCAAAGGATTGAGATCACAATGATTCCCTTATACTTTTAAGCTTCTAGCTCTGCAATTTCTCTCATGCTCCTTCTTATATTATTTCTTGCCTTTTCCACATTTTCCCCTTTATACTGAATAGGATAGACCCTTAAAATTTCAGACTGTAGCTCTCTAACTTGCTTCATAACTGAACTCTGATCCACACATTTTTTTTTTTGCCTCATGGCCACTGCCAACCAAAATCCCTAGTTGAGAGCTTTCCATTGAGATTAATAATATATAATTTTGGGTTCTCATGTGAAATATATGGTCACTAGAATTATGATAGACCTTATGCACTATGATTTGATATCATTGTGAATTGTTTTCATTGTGAACCAGAGGGATTGTGACACATGTCACGATCCCACTACCTATGTGAAAAAAACCTTATCATCGCTTTCGTGGCCTTATTGCACTCTATTGATTTGTGCATTCATGAAATCCAATTAATAGTTAAGTACATTCATTATTAATTCTGGCCTTTGTTTGGCGATAATATTATTGAAATGGAGTGTCGCAGAGCTTTGGTGTGAGCTAGGGCCCGCATGCCCTAGCTTGCTCTGCCTATTGTTTGAATGTGGCGGTGGCCATTTTGCGCTCGTGGGGAGGGGGGTTTTCTATGTTTTTAGGGGTCTGGAGGGGGTTGGACAGGGGTCTGATCTCCTCTTGTCTGTGGCTGGGGTTTTTTTAGGCATTTTTTAGGTCGATGTATGGAGCGTGGGTTCCTTGGATGCAAGGTGTGTGGCAGCTGGGGTATTTGGGCCAAATGCCTTGCCTCTCTCCCTCTTCTGATTGGTGCTTGAGCTTGTATAGCCATGGAGAATCAAGGTCTTACTTCTTCCTTGGATTTGGAGATGGTGGATCTATCCTCTTTGATGCATGCTAGTAACAAGGATCAGACTGAGTTTCCTCTTTTTGGAGAGGGTACCTCCTCGTCAAAAGGGTCATTTCAAATTAAAAAAGTAAATAGATGTTTGGAGAGATCAGAAGATAGACTGGTTTTGGTTATTCAACCTGAGCAAGTTTCAGAGGATGTTGATTACTGGTGCAAGCATGCTCTCATTGGTAAATTTTTGGGCCTTCGTCTTTCTCTTCTTGTGTTGGAATCCTGGGCATGTCGGGTTTGGAACCCTAAAGGAGATATGGAGATTCTTTTAGCGACTAATAACTATTTCTTGTTTATGTTTTCAAGTATGTCAGACAAGAATAGGGCTTTTGAAGGTGGCCCTTATTTCTTTAACCAAGTTGGGCTCTTCATCAAACCTTGGCATATGGGCTTCAACTCTACTAAAGAGATCCCTTCGTGGGTGCCTATGTGGGTTCATTTGTTGAGGCTTTTGTTGGAATTCTGGAGGGAAGATATCCTCCACTCAATCTCTTTGCTTTTTGGGAAACCTGTTGGATCAGCTTCATAGACTCAAGAACGTAAGGTAATTTCTTTTGCCCATATTTGTGTTGAAGTTGATTTGAATAATCCTTTACCTGACTCTATGGAAATTTGCATGGGTTCTTCCACTTGGATCCAATAGCTATATTATGAAACCCTTCCATTCAGATGCAAAATTTGCCATGAATATGGTCATCTACACCGCAGCTGTCCCAGACTAAAATCTTCCCCCTTGTCTGCCTCTGGACCTCCTAGGATGGACAAGGGGAAAGCTTCAGTGTCTAATGGCCCTATTGATAAGGAGGGTTTTATCCCAGTTAAATCCCATGATAAAAGCAAAGGCAAGAAGAGATCCTGGAGTGATAGACAAGAATGATGGCACATTTAATAGGTTTGAGGTTCTGGATAACATAGTCCAAGAAGATGGTATCCCAGTTGAGCTTTCTTCTGGGTTTAAGGGTCAGGTAGAGATTCAAGAGGTGGAAGCAATGAAGGAGGAGTTGATTTTATCATCAGGGGTTCAACAGGTCTGTCAGCTAGCTTTGGACTTGCCTTCTCAAGTTTAAAATATTGGTGGCATCTAGGAGTCACAAATTCTGGTGGGTACTGCTGGGTTGGCTCCTTGTCCCCAAGTCACGAAGGGATTCGAGGATCCTGTGAAGGGTACTAAGGCTCCTCCTGCCTTAGGCTTGTAACAAAAATCCTTTAAAAAGAGGCCTCTAGATAAATAGTCAAGGAGCGGAAGGAAGATTGATCAAGAGAAGGTTAAGATTATGGGTGATACTTTGGTTGAGTCTGGGTCTGTGAAACCCATTGATTCCCACTTCTTCCACCCCCCTGAATGATTCTTTTATCATGGAATGTAAGGGGGTTGAATAGCATTCCTAGACAAAAGGTTGTTCACAGATTAATCAAGTCTCAAGCTCTGGATGTGGTCTTTATGTAGGAAACCAAGCTTACAGTGAATGGTTTGAATAATTGTGCTTTGTGTATCTGGCCCCAAGGCTACTGGTAGGGGGTGGGGGCATTGGGCAGTTCTGGGGTGGGTGGCTTGCTTCTGGAACCCGAGGAAAGTCTCCCCCTTATGGTGGGTTTCTAGTCGGTCTTCCATCTCTATGGCTGCCTCCAATTTTGAAACTGGCGAAAGATGTCTTTTCTCCAATATTTATGATCCTATTGATCTTTCAGGTAAGACACATCTCTGGGATCATATCAATTTTGTCCATTCTCTGGATCCGTTTCTCCCATGGATTTTGGCTAGTGACTTTAATGTTGTTATTAGTATGGATGAAAAATGAGGAGGGGTATCCAATCTTGATCCTTCTTCTCTTTTGCTTAGAGATAATATTGGTTTCCTTAACCTTGTTGACATGAAGCCAAGCAATGGAGTTTTTACTTGGAATAATAAGAGGTGTGGTGATGAGGCTATCTCAGAACGGCTCAATAGATTTCTAGTTTCCTGTTATTGGATGAGCAATAGGTGGACTACCAGTTCTAAAATCCTGGATTGGAGGGGATCCGATCACTGGCCTATCAAACTCTATGTCTCCTCTTATGAGGTCACTAAAAATCCTTCTTTCAAATTTCAATTGATGTGGTTACAGGATCAATCTCTTTGGGATCTTGTGATGCATTGGTGGTACGAAGGGCTTCTTGCCCATGGGAGGGCCATGTACACTTTCAGTAAATGGCTTCAACATGTGAAGTATAGGCTTAAGAGGTGGAATAAATAATATTTTGGGAACCTGCAGGCTCAGAAGCTTGCTATCAGTCCAAGCTGGATAATGTCACTCATTAGATTCGAGACCATGGGCTGTCCTTTGACCTTATAAATGTTGAGTCCTTTGCCATTAGGGGCTTAGAAGAGTGGGAGCTTCGAGAGGAGATTTTATAGAAGCAAAAATCTTGGATTGATTGGCTTTAGGAGGGGGACAGGAACACAACTTTTTTTCATAACTTGGTTAAGGCCCGTAGGCAGAGGAACTCTATTTCCAATCTTGTCTCGAGTGATGGGACTCAACTCTCATCCTGTGGTGAAATTTATAGGGAAGCTGTCAACTATTTTTCTAATCTTTTTACTAGGGAGGATATTGCTGCTAGATCTGAGGAGAGGGATATTTTGGATTGTATTCCTTGCTTGGTCTCAGATGAGATGAACGGGGCTCTTTTGTGTCCAATCTTGTTACCTAAATTGGAGAAAGTTATGTTTAGTATGAAAAAAGGTTAAGCTCCTGGCCCAGATGGGTTTTCGATTGAGTTCTTCCAAGAATTTTGGGAAATAATAAAGTCTGATCTCCTTGAGGTGGTTTAGGAATCTCTTAGGAACAAACAAATGCTTAAGTCTTTGAATTCTACTTTTCTGGCTCTCATACCTAAGAAGGAGGGGGCTAATCGGATGGATCATTTTAGGCCTATTGCTTTATGCAATGTTGTCTACAAGATCATCTCTAAGTTGATTGCTGAGAGACTCAAACCTCTCCTTGGTGCTTTGATTTCTACTGAGCATGGAGGTTTTGTGTAAGGGAGACAAATCTTGGATGGTGTCATGATTGCTACAAAGATTATTCACTCTATGGCTTCCTCTAAGGAGAAGGTGATGTTCTTTAAGCTTGACATGGTTAAAGCTTATGATCGGGTGAGCTGGGAGTTCCTTCAGAATATCCTCTTGGCCTTTGGCTTTAAAGAGGAATGGGTGAGTTGGGTCCTCAGTTGTGTGACCTCGTCCTCCTTCTCTGTTCTCATCAATGGGGAATCTTCAGATTGGTTTAGTGCTTCTTGGGGACTTCGACAAGGGGAACCTTAATCCCCTTATCTTTTCATTATCATGGTGGAGGTTCTTGGTAGATTTATTAAATCTCAGGTGCAGCAGGGTCTTATTCATGGATGGAGCTGGAACAATGATCTCCCTCCTTGTTCTCATCTTCAATTTGTGGACAATACTGGACTGATGGGCTTGGCTAGAATTAGTGAGGTAGTGAATTTCAGGAGAACTTTAGACATCTACTTGAAAGCTTTTGGTCAAAGTATTAATGATGATAAATCTTCCATTTATTTCTTTAATACTCCTCGACTCATCCAGAATAGGATTGTCAGGATTCTTATATTCCAAATTGGCACTCTTCCCCTGATGTACTTGGGGATTCCTTTGGCTCTAGGACCTCAGCATAGAGATTATTGGCAGGGGATTTTGGATAAGTTCTAGAGTAAGGTTAGTCATTGGACTTACAGATGGATCTCTTCTACAAGTAAAGCGATCCTCCTAAAAGTTGTGGTGCAGTCTCTCCCTATTTATAGGTGTTGTGTGTAGATTCCTCCTGCCTCCTTTGTGAGGGATTTTGATGCTCTTTCTCGACAATTCCTTTGGTCAGGTAACCTCCTTTCCTCGAAGTGGATTTTAGTCAAGTGGGAGTCTGTATGTAGGCTGAAGCATGCTGGTGGCCTTGGCATTAGGTATGTGGCTCTTGTGGTTATAGCTTTGGCAGCTAAGTTGTACTGGAGATGGTGCAACAACCAGGATTAGGATTGGGCCAAGATTCTTGCTTTCAAATATGTTCCTGGGGTTGAGCGCCAGGATGTGCCACATATTTCTTTGTTGGGAAGAGGTTCTTGCATTTGGGATACTCTTAAGAAGGGAGCTTAGCTTGTTCAGAAGGGGATCTTTTGGATATGTAATAAGGGCTCTGATGCTCTTTTTTGGCTAGACTCTTGGGATGGTCACCCTCCCATTCTCTATAGTCTCCCTCAGCTTCTGCCTCTTTACCAAGTGTTCTCTGATGTTGGTTGGATTAAGGTGGAGAATTTTAAAATAGTTAAGCACATTGGTCAATTGGAGGTGTTTTGCTAGAAAGATCTGCAGGAGTGGCCTATGGGTGGTTCTGACGAGGATCGTGATGCTTTGTGTAAGGTCTTGGAGGCCAGGCTTTGCAGCTCTCTAAATGAGAGGGACAAGTTGGCTTGGAGTCCTAGCCCAAAAGGTAATTATACTGTTGCTCAAGGTTTTGCTGTGCTTGATAGGAATTTACATGGTCCTGTTGAGGTGCCCTAGTGGAGGAAGGTTTGGAACAATTTTTATTGGCCCAAGTGTAATTTCTTTGTATGGTTGGTTGCCCAGAGGAAATGTCTCACTTGGGAGAATCTTTGCAAATGGGGGTTTCAGGGACCTTCCATTTGTTTTATTTGTTTGTGCAGTGAAGAATGTTCTTCCCACTTGTTCTTTCATTGCCCCTTTTCTCGTGAGATTTGGCACAGATGGTGGGAGGCTTGGCATCATGGTTGCATTCATGTTTCCTCTCTTATTGAGTTTTGGGAGAGCCTGGGTAGGCTTCTTGTGAAGATTCCTTTTCTCCAGGTAGCCTAGAGCATTGGGCCTATTTTCATGCTTTAGAACCCTTGGCTGGAGTGAAATCGTAGAGTTTTTTGTGATTCTAGATTAGATAGTGGTCAACTGTGGATGAAGATTATCAGTAGACTTTAGGAGACTATTTCTGCTAAATGTGATATGTCTAAAAGTATTAATCTTGGGGATGTTGTGGTTGTGAGGGATCTGAGCTTGGGTGTTAATAGTAGGGGTTGCACTGCTGGCATTATGCCCCATTGTGTCAAGAAATGGGTCTGTCGTGATGGGAAGTGGGCACCTCCTCCAGATGGGGTCCTAAATATTATTACTGATAGATCTTCTCGTGGAAATCTTGGGCATGCTGGTATTGGGGGTATTGGTAGAAGTAAATATGGGGATGTTGTTTTTTGCTTCTCTGTCTACAAAGGGCATTACTCTAATAACTTGATGGAGGCCCTTGCTATTAAGATTTATGTTGAGCGGGGTTGCTCTCTTGGCTGGAAGAGGATTATCTGTGAGTCTGACTCTCAGATTATTGTGGATATGTTGAACAACCAAAAATTGGATGGTGTTAGTTGGCATTTAGCTTCGATGGTCAGACAGATTTTAAGTGTTTGCAGTGCCTTGGAATCTCTCTTTCTGTCACATCCCTAGAGAATGGAATAGCGTGGCTGACTGCTTGGTGAAGTGGGCCTCAGAGAAAGGGGATGGTTGGGATATTAGTGATAGGAATGAGTTACCTTCTAATTATCTGGGCATTTTGGAGAGAAATTTGTTGGAAGACATAACTATGTAGTGTTGTTGTTTGGTTTGTTCGCGATTCTCCTTTTTACTGAGCTTGTGGCTCTTGCCTTGTATCTCTTTTTGGATTGAATAAATTTTTTCCCCTTTTTCAAAAAAAAATTGTGGCCATTGTTTTTTTATGTGGACTTATGGATTATTAAATTCCACTTAGGGATGCATCACATGTTTGCGCTAAGTTGTGGCCCCCACCATGACTTGTGACCTTTTTATGAATAATTGTGATCATGAAACTTACCTCAATCTCAGTCTCACAGACTCACACAATCTTAGTTGGGTATTGTGGCCATCATGAACTTTGTTAGACTCTCTCTAGGTTATAGATATATTGGAATATCCATTCTAATTAAGGATTATGCCGAGTCTAATGTGAACTGTTCTCCATTAAACTAAGTTGTGAATGAGGATTTAATCCTCTATGGCCTTGATTAACAATGTGCACACTTAGATAATTTATTGAGGCCATTTTTTAACTAAAACATGAATCTATGAATGGTAATGTGATTTTATAAAGTGATCCCCATGATCTTTATGGCCACTTAAAGCTACGTGAACCCAAAACTAGTTGGCCTGAGATCTCTACCCAAAGTTCCTACTATGTTTTTGGCGGTGCAAGATTTTTTGTTTGCCTTGGATGCTTAAGCATCAATTAATAACACATCAATTAAACCTATAAATCTTTACATACACATTAAAATCCAATACAAAATTAATAATATTTAATATATGAATATAAATATTTGTCAACACATCGATGTTGATCGCATCTCTAAAGAAAATCATATTGATGGTGACCAAAGCTAGAATCATAACGCTAAGGCAATAATTCACAACACACATTGGAATCAAGGTAAATTGATCATATTCATCTTATAAAATCAATCTTAGACTGCCAATCAGATATGAAAGACAAGGCTTAGTCTAGTAGGTGCATGCTCATTAGCATAATTATTAAATAGATTTTTTAATTGATCAATATTATTCTTCTATCAATATCATAGGATAATAAATTTATTTTCGAGTTTAGTTTTTTTAGATAATATAGGCACATTTTATATGAATTTAAGTTTTTGGGTTCATGGTTTTAGAATATCAAGTCTTGTTGTTTTTGGATTTCAGGTTTCATGGTTTTCTAGTTTTGAGTATCAGGATTATTGAATTTTTCTTATGTTCAAGATTTTTGGGTTCGAGGCTTCCAAGTTTTAGGGTTTTTGAGTTTAATGGGATTTTTATATAAATCTATTTTTTTTGTTCTAAGGGATTACGAGTTTAATATTTTTAGGTTTAGGGTTTTACAATTTTAAGTTTTTAGGTTACAAGGGTTTTGGGTTTCAAAATTTTTGTACTTTTAAGTTTAGAATTTATAAGTTTTGGGTTTCAATTTTCAAGTTTTAGGTTTTATTTTCCTTGTTTTAGATGTGTTTTATATCAATAAACTATTCGTGTTATCCATATTTTCAGTTTGGTATTTTCAGTTTCAAGGTTTTCTATTTTAAGTTTTCTACGATTTAAATATCAGGGGTTTCAGGTTCATAACTTTCATGTTTTGGGTTTGTGTTTTTTCACTTTCTATTTTAGATTTTATGGTTTCCAAGATCTAAGTTTTTGGGGTTTTAAATTTTTTCAATTTCACTTTTAAGGGTTTGTAGGTTTTGGGTTTTGTGATTTTAGGTTCCAAGTTTTCTAATTTTCTAGATTTTTATGTTTTCAAGTTTGGAGCTTGAGTTTCGGGTTTTAAGTTTCAGATGATATTTATATCAATCTAATTTTCTTTTTTTTGGGGTTTATAAGCTATATATTTTTGGATTAAGGGTTTTCAAATTTATGGGTCTCATGTTTCAATATTTTGGGGGTTTCTAGGTTTGGGAGTTTTAGGTTCTCAGTTTAAGGTTTTCAAGTTATGAGATTTTGGGTTTTAGGTTTTGGGTTTTGAGGTTTTCAAAATTTGGGATTAAATTTGTAGGTTTTAATTTTCATGTTTAGGGATTCTTGGATGTTTCATATCAATTTTTTTTTGTATTTATAAGTTTACTATTTTAGGGTTTTCAAGGCTAGTGTTTTCAAGTCCTAAGTTTTGAGTTTTTCAATGTTCATTTTTCAAGGTTTGGTCTCTTTGAATTCAGTCTATTATTATAACTTCAAGTGTTATTTCTAGTATTATTGCATTGAAGGTATTTTTACAATTATAATTTGTATTTAAGAGTGATGATTGAACCAATAATATTCATTTCATTTTGGTCTATGTCTCCAATAAAATAGTTACACATGTCAAATGTAACATGTAACATATATATTTAGAAAAACGTGCACATATCATAGGTTATATATATTAAAAAATTATCATTAAGTTGTTTTTTAAATGATTAATATTATTCTATTGATATTATATGACTAAAATAATTATTATTATTAAGTAGATGTTTAAATGACCAACATTATTATTTTATTGATAACATATGACTATGAAAGTATTTTTGAGTTTTAAATAAGATAGTTGTGTTATATATCAATATACTTTTCCTTTTTTTGAGATTTTAAGGTTAAAGGTTTTTAGGTTTGGAGTTATAAGATATTGGGTTTTGATGTTTATGGGTTTCGAGCTTCATAGTTTTAAGGGTTTTCTTATTTTTTGTGTTTTCAGGGTATGAGTATTTAGGTTTCAAGGGTTCCAATTTTTAGATTTTAGGTTTAATATTTATATATAAGGTTTCAAGTTTCATGAGTATTTTATATCAATCTAATTTTTGTGTTTTTAAGATTTATAGGTTTAAGATTTAAAATAACATGCATATATCATAGATAAAATATATAAATTAAAAATATTTATTAAATATTCTTTAAACAATTGACATCATTCTTATATTGATATCATATGATTAAAATAAATAATTGTTATAAAATATAATTTTAAGTGGTCAACATTACTCTTTTATTAATATCATATAACTATACAAGTATTTTCAAGTTTTGAATAAAATAATTATGTTTTATATTATTTTATTTTTTGTGTTTTTTAATTTTATGAGTTTAGAATTTTTGGGTTCAATGTTTTAAGATATTGGGTTGCAATATTTATGTATTTCGATTTTCATGGTTTTCAAGTTTTAGGTTTCTAGGTTTTTAGATTTTTATTATTTTCAGGGTTTCCAAGTTTTTGTTATTATGTTGGGGTTTTATGTTATGGGCTTTCGGGGTTTAAGAATAATATTTTTAGGTTTCATGTTTTGGAGTTTACATGCGCTACTACATTTCTCATGATTCATGGCTCAAATTGGGTTGAAATTATGCCAAAAATCAATATTTTTTGGTTTTTTTTAATCAAAATTTCAAGGAATGTGTATTGTTTCTTGCAACACATAGTTGATGCAACTAGACATTTTTATGTGCCCTTTTTGTGCCAAATTTTCATATTGTTTATGCCTCAACCGAGAATTCTCTAGTCAATACAATCGTCACAATAACTCTTTACTCTTGACATGCACCACTGTGCACACAAAGCCTGCACTGAGTTCATTGAACCTTCATAATGATTCCAAACATGGTGTCCTAGAAGCACCTCTTGACTCCCAATATGCTTTTACCTATGTCACATTTGTGTTGTAATGTAGGTTGCATTAGCACCAAATTTGTGTTAGGAACTAAATCACTCTTTTTAAGTAATTCACCCAATTTTGTAAAACAAATCAATAAAATTTGACAATAAATATATTTTATTTGTTTCTTATTATTTATATATACATATTATATAATATAATTTATTATTATTTATATATTTATTATATATAAATCAATTAATTCACATTGACTATTATTATTTAAAAATATATATATGAATATCCTTTAGAGCCAATGATATTTACTCCTACATAACAGTTGGTTGGTACATATATTGAGCAACATGGTAATAAAATAGTATATAGAACTATTCAAGAGCATGTTAAAAAATCAATATTTCCATTTATTTATGAGCATGATATAAATACACAAAATCATATTACAGAATTAGTTAATCAATCTCTCCATCTATTTATGAGCATGATACAAATACACAAAAGCATATTACGGAATTAGTTTCTCCATCTATTTATGAGCATAATCCAATTACACATGAACATATTACATAACTAGTTTTTCAATTTATTTATGAGCATGATATAGTTACACATGAGCATAAATAGTTAGATCTAAAGAACATGGTACATTTTTTTCAGTAAAAAGTGGCACATAAAAGAAGGTCTTCATCTCCTAAGGCACCATAGGTTATTCAAAACACGTCATCATAGGTATAGGTAGATACATTTTTCTTATTAAAAATGAAGATGTAGGTTCACATGAGTATATGATCAGTGATTCAGATGGTTATATTATAATATATGTTTTCTATTCAGATTCATAGGCATCTACAATTGACATTTCCTCTTCACAAGAAGTCACTACTTCATACAATGTACTTGGTAATCCATGTGCATCCTCTTGATGAGATCCTTGGTTGGATGCAACCTCATAATTCCTCCCAACCCATTGATTGATTTTATTCTCTTGATTAGTTATTTACATACTTTCCTTTGTACATAGTTTCTTTGATTTTACTTTATTACTACTTCTTTGATCCTTTATCCTTGCATTCTTCTAGCCCTTGGATTTATTTTCTCTTTGGGTAATTTAACTCTAGCTATTCAAACTAATTCAAACAATCCAACACAACTATCTTTCAATGCTTTTAATGCACATTATTTATGATAGTTTGCTCACTATGGCATATTTATCATGTTATGACTCCCTTTACACTTACATGATCACATATATCTCCTCATACAATATCCATGAGCACACATAGTCTCTTGCCCATTGAGGGCATATACATTCTTATCTATATCAATCATCAATGCTACATTACTATGATTCATCTACACATACATTGGGGGCATATTACTTACCTTCCTTATAGTCACACTATGCTTTAACACCTTGTTGTGGATTGTTATAATCCCTTTCATTTATTCTATTTATGAAGCCTTGATTCTTAATATTTATTAATATTTTAAATTTTAAAATATGTAAAAAACTAAAAAAAAACATATATTTCAAAAAATCAAAAAAATAAAAATATTTTAAAAAATTCAAAAATTAGGACCTGAAAAACATTTTCAAATGTTGCTAGCTTACTTATTTACATATGTTATTTATTTCATGTTAAGAAAATAACATATTTAAATTTCAAATACATAATTATTTTCACAATTTATGTGATTATGATATAGGACATACTATTATATGGTTTTCTGATGTCAGACTTCCCTTTTTACTTGATAGCCTTGCTAAGCTAGGGCCATCTCCTCGTTCTTCATAAACATTTCAATAATAGTATCTATCCACAACCTTTTTACCATGTTGATATATATATAATATAAAATATTTGTTAATCATTCATAATTTACATTGGATTACATGAATATGTTATTCGCTAATAATACCATTTATACATATGGTAGATGTAAACTAGTCTCATTTGCTCTATGATTTTTCTCAATTTTTTACTTTACTATATGACAAGTTAAGACTTTTTTGCTTATTGTGTGTGGACCTTATCCTTGTTTGTGTAACATATACATGTTTTTTCCCTTATGGCATCATCATTCCATTTGAATGTGGCCCTTGGCCTCGTGTGTTTATGCCACATTCACATGTATCTTATATGTGGCCCTTGGGCCTTATGTGTGACATTCTATACAAATTGTGTGAGATTGTGTGACATTAATTGCATGTCCATTTATTTTTACTATGGTGTCATAATTCATATCATGCATTGTTTTTATTTTTACTATTGTGTCGTGATACATATCATGCATATGTTGCTTATGTGCTTCAATGTTATATCTATCTAACACATGTTTCATATGAAATTCAATTTTATATTCAATACTATGATGCAATACATTTTAAATGAATTATATTTTACTACATTATTACATCTTTCACATATCCTAAAAGTCTTCTTTCAATATTAGTGACTTGCAGGATACGTCTCTTATATAAAAATGGGGGCATCAAAATAGGTTTGTCTTGAGAATTTAAGTCCTCATGAGCAATAAATTTAAAATTTATGATAGTACATAGTTTTCAAAATTACAACATGGTTCATAATTTTTAGATTGTCGGGGGATGTGATAGCATGCACACTCATTTATATAGTTACTTGAGTATATATTCACTTATACTTGATGCATTTGTATGGGGATGTGAAAAACAATTAAAAGTTACATGTTTCAAATAGTTACAAGTTCAATTGACATTATATATCAATACAATATAGATACATGGGATATTTTATATTCATTCATGTTCATGTTTCTACATAAAAAAATTTAAATGTCATTTTTTAAAGTTTAAAACTTTCAAGGGAAAAAAAGTTTCAAAGGGAATCTAGATTTATTTTTAATGGTGTGATTCATCTCATTTTACAAGTGGGTCACGTTAGAGTTTAGTGACACTCAACATCTATGGTTGCACATTAGTGGTCCGCCTTTGGTGGTTCCATCCCTTCTTCTATCACATTTAAGTCTAGTGACACTCAATGTTTATGGTTGCATTGTAACAAACAACATTCGGTGGTCCTACCCCTTTAATTATTTTACAAAGTACTCTACATATTCATATGAGAGTTGGAACATCTAATATTTCTAATATAAGGGTTTTTACTAGTTTTCAAATTGAGACTGGATTGCTCTTAATTTTCCATGGGTTCGACATTTATCCAAATGACTCAACAAGGGGCACACACATACTTTTCGATTATCAAGTTAAAGGTAAATTAGATTGCATACTCTTTCAGGGGTATTATTTATTTTCTCTTTTTTTAACTTTCAAGTTTTAATTTTTAAATATGAATAGTAACTACTTTTAGTGGCATTGTTGCAAGTTTTGCATTGAGACATTTTGTACAGTCAAGTTTCACATCATAATACAAAGTGAATATATGCACTTAAGTTTGCATCTCCTTTAATCTAGTAATTTCACTTTTTTGCATCATTATAATAAAGGGGGGAGAATGTAGACACTCAAATTTAATCACCAAGTGTTTGATAATGTTTAATCTTAACATCCTTACCTTGTTTTTCCTATTCTCCATTTTATTAACTTACAATATCTATGAGAGATTTCACTATTCCATTTACTATATTCTAATTACTAGAAACATCATTTAATCATCCATATTCTAATTACAAATTCCTATTACACCCTTAACCTATAGCATGTCTATGGATGTGTGTGGTCAACTTGTGGCTTATTTAACCTTTCATATCATATTATCACATTTATCTGGGATACTTATATTATTATTAGGGTTGGCCTATAGAATAACCATAGCCTAAGTAGAGTATATATATGAAGTAGTGGTTAGTATTTGATCATTGTATTTGAATTATGTTCTTAATGCATTATTGTGAAAGTTTCCCTCTCTAAGTGGCTCAATCATATTTATCAAGTATTATGATATTTATTCAATTATTATTATGGATTTATTTATTTTGATCATATTATTTTAGAGAAATTTTGCTTATATTCTTGGAAGGAAGAGAAACTAAACTCAATAAGGGTATGGTAGAAAACCATGATATGTTGTATACACATTGAATTAAATGAATGTAGATACTCCTCTTTAGCTTGGGAGGAATTACCTACAGATAATAAAAGACTAAAATAAATAGTTTGATTAGTTAGATAATAGAGTGAATTGCCTGACAAGCTAGATCCAATAAAGATGAGCTTCTTTAGAGGCTATCAATCCACACTTTTAGAAAATAAAGTTCTAAAAGATAAAGTATTTGCATAAATAACAAAATATATTATAATTAAATACAAGAAGTACTTGATAAAAGAATAGACAAAATTAACTAATTATAGCAATGAGTGGGTAAATACTAATGGTAAATAGGTTGGGTATGGTTCATAAAATAGGGTAGGGCTTTGTGATCAAGCAGAGGGTCTGAAATTTGGATTTTGTTGAGGTCTGGTAGATGGAAATAGCTTGTTGTTATTTTGTCACACAGTGACCATCGATAGTTGGGGTGACTATTAGTGGTTAAGGTAACCATCGATGGTTGAGGTAATCATCAGTGGTTGGGAAAGACCATTGATGGTCAAGATGACCATTGGTGGTTACTAAGGATTGGGTCTGGTCAAGAAAAAGCTATTTGAACAAGGTTACAGAATGGAATTCTGAGAGATGGGTTTGGGATGGGTTGATTACAAAATAGAAACATAGTAACTAAATGATTAAAAATAAATACATAGCTTGTTGGTTGTTGATTTGATAAATTGTTGAGGTGGTTAGTTGATAAACTCATTAGATGGAGTCTGGAGAAATTTTGGTAGAGTAACAATACTTGGTTGTTGGCTGATGGATGATAGTACTTTAGATCTCTATCATATTTACTAGTTCTCTAGATTGCTGGGAGAACACTTGTAAAAGGAAGTATTGATGCAAGAGGCTCTACCTCTAGATAATTGATTGATTCTTGATCTCCATTCACCTTCTACTCCTCTCTCTTTATAGGAAGGAAGGAGAGGTGCAACAGTATGTTGACAAGAGGTTCAACAAGTAGTCCCATTTTACCTCTCACATGTATTAGCTCACACATAAATTAGATGAGATAATTATAAAAAAGAAAGTTGTAGTTGATTAGAGTTTAATTGTTTTGGTAGTGGAAACCTGACTGTCGATAGTCATGCTAACCATTGATGGTTAGGGTGACCATCAATATTCAAAGGTCAAAGGTAAAGTTTGGAAAAAGGTGGGTTAGTTGGCTTAGGTTTGGTTTATATTCAAAAGGTCAGGGTTGGTTTGTAGGGGTCTAGGGGTGATTTGACACTAAGAACCATATCATGTAGTTTTAGAGTGTCTACATTTTGCCCCTTTTTATTATGTAGTTTATACTCAGTGAATGACAAAACAAAAATGGAGTGTGGATTGAAGGTTTGGTTGCCCCAAGCATGGGAGAATGTGTTCCCCCTCAAACTTGGAATTGATGAGGTGAAATATAATTAGGTGTGGATTTGATAAGTGGTTAAGTTGATGATGAAGGTGGTTGATGGGTTAGGGATTAAAGCATAAACATGCACACAAAGTATGACTAAGTGTGATAGCCAAGATCATCCAGTGAATAGGTTGCCATATTTGGTAAAAATTAAGGTCAGTGTTAGAAAGATAAGTGAAAAGTAGACCATGTGACCGCATGTGATGATTGGTCCACACTCATAAACTCAAGTCTCCTAGAAAGGTTAGTATATTCATGGGTATTCAAAGTAGGAAGTGCTCTCGTGAAGACACAAATTATTTAGGTGTGTGCAAGGTGGCACAAACTCAAAAATTATTCAATATGGAAAGTAGTTGGTGTGTTCAAAAGGACCAAGGCAAGGTCATCACAAAACATGCTCTAGTTTGTGCCAAAATGGCCAATAACGAGTTGATGTGGTCAGAGGTAAGTTTGGCATTTTTATTTTGCCATTAAATAACATTTTTTACCCCAAACCAAACCAACCCAACCAATTATAAATAACATTTTTGTCGATGGTCAAGGGTTTTGAAGTCAATTTTCAATGGTCACACTAATTTTCAGTGGTTAGGTGATAAAACCTAAAAGGGAAGAGACAAGAAGTGCCACCATGAGTCATTTTCATTCATTTGTTTGATTTGTCTTGGCATGTTGCTTCTTGTTGTGTTATGGGAAAACTGTGATGGTACTTTGTAAGTGGTTGATTGGGTAAGGTTGATTATTGATTTAATCAAGTGGACTGATGAAGATATAGGGTGGGTGAGGTAGGGCATTTGGATAGGTTGTGGGCCCCAAGGTTCCTCTTTGATGATGGTTGAGGAATAAGGTAGGGGTTGTCATTCAATTGGTAGAGTAGGTTTATTTTGTAAAATACGTTAGATTGGTTATATTGTGATTGAGTGCTTTTAGTATATGGGTATGGTTTTGGTTTGACCTGGGTTTAAGGTTAGATAGTTTGTTTTGAGGTTGAAACCAAGATTGGAAGGGTAGGGTGGTTTGGGGTAGGTGGGGGAAGGATTAGGTAGCAATGTTTAGGTTGATTATGGTCAAGAGATGGGTGTTAGGGTAGGGTAAGGTTGGCATGTTCTATTAGTAGTCACATTATAGTGACCATTTTATGGTCATACCTGACTATTGACAGTCGATAATCATCAATGGTTAGATCTCCTGACCATAAATGGTCACCATGACCATCGACAGTCGAGTAAATGATTGTTAGGTTGTGGAGCTAAAAGCTTCAACTTGTTGCAGACAAAGAAAAGGAGGTTGCTAAAGACCCAGAAGCACCGGCATCGATAGCATGACCGATGCCGGTCATGATCAATGTAGAAGGCAACCGACATCGACAACACCAGGCAAGTAGGGACCGGCGTCGATCGCCTGTGTGTTCTAGAACTGTTCGTTGCACGAACAGTTAGTTTAGTGAACAGAGTGTTTGCATGTAAAGGCTATTGTGAGTCTTGAGCTGCATGGATAATTATAGTAAACTAAGAGTCTAAGTTATTGTTTAAGTCTAGGATCTATTTATAGACCCATTGGCATGTATTGTAAAGTGTGCTAGTGAAGAGAACAAAGTGTGTGTTTCTCCTAGTTCCACTAATGAGCTAGAAAGGAAGGCAAGGAAGATCCTTCCATTATAAGTATGGTCTGTTGAATTGCAGGTTACAGGTTCATGGGAGATCAACTTGAAGTACTATAGAGTGCTTGGTGTACTGGCAGGGTTATTACTGACTGGTTGGAGAGGTGAACACCAATTCTGTGTGTGAGTTGGTTGTTGGGACCGTTTTTTGGTAGAAGAGTGTTTTAAAGAAGAATTACTGTACACTTGAGGTGTGGGAAGCCTCTGTAAGGTGGAAGAGTGTGGCGGCTCTTTATTGTATTCTTTTATATACAAATGTTAATACAAGATAGTGTATTGTCTCTCATATTTTGTGTTATTGGTGAATTCTAGTTACTTGTGTTTTTGGTATATTTCTACATGTTTAATTGCTTAAGTTTGGTAATCATATTGTGCTCTTTCTGAGGAGCAAGATCCTAACAAGTGGGATTAGAACAGCTGTGTTTGTTCTTGGATTCCCTGACAACTGGTATCAGAGCATGTTTGTTGTTCTAAGGGTACCTGACAAGTGGTATCAGAGCTTTTGGTTGGGATACTAACAGGTTGGATTAGATTTGGTTAGTGTGTGTTGATTACAGGTTACTCATAGGGTTTCTATTTGAGTGGGAGTAGAGCAATGGCAGAAGACAGTAAGACTACGAATGGAGAATTTTAATCGTAGGAGGTCCAAGTTCAGGTATGGCAGAATAACCTGCTAGAAATATGGAAAGAAAGAGCAGGAAAAGAAAGATTGTTGGTTGGTAGCAGATCAACATGAAGGACATGAAGAAGAAGCAGATGTTATGGATTTCATTACACGGGATGCTCTGGTATGTTCTTTGGATAAAGTATAATCTTGGGTTTTAGATTTCGGTCCCTCTTTTCATGCATCCCCAAATAGGGAATTTTTTCATGAGTATGTCTAGGGAGACTTTGGAGAAATTTGTGTAGGGGATGGTAAGCCTTGTCAGATGGTTGGCAAAGGGAAAGTGAAGCTGAAATTGCAAACAGGTAACACATGGGTGTTGAAGGAGGTCATGCATGTCCCAGTTTTGGAGTGGAATTTGATTTTTGTAAGAAGTTTAGGTGATGAGGGTTGCACAGTAACTCTCACAGTAGACTCTTGGAAGGTTACCAAGGGTGCACTTGTTGTAGCAAGAGGTAAGAAAGTAGGTACGCTTTATCTATCTACTTGTATTACTGATTCTCTTTCTGGGTTATCTACTTCAGTTGTAGATTTAGAGATATGGCTTAATAGGCTTGGTCACATGAATAAGAAGGAGATGCATGTTCTTGAGTCAAAGGGTATAGATCGAGATTTTTGTATGCAGAAGAAGGTGACATTTCTTGAGGAATCCGATGTTAGTGACAAGAACAAGAAAGCCTTGGTTTTCAAGGAGAAGGTGACGGACAGAGTTCAGCACGAGGGGTAGAAGAATTCTAAGTAAAGCAAGGGTGATTTGGACAAGGGTTTGATCCAAAAAGAGCTCGCGGGTAGAAGTCAATTCTCACAAGCAAAACACAGAGACCAACATCGGCAGGAAAACCACCGTCGGCGTCCAGACAGGGACCGACATTGACTATGTGCAGACCAACGTCGGTGACTCAAGGCAGATAAACACCGGCATCGGCAAGGGAGAAATTGACGTCGGCGATGAGGCAGTCGCAGGGAACTAACATCGGTCGGGCGCAAACTGGAATGTGATTGGCATCGATCACTGAGAGGAATTTTGGGTGGACAACAAGCTGTCAAGGAGTCTCAAGTGCCCATATGGAGGACTTAAAGGGTATGTAAGCCTCAAAATTTTCATTTCCCTTCTTTACACTACTTGTAGCTCACTTATGGTAAAGAACCAGGAAGTTATTGAAGAAGTAGAGCAGGTAGATCGAGGAAACAATGGGAGCTTGGCATGGATGGAGGATGTGATTCCTTGGAGGAGAACCAAACAGGAGTTTTTGGTGGAGTTGCCAGCTAGAAGTAAGCACTGAGAGACGAATGGATGTTCAGGATGAAGAAGAGCGGAAATAGACATGTGAGACGGAAGATCAGGGTATATGGTCTTGTATAAGCTGCAGGGCAATGGAGGTTTGATCATTGTGTTTCTCTTTACTAGGTTGGATAATATTAGCTACATTATCCTATTACTGTATGATGTGCTTGTTGCAGGGTTACATATACAGGTAGTTGCTGAACTAAAGGTAAAGCTAGTTCAGAGGGATGTCATGAAGAATCTGGGAGTAGCAAGATTCTTTGGCATGAGTGTGTTTTAGGGACATGGAAGGTCATATGTTGACTTTGTTTTAGGATGATTGTGTGAGACCGGTTAGCACGCCGATGGTTGGACAATTCATAGAACAGTGTCTTGATTCACATAATGAAGTTAAGTGCATGGTATGTACTAGACCTGAGTTTTCCCAAGCAGTGAGAGTTGTCACAAGTTTGGAGCCAATCTGGGAGAGAAGCATTGGAGGGCAATTCAGTGGATTCTTAGAGGGACCAGCAGCAGGTGCACATGATATGCAGGTTCAAGTTATTTTCTACATGGTTTGTAGATGTGGATGTGGCAGGTGATTTGGATGATAGGTGTTGCACTATGGGTTTTGTGGTGGGTCGTCTTCAAGAGTGATCTTGAAGAGGGATACAGAGCCAAGGGAGCAAACTAGACGGTGTACAGGTATAGGTATAGTTGTAGCTATTTATCTCCAAGTGAGAGATTGTTAGGTTGTGGAGCTAAAAGCTTCTACTTGTTGCAGACAAAGAAAAGGAGGTTGCTAAAGACCCAAAAGCACCAGCGTCAGCAACATGACTGACATCGATCATGATTAGTGCAGAAGGCAACCGATGTCGGCAGGAAGTCGGCCGACGTCGGCAACACTAGGCAAGCAAGGATCGGCGTCGGTCGCCTGTGTGTTCCAGAACTTTTCGTTGCATGAATAGTTAGTTTAGTGAATGGAGTGTTTGCATGTAAAGGCTATTGCGAGTCTTGAGCTGCATGGATAATTATAGTAAACTAAGAGTCTAAGTTATTGTTTAAGTCTGGGATCTATTTATAGACCCATTGGCATGTATTGTAAAGTGTGCTAGTGAAGAGAACAAAGTGTGTGTTTCTCCTAGTTCCACTAATGAGCTAGAAAGGAAGGCAAGGAAGATCTTTCCATTGTAAGTATGTTCTGTTGAATTGTAGGTTGCAGGTTCATGGGAGATCAACTTGAAGTACTATAGAGTGCTTGGTGTACTGGCAGGGTTATTACTGACTGGTTGGAGAGGTGAACACCAATTCTGTGTGTGAGTTGGTTGTTGGGACCATTTTTTGGTAGGAGAGTGTTTTGAAGAAGAATTACTATACACTTGAGGTGTGGGAAGCCTTTGTAAGGTGGAAGAGTGTGGTGGCTCTTTATTTTATTCTTTTCTGTACAAATGTTAATACAAGATAGTGTATTATCTCTCATATTATGTGTTATTGGTGAATTCTAGTTACTTGTGTTTTTGGTATATTTCCGCATGTTTAATTGCTTAAGTTTGGTAATCATATTGTGCTCTTTTTGAGGAGCAAGATCCTAACAAGTGGGATCAAAATAGCTGTGTTTGTTCTTGGATTCCCCGACAACTGGTATCAGAGCATGTTTGTTGTTCTAGGGGTACCTGACAATGATGATGCATTTTTAAAAAGGTAAATTGAGGGGTTATTTGAGTTTGAATGTTTGAAGTGTAATTATTGATACTAGTGGGTTGAATGTTTTGTTAATAGTGATGTCAAGGGTTTAAGAGGTAAGAGTTAAAGGTTAATAGTGAAGGTCAAGATCAAGGGTCACATCTTAGGTTAAAGTGAAGTTAATAGGTGAAGCTATAAATAGGTGGTGGTTTAAATAGTTAAGGTCAATGTTTGGTAGGTAATGTTGATTAGATTGATTGATAGGTTAAGGGTTTGGATTCAGAGATAATTTGGAGGTATATGTTAGAGTAGGAAAATGTTGTGAGTAGCCTAAGAGGTAGGTACAAGAGGTTAAGTTCATGGGCAAAAATAGTATAGATAACTATGATTGATTGCTATCAAACCTTGCAGGCACAAGAGAGGCTTAAAATTCATGATAGAGTGCCTCGTATCTTTCTTGAGATTCATCAAGGGATGACTACAGATGATTAGGCACATATGGAGGAGGTGAGCCTTGATGCTATCATGTATTACCATCATGTACCATGGGATGTGATGGTGATTATAGCACTCATCAAGAGATGGGATCCTGCCACAAACACCTTTTTGTTACCTATAAGTGAGATGACCATCTTACCAGAGGATGTCCACAAGATTGCATGACTACCCATTTGAGGTGAGTTGATTTATCATATAGAGAAGGAGGAGTGGGATGAATTCATGAAGCTGTTGTATAGAGATGACCTCAACTTTGTGAGGTGGCACATAAGAGGCTTTAGCTACACTCCACTATACCAAAGGGCAAGAAATGATAAGAGGTTGCTAACGATGATGATGATGATGGTAGTTTCATGATTTGTCATACTAGATTCGAGCATCAAGAGGTTCCCTTATATATTGTTAGGGGTATTGGTTGAGATTTTATTGGGTTGCATAGTGTTTGGTTGGGTGATTATGTTATTGGTTCAAATATACAAGGAGTTGTGGGGATTCAAAGCCCACAAGAGGTATGGTATCAACGTGGGGTTTATTCTACATTGTAAGCATATGAGCACATTTGGGTGTTGCAATCAATGGGGCTGTCATGGGATGGGTATGCACAGATGGGCTTCTGAGTAGGATTTATGAGGTGGAGAGATGATTTTTCCCTCTCAAGACTAGGTGGAGGGGTTCATGAAATTTATTGGTTCAGAGGTGCCCTTGATGCCTTGGTAGTCAGAGACATGATGTAGAGACCCTATGTTAGGTTTTCAAAGTGGGCTCACTAAAGGAGACATACACTATCCCTACAGAGATACAAATTGATATTCAGTAGGAGAGAGAGTGAAACATAACTCATTCCTTTTGATAAGCTGCAATGGCAGTTCGACCTAGTGCAGGATATCCTAGGTCCATTCCTGAGATATAGATGGGAGGATGTAGAGCTACTTCTAAGCCATAGCTAGTTCAATTTTTTCTTGATCATAAGGATTTGCTTATGTAGATAGACCAGAATGATGTAGGTGTTACATAGGCATATCTTGCATGGTATTAGGCACTATATGTAATGACTGATTTTGGGGGGGATGATGGTGGTCGGTGGGCGATGGATGTTGACCCAGCTAAGAGAGGTGTCTAATGGGCTTAGGTACAAGGGGTTGCCCCAGATGTATAAGTAGTGACTATAGAGAGGGATCATGCATGAGTAGCATTAGATATAGTATAGGCTTCTATTATAGCATTATAGGATTATTTAGAAGAGGCAAAAGGTTAAGTAACTATAGTTATAGTCAAGAGGGACTAGGTTATAGCTAAGTTAGCCTTTGTTATCTAAGAGAGAGATTCCCTAAGATAGGTTGGAAGAGGATTTGTAGCACCTATAGGACCACTAGGCACTATTCCTATGCAGAGATACATAATGACTATGCAGGAGCTATGGTATTATGAGGCCATAGTCTTTATGCATTTTTAGATGAGATTTGATGGGGTGAGTATAGGGCTAGGATTACAGGTGGTATAGATATATCAATACCAGGTTAGTGGGTCACATCTACAGGTGACCAGGTAGGTATAGGAGGACAAGCTCTAGGGGATAGTGGTGCACCAGGAGGTAGTGGAGCACTAGGAGGTAGTGGTGTCTCAGGTTCTTAGTTTGTTTATGAGACAATATACTTATTATGTATATGATTTTTGATACTGGCCTGTGAGCTAATGCAATGAGATGTATATTTTAAGAGATTTATGTGTATAATGATGTTTATGTGATTATAAACTCATGATTTTTAGATATAATACTCATTTATAGATTGTGGTACATGGTCTTGATGCTTATATTGATTATTTATGCTCATGATGAAGTGGATGTGGACTCACCTAGCTACGCATGTGATGATATGTCTTTTTATTCATGTTTATGATCATGTTTGGTTATGGATTTGTTGTTATCTCATGTGATTTAAGAGGAGAATATGATGTTTGTTGATGACTAGGATGATGTTTCTGACATTTATGATTATGGTTCTTGATGATGTTATGTGTGTATGTGATGATTTGATTTTATGTTTGAGACGATCATGCTTATGATATTGATACAATTATTGTGTTCATGTTGAAATTTAATGAGTATATACTTCCTCATTTAGATTTAGACACATGGTGAAAATGGTTTATTGTTGTATGTGAATAGATGTTAATATGATGTTGATGGTTTATGATTATGCTCATGGACATGGTTTATGTAAACGATGTCTATTTTTGTTCATGATATAAATGATGATGTTATGATGATGATTTTTTTGTGGATTTTGATAATGATATTGATGATGATATGTGATGTGGTTATGATTATGGTCATTTTGTTTAAATTAAAGTGAAACATATAATGAAACCAGATGTGAGAAAGAGAAGATAATCAAGAGACAAATGTTTAAATGAATATATCAACCAATTATGAGAGGATAAGAAGAGGGCATTATGATTCTTCATTGACAAAGACTAAAACAAGACTGAAGTTAGATTTTCTTAAGGAACATAAGCCCTTCAAATGATTTACATTAGTGTGTGTTAGTTGGTTAAAAAGGTGTCTTGATCACATTATGTCAAGTAAGCTCAAAAATCCCTTACTTATAGTGTATAAAGGGGAGATGGATGAAGATGGAACCTTCGTGTGAGACTAGCATGCTTCTTTTAGAGGTTACCAAAGAGTCAGTATAAACAAGTCTA
Source organism: Torreya grandis (assembly GCA_037957365.1). Classification (NCBI taxonomy): domain Eukaryota; kingdom Viridiplantae; phylum Streptophyta; class Pinopsida; order Cupressales; family Taxaceae; genus Torreya; species Torreya grandis. Next base: position 957,787 of record JARHVA010001221.1, on the reverse strand, counting down.
TGTCATATAAGGTGTAGATTGATCGATACGATAAGTCTACTCATGAGAGTCGATTGCGGATTTCAAAATTACCTTGCTTATGAGAGCTGATTATGGCTTTTGCTTTTTTTATGCTTGATAATGGGTCTTTTGCTTATTTTTTTGTTGATTTGGAGGGTTTGGGGAAGTTGATCGATGTGGGAAGCTTCCAAGAAATTGCTATGCTTTGACAAATGCTTTACTCAGCCATTCTTCAAGGGAGTGGTCTAAGCTTATATGATTTATTTAATGTTTTTTTATAGTTATCCTTCAAGGGAGTAGTCTACCTTATTTTTAGTAACTCTAATATGTTTTGGGTAGCTATCATTCAAAAGAGAAGTCTATAAATGCTAGGAATGACCCATGATTATTTTTTGTTATGACTTTGCTTTTGATTTTGATTGACACAGACTTGCTTATATAGTCTTAAAGGGCCTCCTTGTATGAAGGCAAAGATAAAAGAATAATAAGATTAAGTAGGTGTGAAAGAGGTTTAGGTGACAATGATCATGGGGATCCATCCTAGGAGAGGGGTGGAAAGTACCATGATAATAATGCCATGGGTAGAGCCATGGTACCCATTGTTCAATATTAGGCTATGATTGTGATAGATAATCACATGATTCATTTTTAATTAGTTACCCCTAAAATAGGGAGATGAATGTGGTGTGAAAGCAAGGGATGAGATTAAGTTAGACAAAAGATGAGTTTTATCTTTTTTTTAAAAGGAAAGTATGCATATGTGAAGCATTAAGGGGCTCAGGCTCTCGGTTTCCCTCAAGAGAGGATAACTGGTAGGCTCCTAATCTATACTTATGCATTATGATATAAAGTCCAAGCCAATTGAAAAAAAAATTGCCTCGCTTGCTTTTCTCCATATTGGTGACACATTCGTTTTACTTTAAGATGAGGTCTCCAATGTTGAATTCTCCCAATTTAAGGTGTTTTTTATAAGTGCTTTTGATTCTCTCTTGATAGACATGAAGATGGGTAAGGTCATCTAAATGATGCTCATCAACTAGCTCAAGTTGGGCTAAATGGTATTGATGATAATTATCTTTAGAAATGATATCCTGTATGGATATGCAAAGTGAAGGAATTTAGACTTTGAGAGGTAAGATAGCCTTTGATCCAAACAAAAGAGAGAATGGGGTAGCACCCTTAAGGGTTTGGATGCTAGTACAATATGCCCATAAGGCAAAAAGGACATGCAAATTTCAATCCCAACCAGATGCATTGACCATTTTAGTTAACATGTTGTTGATAGTTTTGTTAGAGGCTTCAACCTATCCATTCGCTTGAGGATGATAGGGTGAGGAGAAACATAACTTGATCCCAAATGCATCACAAAGACCTTGGACTTTTTTTTTTTGAAAGATTTGCTATTGTTGGTGATGATTTTGTAAGGAACACCAAAATGATAGATGATGTTATGGTGGATAAAGTTGATAATATTTTCAGATTTGGTTGAGATAAGAGGAATAGCCTATACCCATTTGGTGAAATATTTGGTTGCAGTGATGATAAAATGATGTTGTTGTGAAGAATGGGGGTTAATTTCACCAATAAGGTCCAGACCCCATTGTGAGAAGGGTCATAAATTCATAGATACATGAAGACTATGGATAGGTGTGTGATGTAAATTGGTGTGTTGTTGACACTTACACACTTTTTCACATAATCAGAGTAGTCTTGGTTAAAGTTAGGCCGGTAATAGCCAAGGTAAAGTATGTGTTTAATGATAGCTAGGCCACTAATATGTCCCTCATAGATCCCATCATTTGTTTCCCTGATAGCATGAGAGGCTTCATGACTATGTAGGCAATAGAAGAGGAGACCATCAAAGCCACATTTATAAAGAATTCCCCCCAGAATGGTGTAACGTGAGTTACTTTAGATAAATGTTATTTGAGCATTCTTGGAAAGACTAAAAGGAAGGATGAAAAGGTTAAAATAGTCAAAGGTATGTTGATACCAAAGGTCGGGTTGAGTCTCCTTCATGTTAAATATGGTGGGAGACTCTGGTTTGACATAAGAAGGTTGGGTAAGTCTATGTATAACAATAAATAGCTTAGAGTAAGAGGGTGCAGATAGGATTTGAGAAGTGAGGGAATCCATCGTATCGATAAACTTATTCATAGATCGTAGGGTAATTTAGATATGGTAGTATTCAAATGATGCTAAGAGTATGTTAGCTAATTCTTTATATTATTTGAAAACATCATTCTTACATAGGTAAGATCCATTTATTTGATTGACCATAAGTTGGAATTCATCAAATATGTTTATCATTTTGACTCCTAACGCTAATGTAGTTTGAAGGCCTATTACTAGGGCTTCATACTCAGCGATGTTATTGGTGGATTCAAAATCTAGCTTGAAGGTTAAAGGAAGAGATTCACCATGAAAGGGGATAAGGATAATGCTAGCTCCTCCACCACATTGACACTTTAATCCATCAAAGAACATGGTTACTTGATAGGTGAAGTCTACCTAAGATAGGGTTACGATGGACTCATTTAGAAACTCAAGGGGAGAAGGTTGATCATCTACTAAGGGTGCATTGGCCAGTTGGTTAGTAATGACTTTCCATTTAATTGACTTTTTATAAATAAACCTAAGGTTAAACTCAATTAAAATCATGAGCCACTTAACCTTGCATTAGTTTTGGTATGGCCTGGAGTGCATATACTTGAGTGGATTGGTGTTGGTTATGACATAGGTCTTGTGGTTGAGAAGGTAGTGGCAAAGCTTGGTGTCCATGAAGACCAAGGCTAGGAAATTTTTTTTGATATGGGTGTACTGAGTCTCATACTCTATAAGCATGTAGATAATGTATAAGATGGATTGCTCTTTGTGTTGTTCATCCGATGATCAAGCATTGCCCCTAGGGATTGGTCAGTAACAGAGATGTAAAGGTAAAAAATTTGATCATCTTTAGGAAGAGTGAGGACAAGTGGAGACAAGAGGTAATTTTTAAGTGAATCAAAAGCCTTTTGATAGCCATTATTCCATGTAAAATATATATCCTTCTTCAGAAGGTGATGGAAGGGTTGGCATCAATCTAAGAGCTGGGAGATAAAATGATGAATGGATTGGAGCTTCCCCTACAAAATATGGAGTTTCTTGAGGTTTATTGGAGGAAGCATGTCAAGGATTACTTTTATTTTGGCAGGATTGACTTCAATTCCCCAAAGGGAAATGATAAATTGAAGGAGCTTTCCTGACAAGACCCCAAAAATGCACTTAATGGGGTTAAGGCAGACATGGTAATGGATGAGTCACTCAAAGATAATCTTGAGAATGGCCAAATCATCCTTATAATATTTGGATTTACCAAGAAGGTCATCAACATAGTCCTCAAAGATTTTATGGATAAGATCATGGAAGATGTAGGTCATAGTGCATTGGTAGGTTGCATCAGTGTTCTTTAGTCCAAAAAGCATGACCCTATAGCAGAAGGTTCCCCATGGGGTGATAAAAAAATTGTGTTGATCTTCATGGGTAATTAGGATCTGATTGTAACCCAACAACCCATCCATAAGAGATAACATTTCATGGTTGACTATAATATCAACTAGCTGGTCAATGCCTGGTAGAGAAAAGTCATATTTTTGGTAAGCAAGGTTGAGGTCATAAAAGTCCACATAAATGCGTAGTTCCCTTGTGCCTTTCGTGACAAGCATGACATTCAAGAATCATTAGAGGTTGTTAATAGGTTGAATAAAATTGATGAATAGGAGATGTTAAAGCTCTTCTTTGATGAGAAGGGCTATGTAACAGTGTATTCATCAAAGTTTCTATCTAATGGGTTTAGTACCATGATTGGTGACTATGTTGTGGGTAGAGATGAAGAGGTTTATTCCTAGCATGTCATTGTAATACCAATAAAATGCTATGCTTCAATCTTACAAGAATGAGGGGAAGTCTTGAAGCTCCTTAGAATTCAGTGATTAGCCAATTTTGACAATGTGAGGGTTCTCTAGAGTGCCCAAGTTGATATCTATGGTGGATTTGTCCAACATGGTTGAAGTCTCAGGAGGTAGGGATTTGTGTTTAGAGTAATCTGGTGTACCAAGGTAGGTGAGAATGGAATCATCATCCTAACACTAAACGGTATTAATGGTAGGAGAGTCATCTCCTATCATTTTAGGATGGGTCATAGGGCCATTTATGGTTGCCACATCCTTTTGATAAGTAAAGGGTCTTAGGTTGATCATGTTGATAAAAAAACATTAGGTGGGATGATATCAAAATCCTCATTTGTTGATAGAGAAAGGGTTAGTGAGAAAGGGATGTCTTCGTTAATGATGGTAATGGGAGGTGGGTTGGTTTGTTATTTAGGTGGTATGAAAATGAAGCCATACTTTTCATGAGGTTTTTGAGTTTTGATTAGAAGCAACTCATGTGGCCCATGTTCATATTGACCTAGGCTAAATCCCTTCCAAACACACCTATAGATGTATGTTTTAGAAAATTTTGGTTTATCTAGATAGGAGAATTTGGATTGTCGACGTGAAAAAGAGGTGGCAAAAGTGTCAAGGGTTTTATCAAGTTCCCCATAAATGAAATTGGTTTGATGAGTTGAGGTTCCAAAAGGAATAAAGGTTCTGATATTGGGGTCATAACCAGGTTAATGGTTAGGTTTCCCATACTCTTGAGGAGTAGGGAAGGCATCAAGGGTGAGAAGGTGATACTCCCCAAATGAAAGATGTTAGAAGGTTGATTCCAAAGGGTCCATTATAAGGATTTGGGTGGAAAGGATGGAAGAACTTGTGGATGCTTCATTGGTAGAAGAATATGGGATTTCATCTTTTACTGATGAGGGCTAGTTGAATGGGTGAAGGAGAACATCATTGGGTTGGTACATCATGTTACATGATGTGAAGGGATTAGAGTTAGCTTGTATAGTAATAAATTGACTTTTGTGCTCAAATTCAATGCATCGGTGTAGGGTAGATGGTACACAACCCATGGAACAAATCCAAGGGCATCCCAGTGAGATGTTGTATTAGAATTCACCTTCCACTACATAGAAGAGCTCAATAAGGGTGTGGGATCCTAGGTGAATGTGAAGGATAACAATTCCTAAAGTCATAGCCATGGTATCATTGAATAACCAAAGCATCGTTGAGGTTTTTGACATAATGTTCTCAATAAATTTGAGTTGGTTATAGGCATGGGAGGAGATAATTTTGATACTAGCTTCCCCATCAATCATAACCCTCTTGATGTGGATTTGGATGATATAAGTGATAATGAAGAGGGGAGGATCTGGGTCATCTACATGGATAGAGGGTATTTCTGAATCCTTGAAGGTAATAAGGTTGGAAATGTGAAGGGCTCTGATAAAGGTTGCTAAAGGTTATGGGTCCTCTACTCGAACCTCTATAAATTGTAACACTTATATCATTTATTGGTGGTGGTGGAGTGAGGTATTGATCAGTTCCTACAAACTCATATTCATTGGTGTCTAGTGAAGCTATTTCAAAACTACTTGTTGGATTGATTTAGATGGATTGGGGTGAGAGAGTCCCAAAATGGACACTTTGGGTTTGCTTGAAGGTGAAGGTTCTTGGTTTTGGCTAGGTGATTAGATAGAGGAAGAGGGGTATGTCTATGGAATGGATACCTTTGTCTTCCCCTTATCCTTTGGTTGAGCTTGTGATCATGTGACCACATGGATGGTGTCAATTTGGGGAGGAGTCAGGCTAGGTGATTGCTTCAATTCCTCTTCACTCTAAGGTAAGAGTGAAAGGGTAAGTAGTTATTGGTCGATGGATATTAGTTCTTGGATCAATATGGGGCTCATAGGGGACTCATTTGATAATAAGTCATCCTCATGATACAGTTGATGGGCTAATACTTAGAGAGCCTTACATTTCTTTGTGTCATGTTTGGGTGTCTTATGGTATGAACATGCTAATTTATCATTATACCAAGATTATTTAGGATTGTGTGGGTTAAATGGTCTGATAGGTGGCAAGGTTAATCAAGATGTTTGTAATAACCTTTGTATGATAGTGGAGTAAGACTCAGATAATGGTGGCAGAGGTGTGGAGGGCTTGGGTTTGGTAGTTGAGGTGGAATCCCTTTTAAGAGTGGTCTTGATGGTCAAAGTCTTTGGTGAATGGGTATCATTGGTGGATGATTTGGGGTTATAAAGTGTTGGGGTAGATGTTTGGGAGATAAATTATTTTTTTATATTTGATTTGGAGATAGGAGGTATGCCCATGGGTGGCTCGATGAAAATAGGTGTGGATGAAAGTAAAATTGATGGTGTAACCAAAAGTGGTGGTTGGGTTTTGATTGGTACGGTTGACTTCCCAATTAAGGTAGAGGGATGAGGTCCCAAAATAGAGGTCAAAGTGGAGAGGGGAGGTATATTTTTAGTTTTTGGGTTTCTAATTGGTTTTACCTTCTTGGTTGGCTAAGCTTGGGGTTTTTTTGATAGGTTTAGTGGGTTTAGGTCCAACTTTATGGATGGGTGAGTAATGTCATGGGTAGGAAATGTTTCAAGGTTCTTGGTGGGTTTGGTGGCTTTGGGTGAGCTTGGTTCTAGTGGTGTTGTTATGGTTTGATGGGGAAACACATTCAATGGTTAGGTTGTGGTGATAGTGGGTTTGATAGTGAAAAGCGTAGGTTGATCTGATAAAGAAGGATCCTATTTGGTTTTATATAAGAGTCCAAGCTATTGTTAAAAGGTGGCTCGATCCAAGTTAGGATCGGATATGAATTCATAAATGAGTCTAAATCCTCTGATAGAGGATGAAAAGGATAGGCTCAAGGTTTGAGGAGGAGGAATGGTTACCTCATCCTTTTCCTGATTTAAGGGTTTCACTATCTTGGGAGGTAACTCCTTGGTGGAGGTGTAGGCAAAGTGGTTTCTTCTTTAGGAGTGATTGTTAAAGGAAGGGTAAATTTTTGTATGATTGAGGAAAATGATAAGTGGGAAAGGTTTCCTCTTCTAATATGCATATCAAAGGAGAGGTTGGTGACTCCACTACCTCAATAAGTGGAGTAGGGTAAGAGGTGATTTGGTCAATGGTATCCTTAGTAGTAAGTTCAATAAGAACCATATTTATAGTATGGGCCTTGTGAGCATGACAAGATTCTACTTTGGTTTCATTGTTGGCAGAAGGAGCGTGATTGGGAAATGGTTGTTTGAAGATGTCAAGTGATTGGTTTGGGGGTGTATTAGGGTTAACCAACACAAGCTCCCCCTTGTTAATGAGAGTTTGGACAATGTTTTTAAAGGTATTACTTCTATTAAAGTAGCATCTAATGACTTGATGAAAGGTGCATAATTCACTCTCTTTGTACCAACCAGGTGTAGGATGAAAAGAATTGAATTGTTATAGGGGTTTGATCGGGGGAAGCTGTATGATATTAGTTTTTAACAATTTATCCAAGACTAAAGCATATGAATCCCCAAGTGGATTAAATTGCTTTTGGGTGTTGCAGTTTGGGTTCCTGGTATTTTGATTAGAGGAAATGGAATAGTTATAATGGGTAACAATAGGAAGAGGGGTGGTCTTAAGGACAACCGCATTCATCATTCCCTTGTTCTTGGAATTAGTATTGGTTTGGTTGTTGGGTTTGGAGGGGGAAGCTTCATTTGATTTGAAGGTGGAATTATTGTTTCTCAATTTCAAATTCCCCTCATCAATGGCCCTATTTTATAGTTTTCATGCCATGGTGAGAGCTTCATCAAAGGTCTTGAAGCTTTAAACCCATAAGGTAGAGGAGATGTGTTTGGCACAAGCTCAGGCAAAGAGTTTGATGAGTTCAGTTTGGGGTAGAGAGAAAGAGAGTTGGTTTATCAAACTTCTCCAATGGGCCATGACATCAACAATGGATTCATCATCAAATTTTTGGTTGGAGTAAAGATTAGTGATGGAGACTTTCTTAGAGATGTTTATATAAAAGTGATCTAAGAAAATCTGAGCTATTTAGTCAAAATAAAAGAGGGAGTGCTTTGTAATATCATTGTACCAATCTAATGCCAAACCTAATAGATACATGGGGAAGGTATGAAGAAGGAGACCATCATTATAGGCAATTGTATAACACAAATGCCTAAATGCTCTTAGGTGATGTTGAGGATCCTCCTTACTCTAAAACTTTGAAAACTTTGAAAGTTCCCATTGAAGAGGGTATGGTTGAATGGGGATGGATGGGTGAATTAGTTCATTGCAGATTTGGTCATATGATAAAATATTATGAGCTCCAAAAATGGATGACTCTAAATTAGTCATTTTTCTCCATTAGCATTTTGACAAGGTCAGTTTGGGGTTGTGGACTCTCATAGTTGTAAGGTAGGTTTTGTTGGGTCTAGGTAGGTGCAACATATGGGTAGCTTATGGGGGGTTGATAAGCTACCACATATTGGTATGCGGTCATGGGTGGTTGGGATGATGCCACATATGAATATGTGGAGATAGTTAGTTGTGTGGAAGGTATAAGTACATACCCTTGTGGGTTAGGAATGTAGCTTGGGTTTGGCACAGTGGACACATGTTGAGGGATTAACGTAGGATGGGAAGGAGGTATGGTTAGGTTAGTAGGTAGAGTGTAGGTGGTAACTTTGGTACTGATGGGTAGAGGGGTGGAAGGTATGGGATCCACCAAGCGCTATAACATAGTGGAAGTAGGTAGGTGGGAAGCAAGAGGAATGGTGGTGGCACTAGTAGAGGGTACTCTTATAGTAAGGAAGGTATTGGTGCCCAAAGGTTGGGTCACTCCTGTACTATGAGGGTTATTAGTTGCAGAAGAAGGTGCTTAGGTGTTGCTTGGTTGAATAGGTTGGTTTTGAATGGTAGTATCAGTGGAGTTATGGGTAGAAGATGATGCTTGGGTGATTAGAGGTTGAGTGGAGATTGTGAAAATAGAAGTGTCACCCATAAGGTGGGATGGCATGCCATAGGATTGGTCAGTAGGTGGAACCAAAGCAGGGGTATGGTGGGATATGGTGTTAAGGTAATGTTAGAGGGTTATGGGGTTGTGTGGGATATGGTATTAAGGTAATCTAGAAAGGTGGAAAAATTTGCATCACCTTGGGAAACCATCCAAGGGATGATAGGACTCTCAAAGGGATAAGGAAAACTCTCTACATCTGAGACATACTCCATAGATGAGATAGAAGAGGAAGATGGATGATCAGGAGGTGGGCCCTGATTTTCTTGGTTTATTAGTTATTGGTGAGTTAGAACCATGCTAAACAAGGGGGAAAGAAAACACAAATAAATCTCACAACTCAAACAAAGAAAAGACCAAAAATTACCAAGGAAATAAAACACATAATAAAGCATGTTAAATCCTAAAGTTCTTTTTAGTCTCTCTTGTGGCTTATGCCTTAAGCTTTAAGAATTGTGTGACTAAATTTGGCTTGTAGAGCGAGTACTAAAAAAAAAGTCTATGGCTAGTTTTAGGTTGTGTTTAGGCTCTCAAAGGGATTTGTATTTGAATCAATACATGGATTGATATTGGGGCTTAGCCCCTCACTTCACACACTGTAGTGATGAGGGTGTTAAGTACTTAGCCAAGATATACTAATTGCTAGAGATTATACTCAACCAGAGAGTTGAGTTGGTTCTCCCCTTGGTGATGAAATCCAAGTAGGATATTCAAGAAAGGTGACTACTAGGTAATGAAATCATAATTAGGCCTTATGTTAATGTTTGACTCTTATTGAGATGTAAGTGGTTTGGTCTTGTGTGTGTGACAAGATTGAACCTATGGTTGATTACTTTGCTTTCATTTAGCTATGTGAGCTAAAATAAGTAAAAAGACAATGTATGGAGTTAATTTTAAGCCCAAAAAAAAACTTTGATTTCATTGTGTGAGCAAAAAGATAAGAATAAGAAATCACCTAGATGCAACTATGAACCCAAGAAAAGACTCAAGGGTCCCATCGGGCATGCCAAAATGTTTTAGAGAAATTTTGCTTATGTTCTTGGAAGGAAGAGAAAAGAAACTCAAGAAGGGTATGGTGGAAAAACTAGATATGTTGTGCACACATTGAATCAGATGAATGTAGATACTCCTCTTTGGCTTGGGAGGAATGACCTACAGATAAGAAAGCACTCAAATAAATGGTTTTATTAGTTAGATAGTAGGGTGGATTTCCTAGCAAGCTAAATCTAAGAAGCACGAGCTTCTTTGGAGGCTGTCAATCCACACTTTTAAACAATCAAGTTTTAAAAGATAAAGTACTTGCATAAACAATAGAAGATACTAAAATTAAATACAATAAGTGCTTGATAAAATAATAGAATTAATTAACTAATTATATAAATGAGTGGGTCAATACTAATTATAAATAGGTTGGGTATGGTTCAAAAAATAGGGTTGGGCTCTATGATCAAGCAGAGGGTCTAAAAGTTGGATTTTGTTGAGGTCTGGTAGGTGGAAATAGCTTGTTATTATTTTGTCACACAATGACCATCATCAGTTGGGGTGACCATCGATAGTTAAGGTAACCGTCTATGGTTGAGGAAACCATCGATGGTTAGGAAAGACCATCGGTGGTCATGATGACCATCAATGGTTACTATGGATTGTGTTTGGTCAAAAAAGGTTATTTGGATGAGGTCATAGAATGAAATTATGAGAGATGGGTTTGGGCAGGGTTGATTACAAAATAAAAACAACATAACTAAATGATTGAAAATAGATACTTAGCTTGTTAGTTGTTGATTTGATGAATGGTTGAGGTAGTTGGTTGATAAACTCATTGGATGGAGTCTAGGTAAATTTCAATAGATTACTGGTACTTGGATATTGGTCGATTGATGGTAGCACTTTGGATCTCTATTGTACTTGTTGTTTTACTAGATTGCTAGGAGAAAACCTGCAAAAGGAAGTGCTAATGCAAAAGACTCTGGCTCTAGATAATTGACTGATTCTTGATCTCTATTCACCCTCTCCTCTGCTCTCTTCATAGGAAAGAAAGAGAGGTGAAATAATATGTTGATAATAGGTTCAAAAATTAGTCCAATTTTAGCTCTCATATTCATTGGCTAACACATGAATTGTATGAGCTAATTATTAAAAAAAACTGATTATTCAGGTGATGGAAACCTGACCATCAATAGTCAAGCTATCCATCAATGGTTAGGGTGACTATCAGCGATCAAGGGTCAAAGGTAAAGTTTTGTAAAAGGTGAGTTAGTTTGTCTTAGGTTTGGTTTGCGATTGAAATGTCAGGGTTGGTCCCTAGGGGGTCTAGGGGTGCTCTGACACTAGGAACCATAGCATGCAATTTTCTAGTGTCTACACATATTTATGTGATATATTATTCCATTGGTGTGAATTATCTAAGTAGTTTTATTATAGTTCCTACTAGCTGAATCCCAACAGTATTTGTCTTTCTAGAATAAGACCACACTAGGTCAAACAGAGTTACAACCCAACCATGTCCACTAGTGTGGCTTTATCCCCTACACTCTAATGGTAACATTTCAAATTTGATACAATTCATATTATCCCTCCTTAGACTTTTAGTAATTTCAATTGACAAAAATATTCAAAACATTCCTTTATATAAGCAAATCAATGTCATTCAATATACATTTAGCAATCATTTGGAAACTCTACTGCACATGAAGCTAAAAGTCATTAATATTGTTAATTCTAATTTTGATTTATTCTAACAAGCATAGGCCAAATCTGAATCTATTTTATTATAGGTCAAGGGAATGCATTGTCAAACATTAAGGTCAATTTACTAGTTGCATTCATATAGAAAATATCAAGATTCACACACTAATTCTAGGAGGGAGAACTACATCATACTGAGGCCCTTTTAGGATATATAGGCATCACTCAAATTACATGAGGTTTTATAAGGATAGCTTAGTTATTCCCCTTGCTCTATTCCCCTATTTGCAGTTGATGTTTATTTGGTTTATTTGTAGAAACTAGGGTTTTTCTATTTTAGGTGTTCCATGCATCAAATTAGCATACATAGTCAATCAATCAATTGTATCAGATAGTCGTAGGTATTCATAAATAAAAATTAATCACTCAATCAACTAGTACATGGACATAGTCAATAGATGTACTTGCAATGCACCCCTATCCACCTTAGAGTGGACCTATCCTAGTACATCACAAAATTCTATTTTCAGCTATGGTATACTTCATAGATCTTTCTAGCCAATTTAACATCAGAGATATACTTACATAGTCAACACAAATCAAATCCAAGCTAGCTTTGCATATTCTATTGGAATTTACTATTCATAGGTCATTTAAAATTATGTATTTCACATTTAGGTTATGTATATTATGTAATCTAAATCAATATTTCAATCATTTAGTGTTTATAACATGTCACTGGTAAATAAAAATAAACATTTAAATAATTATATTGAAAGATATTTCAAAATATGCTTCACAAGCATACGACTGATCTAAAATCTATCAACATATGCGAAAAAATTTCAAATAATGCAACTCATATGAACCATCTTATAATGCCTTTAGAAAAAAAATATCTAATAGTATTGTTGATCAAGACATCAATGCACATGAAGTTTTCCATATTTTACAAAAACTCTCACCCATTTTGTGTATATGATCATTTATTTCCTAAAATGTTGGAAATAATATTTTACATGGTGTCATCTTTAGTGCAATTGATTCACTTACTACTTTAGCCATCATTGATGCATTAACGGATCGACCTCCTTCATTAGATCTACCAATACTTATAGAAGAAACAAGGAATTAGTCATATGAAAAAATTGCCATGGTAAAAAATGGAAAAAGAAATGTGCTAGCTATTTTTATGTCATCCCTGAGTTATTTGTAATTCCTTCTAAAAAATCTATTGCTTATGCATTGTTCTATTAGAGCAAGCTTATTTTGTAAAAACCTTTCTATAACATCATTATAGACATTGGCTACTTTATTGAACAAATTATTGAATTTGTAGATACTAAAATCTCACTTATATAGCATCTAATTCGTGTATACTTGACAAATACCTATTAGGGCTCTACTCTTCAATTCTAGACATTCATTCTACTGAAATGCTTGCATTCATCATCTCAATATGCCTAACTATTTACCTTATGGTTTGACCCTATCATTTTTGATGAATCAGACCTCTTACATAGTATAAAAAAATTAAAACCTGATATATATCCTTCAGTATTATTATCAAATCCTCAACAACTTTTTAGCTTACGATACACTTGCATTGACACAAGTGTCCAATTTTTATCTAGTGTTTATACCTCAAAATTCATCTAAATTTTAAATCTTTTAAATCCTATGGGCTGGCTCATTTGTTTTGTTTAACCACTCTTTCGTGAGATATTTTCAAAAGGTGTGGTATAAATACAAAACAAATACCATTCATTATCACAAGTCATATTCCAAATTGTACCAAGCATAGATCTATCAAAACACCTTTCAAGTATTCAAAACTTCCATATTATTTCCTATTTTTATATTGTCATAGTAGGATTCATATTACATGTCTGAAGTATTCAAAGAGCAACCAATGAGCAATATTTGTTATGCTACAAGATAGATCATTGCATGCCTTTGCATATAGCATATTGCACCCTTGTGCACACATAATCCGACACTTAGGGGATAAATACATATGTTTGAGGCCATCTTCTAAGTAGTGGCTATGTAGGGAGCACTCACTGATAAAAGGTTCCTTGAGGTCAACTCAACTTCATGATCCCATTAACCCAATTTTGGTAAGGTACAAAGACCTAAGGTGAAGAGCTAGGGTTTGATCCTCAAATAATCATCCACAATTTATGCACACAAATAAAATATACTAGTAAAAAGGTGACAAAAAACTCAAAAAGTTCTAGGTGGTCACTCTGAAATACAAGGATTATTTCATACTAGATAGATATGTTGATATCATGACACTTACATCAACACAAGTGTCCCAATGTTGACACAAGTGTCCAAGCCTCCAGAAATAATATTTTTTGAATATGATAACTTGATCATAATATTGTTCTCGCTTGTTTCCACCTCTACATATCTCAAATTTGCTTGTGTATTTGTAGATAAGTTAAGTATTATCTCTTCCTAGTGTTTATGCAATTGAATTATTATTTTGAATTTAGTTTATATATCTAACATAAATCAACATTTCAATTTAAAATGTTCATTGATTTGAGTTTTCAATTGATTGGCCTAATTTATAATAGTTTTATTCATCCTTATATATAGGTTATTATACCCTTTAGCTCTCCTTAAAACCTAAAAATGGTTAAACATTTGGTAGAACTAACCCCTATGTCTTCTTATGCAACTCCTTGATTGCTCTAGGTTTTTTAGTCTTCTAGGGTTTCTAATTTCAATAATTCATAGGTTCAAATTTTTCCATTTCCTTTAGCACCTTTATTTGTATTTATCAAATATGAAAAATGTTAAGATAATTTTGAAATGGAATATAAATAAGCCTTAGTCAATCATATAAATATAATTAATTAATGCATTCTTACATGTTACATAAGAAGAAATAAATAGACATGCTAAGGCTAGTGCATCCACATCCAATAATGGTGAACTCTTAGATGGTACAACTCTTGCCACATCCTCCACAATAAAAATTTATACTTCAATTCAATTATTGGTTTCAATGCCCACATTAACATAGGTGGTTTTTTCATTCCCTTTGGTGGCTTTTCAAATATCAAATATAAAATCCAGTGGTTCTACTATACAAACTCTTATCCAAGTTATTCAATCTTTGAAAACTAAGGTTACCAACATTGAAAAAATTTATTTGAAATCACCTCATATTATTGATTTATAAGATGTGTTATATAATCCTATTACACCTAAGATATCATTACACCCTTTGCCAACTAATTTTGTTGCACCCAAATTAAAAAAAATTTATGACAAGGGTGATCTTGATAACAGCTTTGATCTTTATATGTAGCATGTCTTGATTATGATTAAAATGATAAAATTTTGATCAAATTATTTATATGGAGCATAAAATACTATGCTTTAAGATGGTTCAATGATTTACCAATTAAATCATTGAAAGCTTTCAAACCTATAGCGGATCAATTTCTAGCACATTTCTCTATCAACATCATTAAAAATATGTCATATGCCTAAATTGATAATATCAAACAAGAAACCAATGAACTTATTAATAAATATGTTTTGAGGTATAAAACAATGTTGGCCAAAATGACAAATCCGATAACAGATAAAGAGTTTCAAGATATCTTTAAGTAAAGTTTGCTTACCCCATTATATGAGTCCATTATTTTCAATAAGTTAAAATCTTTTGATGACTTATGCCATATTGTTCAATATTTTGAAATGAAACTTATTTCCTTGAATAACCCTAAGTATGTATAAAACACATCGACTACATTTACTACCAAGTTTCATATCAAACCAAGTAATAAGGTAAAACCTATAGAACATAAAAAGGAAATAAACACAATGATTAATACAATATCACAACAACCTTATTGGATCATCTTATCCAACACACCTAAGAGACAATTGACATGATTACCTGAGTCTCTAGATTTGTTACTTAAGAATCTTGTGGAGTGTTATCTCATATCTCTCCCTTCTCCTATAGAGGTTGATATGAGTCAACCTCTACCATGATATGATGCTAAAGCATATTGTGATTATCACCAAGGATCCAAACATTATATAAACAAATGGCATACCTTGAAACATAAGATCTAAGATTTTATTGATAACCAACAACTTACCTTTGATGATCCTCTAATGGATTTAAGTTCAGAACTTGGTGACCATCAAAACCAGAAGATATTTAACAATACATTGTAAGATCATTCTAAGAAAGATGCATAAATGTAAATGGCATATAATGCACATCATCCTTCATCACATTATGGGCACCCATTGTATACAAAAAATTAAGATAGATCTACAACTTATTTGACTTAGTAAATCTAAGATCAGATAAGCTAATCAACTAACATCTATTGTGATACTATTTATATCAGGAGCATGACCAAATTGGATCCACTAAACCTAACCAAGGGATATCTTATCACACAACACCAAAAGAGAGGGTTCCAAATCCTCTAGGAAAATGATACTATGAAATAACCCTAGATAGATCTAAGTACATAAAATAAAACTAATCTAGTACTCACCAAAGCTTATGGCACAAAGGGGGATGATTAAACACAAATAAAATATCAATGGATCATGTAGGCAAATGGGGACCTTGATCACCTAAAATGGAAGATGGAAAGCAAATAAATCCCTACACACACACACACACACACACACACACACACACACACACACACACATATCCCTATATATATATATATATATATATATATATATATATATATATATATATATATACATAAAGGTAATTTAAGCAAGGATTTATACATTCAAACACATATTACTTATACAATATCTATCTATCAAATGAAATAACAAGAGTTAGGAATACTTACCTTGGGTGAACCTGTCGAGTCTCAATCTCTCCTTCAACCAATGGTGCTTTGAAATAGGTTGTTGTGTCTTTGTAAGGATCACATAATAGAAATTATCTCTAGGCTAAAATACTCCTACTTAACATCCTCAACTTACCATAAGACAAGTAATCTTCTATCCGACACAAACCCTAAGCAATGGATCCTTCAAATAC
Organism: Torreya grandis; assembly: GCA_037957365.1. Lineage (NCBI taxonomy): Eukaryota > Viridiplantae > Streptophyta > Pinopsida > Cupressales > Taxaceae > Torreya > Torreya grandis. The sequence goes on along the minus strand of JARHVA010001221.1, from coordinate 941,112 downwards.
AAAATTAGTAGAATTGTGAATTGTAATGATACGAAAATGAATGTTCCCCTCTGTTGGATTGAAATGATACTTATATTTATATCAATGGATAAGCCTTAACCCTTATATAATTTTAGATAACAAGATCGACTAATGCAACCCAATGTATTAGAAAAAGTTAATGTTAGGCCTCAAACTAAGTTGGCTAAGACAACTTAGTTTTATAATGTGAACTTAATCTTTTATAATAGGATTGACATAAGTGAATTAATAGGAAAAGAAGGTGTTTGCTTATTTAGGATCTATTTCAAAGTACCAATTATTATGGAAATGTGTAAATAGGGTTTGGATTGTTTGGGGAGTTGGATAAGTGATATTTGTAATGGGTTTAGGTAATGTTAGAGTTGACTAAAAATATTGCAAAACACCAAAGGTCTACCCACCCCTTTCCCGGTGTACCCTTTAAGAAGTGCACTCATAGAGATCAAAAATTGATATGTTCCTTCAAAATAAAAAGCATCAATGAATGATAAAGTTTAAAATATTGTGTGTATACATATGCCCCACTTGAAGCTCATTATGTGTCACATAGATGTAATAGGGATGGTGCTTCGAGAAAGAACATAGCAACAAACAATGTTGAAATAATAAATTACAGTAGAAACTAGAAAATAAATGAAATTAAATAATGTGTGAATATGTACCTTCATTTACCTTGTTGATGTAAAATAGGATATGGATGAGAAGTAGATAGAAGAGGTGTCTAGTGTGTGGAACAAGAGACAAACTTGAAAAATAAAATAAATTTTTAAATCTTTGCAAAAAATGTAATTAGTACCAAAAAATTATCTATGTTTTCAGGATTTCATAACTACTTTTGGTTTGTCAAAAGAATTTATAAATACAAAGTCATGAGTAAAATAAGAAATTTCTCGATAAAAAATTGGAGCTTCAAAATTTTCAAATTTTTACTATAAAAGGAAGAAATTATTATTCATTTGTTCATTTTCTATTATTGACTATCAAAACTCTAAGTATCTTAGGATAGACAATGATGTCAGCTCAAGGAGGCAGATGCATTGAAGGATGGGTTGGACCATAGATTGTGGTTATGGTTGGTGTAGTCTAGGTATAGAGTAAATATATTATTTTTAGCATTTTGGGATTTAAATGAACTAATTTAGGAAAAATAGGTGTCAAGGAAATTTAGTGTAGCATATTTTCCCCCCAAAAAATTAGTAATAGAGTAAAAATTATGAGGGATAATGGGTAGGAGTCTAATTTTAAAAAATAAAGTTAAGATCATTAATGATGAATTAGATAAAATTCAACGCATAATTTAAACAGATTCATCCTACCCAACTTAGTTTGTTTGGGTGATTTTGAGTAGGTGTCAGACTCTAAAGTAGGTGGTTGACTTAGTTGAATTTAGATAAAGTGGATGATGGAATATGTCATGGTTGATTGGGCATAGAGAGTAGGTGGTTGATGTAGTATAAAATATGGTAGACCTAGTAAGATGACAGTAAGTTGGCCAATGGTATATGCCTTGGCTAACTGCATATAAAAATGAGATGGTCAACTTAGTAGAAAAGGTGGTTGATCTAATATGAAACAAATAAATGTGTGGCCGACTTAGTATAGAAGTTGGTTGACATAGTTGGGAATGGTAAATAAAAGGTAAAAGAGGTTGATGAAATAGTTAAGTGCTTATATTTTTGAGTTTTTATAGTATGTTTGATTATATTTTGGGATAATGAACTGATATGTGCTTTGTTGTTTGATATTTTATAGAGGCAACAGAGACTCTAGAGATTAATGGATATAATTTGGCTACTAGATCTACTTGAGAGCTTGTTTGTGGTAGGTCAAGCTCAGTTGACTACCTTGGATTTTGTTAGTATCATGGAGATGTGGCAGATTTTGCTTAGTGTGGAGTTAGTCACCATGTTATTAAGAACATGGGAGTGGCTAACTAACACTTTTAGTCCATGCATTTTTGGGACTCTCAATTGTAGGCTTGTCTATATCATGTGATACACTAGAGATAAATGCAAAGAGGTAAGCCCTAGCCTTGTGGGTGACTAACTCTTACATATATACTTAGGATAGCTTACAAGTACATATATTTGATGTATATGTGGTAGTCATTCTGAATATCTAGAAGGCTATTATTGGACTTGTGATAACTCATGTGATCTGTCATAACTCAGATTAGAATGTCCCATTGTATATTACTGCATTGTGTTAATCCATGTTAAAGCAGGGCATAATATATGATTTATAATCTATGATTTGGGTACATTTGGTGCATGATTTGTATATTATTTTATCATAAGGTAAAATGATAATGGGCCTTATTATTTTTTTTTGTAGTTTGATTTATGAGAGGTTCCTGATGTATCAACTTATGGGGTTCATAAACGTAGTAGATGATGCCCTATTGTCTAAGCAATGATGAGAACATGATCATATGTTATGTGTTGTACCACATGTCCCAACATTACAGATGATTATGTAAGGATATCATAATTGGTAGCCTTATTTGGGCACAATATATATATGGCCTTCATGGCCAAGTACCTTTCAAGCACATGTGTGTGTGAAGATTATAGGGTACTATACTTTATGGGTGGAGCCACATCTAGTGCCTCATTACTAGGGAATTTTGGGTTACCAAACCTAATAAATCCTATATTAGTGTTGACATATTGGTCACAACATGCAAGGGAGAATCATGGTGTAGGGGTACTAGATTACCAGTAGATATTCCTATCATATGGCCACACCAACTGAGATATGGAGGATAATAATGCTGATGATAGTGAGGGGATCCAATGATATTTATAGGAGTAGGAGATCTGACTAAATTTGAATAGAAGTAGATATTAGAGTGACTATGGTGACAACAGATACAAAGGCATGTTCTAGTGCAGCCATAACCACCACCACATGAGCCAACATAGGGAGATCTACAAGGAAATCCTACAACATAACCTACACTAAGTTGGTCAATTATGAGGTGGATTGTTAGTATACATCACCATGCTTATGTGATTTAGCTTGAGCATTATATAGGCTTTGTAACACCATGGATCCATGCTTCACATGAGGTATTTGTGGTCGAGTCAATGAAGCTATTATTGGTAAGTTGTATTTTATTGAGTTTGTGATAGATTGATATACATGCTAGATAGATGTAGTATTTTGGAGATTTATATGTGATATCTAATGTATATTTGATTTTTTTTTATATTTTGCATTAGAGGAGGTTACATGGTCATCCATGGTTGAGGGAATGCATCATAATATGTTGGATGATGTGTTACCTTAGCATGATATAACACAAATGATTGATTTGATGGTGCCTTAAACACTTATGTATGCTAGTTTGTTTTAGTTGGTTGGTGTAGCAGCTCAAGAGTTGCAGAGACAATCTAATAACACTCAAGTTGCATTACCACTAGGTGTCAGTGATGGGGAGATACATGCATGGAATTCATTAGATATGAAGTGAGTTACACATTTAGAGATGACTAGACAATTGACCTAGTTGCAGGACAAAGTGGCCCATTTATAAAGATAGGTGGAGGTACTACAAACATGTACAGTCACTTCAAAAAACTATTTGTAAAGAACATTCACATGATTTTATGAGTAGTGTAACCTATACACTACTAGATAGGTAGGGTGGACCACATATATAGTGTTATTATTGTATTATGAGTGTATCATGTGATATTACATCAAGAATGTTGAGTTTTTTGTATGTATATATATGTTATTTTTAGTGATTCATGGATGTTATGGATGTATGTATTTTCTTTCTAGTATTTGTTTTGATCTTGATATGCTATGGGAAAATGTATAATGTGTGTGTTATTATTTTCTATAAACATGAACAAATGCATGGACAAAATAATGATGAAGAAAGAAATTAAAAAATGATAATTTTAAATAAATGAAAGTGGGAAAATGAAGATTGTAAACACATGTCAAAACATGAGGAAAGTGTAAATGAAAATGGTAGGAAATAAAATACCAATGTAAGGCAATACATAAATAAATATGTGAAAAATAATAAATAATAATGTAAACAATGATATAGAGACAAAGATATATCAATGTAGACAATGAAATATTGATGTAAACAAAGGTCAAATGTAAACAAGGATATGGAAACCAAAGTATGTAAATGAAGTCAAAAATGTGTAAATAAGGATATGTGAATAAGCGAGATATGAATTGTATGAAAATAAAAGTGGGAAATAAGAATGAAAAACTAAACTTAGGGTTTGTGTTATTAAAGAATGTGAAAGAGTATAGTTATTTTATGACAAAACATGGCACATAATTTATATAGAAGAGAACACTCTTTTGTGAGGAAGGTCTAGTCCTATATAAGGTTTTTCACTACAACTCACAAATAGATAACCAAGTGGTATTTGTTTGTAGGGAAAAGAGAATTTTGTGAGGAAGGCATGGTCTTATCGAAGGTCTTACACTTCAACTCACAAAGGGATAACCAAAGAGGTATGAAAATGAAAATTTGTTTTAGAGAGAAAGTAATTTTGTGAGGAAGGCATGGTCCTATCTAAAGTCTTTCACTACAGCTCCCAAAATATTAACTAAAGATGTATGATCAATGTAGAACAAATAGAAATCAAGGGGAGTTTTTTAGGAATGATATTATGAAATTAAGGAATGAAAAGCTTGTACATAGGTGTTGTAACAATCCTTAGTAGAAATGAGACATATTAAAACAATGTGCAAGTACTTAAAATTTTGTTTGGACAACAAAGACTTAAGATAATCTTATTGGTAGACATAAATTAGTCAGCTAATGAATAAAATACCTAGATCATCTCAAGAAGGTTATTTATAAAAAAAAATAAAAGGAGCCTACCTCCCCATGACATGTTCCCCATTCCTTAGAACCCTTATAGAGTTATTGGTCTACTGTGAATATTGGGTACTTACATGAGAAATTAGGTGGCACTAGATGTAATAATGAGACATTTTATCTCAATCTACTAGCCTAGCTTACCCAGTGCACCTAGGTTCTATTATGAGGTCAACAATGAAGTTTGAGCTTTGACTATAATAGGAGATGTGTAAAAGAAGTATCATGTCTTTTGGTGTGATTTTAAATTTTGAGTATTTATTTTTACCTTTTGATCATTGTCTTTTGTTTGAATGATTTGGATTTTATATTTTATGCTTTTGTTATTCCTCAATCATATAGATTCTTATGTACCAAACGTGAGTAATAGAAATGACTAACACAACAAATCTTGTGTTTTGGTTATAAGAGAGAAGTACTTAAAACAATGTTGGCTTCAAAAATGTTTAGACTCATCCAAAATTAAGTATGTAATCTCAATAATAACCATATATTGCTTAATATGAGGGATATATAGGGGAAAATTTGGGATCATGACAGATCCATGTAAATAATGGTATGTTGAGGACTATGCTTTGTAATTGACCATAGGGAGAATATGATAGTGTAAGGTGTGGTCTAAGTACCATGTCACCTAAATAACTATACAATTCAACAAGTGATCTAACATAAACATCCATGTAATGAAAAATCATCCCAAGATAGGGAAAAACAAGTGTTTAAAAAGTGTTATAAAGAACTGTAATTAAATCATGAAAGTTGAATGTATAAATATTCGAGAGTTGTAAAGAAATAAACATGAATGTAAAATTAACTATGTATAGAGAGAGGAAATAAAAAATATAATGAATGACAATTAGTGCATCACAAATGTTATAATGAGGTACAAATATAAAAAATTAATCAAATATAAATGTGAAGCATTATATGCCATAGTAAAATAATGTCTTCACAAATACTGATAGATTTTGCGACATACATCATTAATAACATTTGATAAATTTTGTTATAATTGGAATCTATATTTGACCATAGTCTCATATATCTTAATTAAGATACCTATGAGGACTTCCTATCGCACTATATTAATGGAGAACATAAGTATGCTAGAAGAAAAAGGCTATGTATGTGGCATCTCCTGTGAAGGGTAATCAATGCAAGGAACTGGTGCTATAATGTGACTAAAAACCTTTGATCTTTGGGATGATGAATGAGGTAGGGAAGGGTTAGCCTTACCCTATGAATGACCCTAAGTACATTTCTAAGAAGTGATGGTGTAGGCCACGGAAAAGCACAAAAGTGTTGTTTAAAGACTACACCTATTTCTATGATGTGTAGCACATTGATGATAAAGGCAAGAGACATCCCCATGTTTAGGGATGTACTTTGAAAAAGTATTAAGAGGAGGTAGATTTTTATCAATAGACTATGGTTTCTCTACATGAATCAAATCAATATACTATTGAAGCTATATGGGCAGATGAATAAGAAGATCTACTAGTTGTAGTAGGAATCGAAATTGAAGCCTATTGTTGTGATAAGAACCTCTAATGTTCTAAAAATAACCTTGGAATAGTGACCAAAAACCTTATAGAACTCATAATATGGATCATATACCAATCATGCAAGTAAGGATAAAGATTAAGAAAAGATAATATGACATCACCATCATTAGGACAACTAAGAGTAGATTCTATACTAGGCTTAATAGTTATGAGAGATGAGTGTAATACAGGTTGGCATAATGTGACTAACATCTTAGGAGGGAAAAATCTTGAAGAATCATTAAACCTAGTGAACTGATATGGTCCCATCATCGCGTGATCAAGAATCATGGTCTAAAGAGTCTTAATAGTGACTAGGTGAGAAGTAGTTTTTGTGTGCTCCATCTCCAACCTACGAACAAAAGTGAAGAAGAGATAATTTTAGGTGTTGTAGAAGTAGAAGGAATTATATTAATATAACTAGTAGTATGAAAAGAGTGATGTAAATAAAAATGATATCTAAGTATTTTTATGTTTTTAGCTTGATCAAAACAAGATAGAAAGGGGTAAACTAATGAATAATCAGCATTGTAATCAAGTGTATATAGATCAATAGTGCAAGCATCACTAATATTATTAGTCAAAGAAGCATGAGGAATGGGTTATTTAGTCTCTATTGGAGTAATGAGAATATCATTGATTGGTTTTTGTTGAGATCGAGGTCATAAAGAAGGTTATTGAGTAATTATGTGTGAAGGGAGATCAGATGTTTTAATGTTAAAATTGATCTCATCTAGTTCATCATTGTCAGAATCTAATAGGTTAGGTAATATATTTATCACAAGTTTGGGCTGACCATTATAGCCTCTACTAGAGTTGATAGGGTAGTTAAATCATTGAGATTAGTGAAAGGGAATGCTAGGTAAACGTTCAATGGTGGGAATTTTGAAAACATTGTGTTCTTGGAATTGTTCAAAATTTAAGGGTTTTGTCTCCTTGAATCTTGTAAATAACACCATTCTGAGGAAATTTAACACATTGGCATGTCGATGAGGTTATAGCTTGCATGTGATGTGTCTAAGGTCGACTAAGTAAGATGTTATAGGATAATGAAATTATGAAGATCATGACTTTAATACAAATAATGACAAGAGGGATTGTGATAGGAAGCCAAACACGTCTTAGAGGAGGCATTTGTCTTTGATTATAGCCTTTAAATGTACTTTGGGTCGATTTTAGATTGCATTCAAAGTACCCAAGTATTTTAATAAAATTAATGGAAGTAACACAATAGCTAGAGCCTTCATCAATCAAATCACGTTTGACTTGGATATCACCATTTTTTACACTAATAAATAGTGGAGGTGTTGTCACGATTTTTTAAAAGTTTAAAAATTAGCAAAAATTGAATTTGTTTTCAAATAATTTTTATTTGAGTAAAAAAATTTCAATTTTGAAAAATTGAAAAATAATTAATTAATTTTTATTAATTAATTAATTTCATTAAAAATCAAAGTTGTGAACAAAATGTCTTATTTCCCAAAACTTGCAAATGCCCTTTAAAGTTATTGTGCCATGTTAAAAGCTTCCAACTCCTCCCTCAATTGTGAAAAAAGTCTCTAACTCTTTTCAAGTTGTGCTAGTGCTTTATATTTTCCCCTAAGTTACACTAAATTGCCTAAACACTTTTTCAAGTCATGCAATTTTGTATTTTTACATTTACATGCAGTTAATGCAATTAAAAAATAAAAAATAATAAAATTAATTGAAATAATTTTTAATTAAAATATGTAGTTCTCTTTTGAATTCCCAAACTGTGAAATTGTCGTGGATACTTTACCGATCGTGCAAATGAGTCATGACGCTTCCCTGGAACATGCGATTAAAATCTTCAATTCCACTTCCATGCAATTTGCTTTTTATTCTCCCCACATTGTGCACATGCTATAAGTATTTTCCTAAGTCGTGTTGGAAAATAAAAATTCTTCTCTTCTAAATATTTTGAAGCCATTCCACACCATTCAAGCATGTAAAAACTTCAAATGATTTTGTATATATTTATTCAACACCAAATCAAAGATAATTTTATGTGCTTTTTATAAGAGGGAAATCATACAACGTCATTGGGATTGAAACAGGATAAGAAGTGAAAAATAAAAATAAAGAAGCAAATTAAATTTGTTTTTGCTTATAAAACAAAATCGTATGACAATGCCAAGAGGAGAGATAGGGTTTTAATTTATTTTCATTCTTTTTGCTCATCAAGAAAGAGTCATACGGCTATATGGCACCAAGAGAACATGTAGATTATAAAAAAGAAGATTAAATTAAATTGTTTTTGTTTTCCCCTACCAAATGCAAAACCATATGGTGCCATAGTAGTTGGATGAAGGTAAAAGGCAAACAAGACAAAATTAAATTTATTTTTGCCTACAGGAGGAAACTGTATGGCACAAATGTGGTGGGAGATGTTAGAATTTTGAAAAACAAACGATAAAAAATTTATTTTGTTTTGTTTCTAGTCACTAGGTGAGGTCATACGACCATGTCATATGGAGAAAAAGACAAATAAAAAAGAAAAAGAACAATAATTTTTTTTGTTTGCCTCTTAAAATTGTACAAGGAAGTGAAATTCATAAATAAACAGATCAAGAAGGATGTAAAAACTTAAAATTAATTTGATTTCTTATTTCACACAAGAAGTTATGCATTGCAATAAAATTTCTCCTTATCGTGTGGATAAGGAAAGATAATTGAACAAGTGTTCAAATTCGTCGAATGACATTAAAGAAGCATTAAAGCAAATTTATGGCCAAATTAGTGTTGAATTTTTCTCCAAGGCATTTTGTCAAATGTTTCTCATGCTTCTTCATGAATATGCTATGGCCTCGTAAAAAGGGTGACACCTAAGTGAACCAAATTTACATGGGCGAAGCTATGAGTATAAATTTAAGGTTAATTAAATAACTTATTTTATTTTGTCAAAAATTTTAAATAAACCATCATTGTGTGAATACCTCCTAAATGTCAATTTTATTTCAAAATTAATGTCTTCATCTACTACTCCAAAAAAACCAACTCCAAAAGGTAATATGCCATCACCATCAAAAGGACAACTCAGAATAAATTCTATACAAGGCTCAACAATTATGAAAGATGATTGCAATATGGGTTGGTGTAATGTGACTGGCATCTTAGGAGGGAGCAAGCTTGAAGGATCATAAAACCTAGTGAACTGATATGGTCTTGTCATGACGTGATCAAGAAGCATGCTCGAAAGAGTCTCAACAGTGAATAGGTGAGAAGTAGTTTATATGTGCTCCATCTATGACCTATGAACACAAGTAAAGAAGAGATAATGTTAGGTGTTGTAGAAGTAGAAGGAATTATATTAATAGAACTAGTACTATGAAAAGAGTGATGTAAATAAAAATGATATCTAATTATTTTTATGTTTTTAGCTTGAGCAAAACCACCTAGAAAGGGGTCATCTAATGAATAATCATCATTGTAATCAAGAGTATGAAGATCAATAATGTAAACATAAATGATATTATAAGTGAAATAAGCATGAGAAATGGGTTATTTAGTCTTGATTGGAGTAACGAGAATCTCATTGATTAATTTTTGTTGAGACTAGGGTCATAAAGAAGGAGGTGATTGAGTAATTATGTGTGAAGGGAGATAAGAAGTTTTAATTTTAAAATTGATCTCATTCGGTTCATCATCATTAGAATCTAATAGGTTAGGTAATATATTTCTCACAAGTTTGGGATGGCCATTATAGCCTCTACTAGAGTTGACAAGGTAGTTAAATCATTGAGATTAGTGAAAGGGAATGCTAGGTAAAGGTTCATTGGTGGGAATTTTGAAAACAACATGTTCTTGAAATTGTTCAAAATTATAAGGGTTTATATCTCCTTGAATATTGTAAATAGCACCGTTATGAGGAAATTTAATGCATTGGCATTTCGATGAGGCTATAAGTTACATGCGATGTGTCTAAGGTTGACTGAGTAAGATGTTATGGGATAACGAAACTATGAAGATAATGACTTTAATATAAACAATGACAAAAGGGATTGTGATGGGAATCTAAACACATCCTAGAGGAGGCATTTGTCTTCGATCATATCCTTGAATTGTACTTTAGGTAGATTTTAGATTGCATTCAAAGTACCTAAGTGTTTTAATAAAATTAAGGGAAGTACCACAAGTGTCATAGCCTTCATCAATCAAAGCATGCTTGACTTGGATATCACCACTTTTTACACTAATAAATAGCGAAGGTGTTGTCATGGTTTTTGAAAAGTTTAAAAATTAGCGAAAATTAAATTAATTTTTAGTTAATTTTTATTTGGGTCAAAAAAATTCAATTTTGAAAAATTGAAAATTATTTAATTATTTTTTATTAATTATTAATTTAATTGCAATTCAAAGTTGCAAGGAAAACATCTTATTTTCCAAACTGTGCAAATGCCCTTTGAAGTTCTTGTGCCATGTAAAAAGATTTCAACTTCTCCCTCAACTGTGCAAAAGTCTCATTAACTCTTTTCAAGTTATGCAAGTGTTTTATATTTTTCTCCGAGTTGTGCTAAATTTCCTAAACACTTTTTCAAGCCGTGTAATTTTGTATTTTCACTATTACATGCAATGCAATTACAAAATAAAAAAATAATATATTTAATTGAAATAATTTTTAATTATTTTAATTAAAATATGTAGTTATATTTTTAATTCTCAAACCATGCAAATGTCATGGATAATTCCCCGATCGTACAAATTAGTCTTGACACTTTCTTGGAACGTGTAATTAACATATTCACTTCCACTTCTATGTAATTTACTTTTTATTCTCCCCACACCGTGCACATGTTATAAACATTTACCCAAGTCATGTTAAAATAAAACTTATTCTCTTCCAAATATTTTGAAGTTGTTCCACATCATTCAAGCATGTAAAAGCTAAAAATGATTTTGTATATATTTATTCAGCACCAATCAAAGATAATTTTATATGCTTTTTATAACAGGGAAATCATACAATGTTTTTGGGATTGGAAGAGGATAAGAAGTGAAAAATAAAAAGAAAGAAGCAAATTAAATTTATTTTTGCTTGTAAAACAAAATTGTATGACAATACCAAGAGGAGAGATAGGGTTTTAATTTATTTTCATTCTTTTTGCTCACTAAAAAAGAGTCGTACGACCATATGGAACTAAGAGAGCATGCAGATTATAAAAAAGAAGAATAAATTAAATTGTTTGTGTTTTCCCCTACCAAATACAAAATTGTATGGCACCATAGTAGTTGGATGAAGGTAAAAGGCAAACAAGACAACAAATTAAATTTGTTCTTGCCTACAGTAGGAAACTATATGGTGCAAATGTGGTGGGAGAGGTTAAAATTTTGAAAAATAAAGGAGCATAATTTTATTTTATTTGTTTCCATTCACTAGGTGAAGTCATACGAATAATGTCATATGGAGAAAAAGACAAATAAAAGAGAAAAGGAACAATTATTATATTTTTTTTGCCTATTACAATTGTACTAGGAAATGAAATTCATAAATAAAAAAATCAAGAAGGATGTAAAAATTTCAAATTAATTTGATTTCTTCTTTCACACAAGAAGTTGTGCTTTGCAATAAAAAAATTCTTTGTCATGTGGATGAGGAAAGATAATTAAACAGATGGTGAAATTTGTTCGATGAAATTAAAGAAGCATTGAAGCAAATACGTGGCTAAATTAGTGTTGAATTTTTCTCTAAGACATTTTGTCAAATGGTTCTCATGCTTCTTCATGAATATGCTATGGCCTCGTAAAAAAGGTGACATCAAAGTGAAACAAATTTAAACAGGTGAATCTATGAGTACAATTTTAAGGTTAATTAAACAACTTATTTTGTATCAAGGTATTTTGTTTTGTCAAAATTTGAAAATAAACCGTCATTATGTGAATACCTCCTGACTGCCAATTTTCTTGAAAAAGTAATGTCTTCATTTACTACTCTAAAAAACCAACTCTAAAATGTAATATGCCATCACCATCAGTAAGAAAACTCATAGTATAGTTTGTATTAGGCTTAAAAATTGTGAGAGATGAGCACAATACGTGTTGGTGTAATGTGACTGACATCTTAGGAGGGAAAAATCTTGAAGGATCATAAAATTTGGTGAACTGCTATGGTCCCATCATGACATGATAAAGAAGCATGCTCCAAAGAGTCTCAATAGTGACTAGGTGAGAAGTAGTTTATGTGTGCTCCATTTTTGACTTATGAACACAAGTGAAGAAGAGATAATGTTAGGTGTTGTATAAGTAGAGTGAATTATATTAATAGAAATAGTAGTATGAAAAGAGCTATGTAAAGAAAAATGATATCTAAGTATTTTTATGTTTTTAGCCTGAGCAAAACCAACTAGAAAGGGGTCATATAATGAATAATCATCATTGTAATCAAGACTATGAAGATCAATAGTGCAAGCATCAATGATCTTATCAGTCAAAGAAGTATGAGGAATGGGTTATTTGGTCTCAATTGGAGTAACAAGATTCTTATTGATTGGTTTTTGTCGAGACCAAGGTCATAAAGAATGAGGTGATTGAGTAATTATGTGTGAAGGGAGATCAAAAGTTTTAATTTTAAAATTGATCTCATATAGTTCATCATCATCATAATCTAATAGATTAGGTAATATATTTCTCATAAGTTTTGGGTGGCCATTATAGCTTCTACTAGAGTTGATAGGCTAGTTAAATCATTGAAATTAGTGAAAGGGAATGCTAGGTAAAGGTTCAATGGTGGGAATTTTGAAAACACCATGTTCTTAGAACTGTTCAAAATTATAAGGGTTTGTATCTCTTTGAATATTGTAAATAGCACCATTATGAGGAAATTTAACACATTGGCATGCTGATAAAGCCATAGCTCACATGTGGTGTGTTGAAGGTCAACCAAGTAAGATGTTATAGGATAATCAAACTATGAAGGTAATGAATTTAATATGAAAAATGACAAGAGGTATTATGATAAGAATCTAAACACATCCTAGAGGAGGCATTTGTCTTCCATCATAGCCTTGAAACATACTTTAGATAGATTTTAGATTGCATTCAAAGTTCCCAAGTGTTTTAATAAAATTAAGGGAAGTAACACAAGCGTCATAGCCTTCATCAATCAAAGCATGCTTGACTTGGATATCACCATTTTTTACATTGATAAATGGCAGAGGTATTGTCATGATTTTTGAAAAGTTTAAAAATTAGTAAAAATTGAATTAATTTTCAGCTAAATTTTATTTGGGTCAAAAAATTTCAGTTTTGAAAAATTAAAAAATAATTAATTAGTTTTTATTAATTAATTAATTTAATTAAAAATTAAAGTTACAAATAAAATGTCTTATTTCTCAAACCATACAAATTCCCTTTGAAGTTCCCGTGTCGTATAAAAATCTTTCAAATTCTCCCTCAACTATGTAAAAGTCTCATTAACTCTTTTCAAGTTTTGCAATTGCTTTATATTTTTCCTCGAGTTACGTTAAATTTCCTAAACACTTTTTCAAGTTGTGTAATTTTGTATTTCTACCTTTGCACACCATGCAATTACAAAATTAAAAAAATAAATTTAATTGAAATAATTTTTAATTATTTTAATTAAAATATGTAGTTCTCTTTTTAATTCCCAAATCGTGCAATTTTTGTGGATAGTTCCTCGACCATGCAAATGAGTCTTGACACTTCCTTGAAACATGCAATTAAAATATTCACTTCTACTTTTATGCAATTTGATTTTTATTCTCCCCACACTGTGCACATATTGTAAACATTTCCCTAAGCTGTGTTAAAATAAAACTTCTTCTCTTTCAAAAATTTTGAAACCGTTCCACACCATTCAAGCATATAAAAGCTCTAAATGATTTTGTATATATTTATTCAACACCAAATCAAAGATAATTGTATGTGCTTTTTATAAGAGGGAAATCATACAACACCATTGGGATTGGAAGAAGATAAGAAGTAAAAAATAAACAGAAATAAGTAAATTAAAATTTTTTTTCTTATAAAACAAAATCGTATGACAATGCCAAGAGGATAGATAGGGTTTTAATTTATTTTCATTCTTTCTGCTTACCAAGAAAGAGTCATACAACCATATGGCACCAAAAGAGCATGCAGATTATAAAAAAGAAGAATAAATTAATAATTTTTGTTTTCCCTTGTCAGATGCAAAACTGTATGGTGCCATAGTAGTTGGATGAAGGTAAAAGGTAAATAAGATAACAAATTAAATTTGTTTTTGCTTTCATGAGGAAACCATATGGCACAAATGTGGTGAGAGAGATTAAAATTTTGAAAAAGAAAGGAGTATAATTTTATTTTGTTTGTTTCCAGTCACTAGGTGAGGTCATACAACCATCTCATATGGAGAAAAAGATAAATAAAAGAAAGAAAAAAACAATTAATTTTTTTGTTTGCCTATTAAAATTGTATGAGGAAGTGAAATTTATAAATGAATAGATTAAGAAAGATGTAAAAACTTCAAATAAAATTGATTTCTTCTTTCACGTAATAATTTGTGCATTGCAATCAAATTTCTCTTTGTCGTGTGGATGAGGAAAGATAATTGAACAAGTGGTTAAATTTATCAGATGAAATTAAAGAAGCACTAAAGCAAATTTGTGGCCAAATTAGTGTTGAATTGTTCTCCAAGGCATTTTGTCAAATGGTTCTCATGCTTCTTCATGAATATGCTATGGCCTCATAAAAAATGTAACATCAGAGTAAAGCAACTATACATGGACTAAGCTATGAGTATAATTTTAAGGTTAATTAAATAACTTATTTTAGTTTAAGTTATTTTGTTTTGTCAAAATTTGCAAATAAACCATCATTGTGTGAATACCTCCCAATTATCAATTTTATTACAAAATTAATGTCTCCATCTGTTATTCCAAAAAAACTAAATCTGAAAGGTAATATGCCATCACCATCAGTAAGACAACTCAGAGTAAAGTCTATGTTAGGCTCAACAATTGTGAGAGATGAGCACAATACAGGTAAGCATATTGTGACTGACATCTTAGGAGGGAACAAGCTTGAAGGATCATATAACCTGGCGAATTGATATGGTCCAATCATGGCATGATCAAGAAGTATGTTTCAAAGAGTCTCAACAGTGACTAGGTGAAAAGTAGTTTGTGTGTGCTCCATCTCTGACCTATGAACACAAGTGAAGAAGAGATAATGTTAGGTGTTGTATAAGTATAGTGAATTATATTAATAGAACTAGGAGTATGAAAAGAGTGATGTAAATCAAAATGATTTTTAAGTATTTTTAAATTTTTAACTTGAGTAAAACCAGCTAGAAAGGGGTCATCTAATGAATAATCACCATTGTAATTAGGAGTATGAAGATCAATAATGCAAGCATCAATGATATTATTAGTCAAAGAAGTATGAGGAATGGGTTATTTAGTCTCAGTTGGAGAAATAAGAATCTCATCGATTATTTTTTGTCGAGATCAAGGTCATAAAGGAGGTGATTGAGTAATTATGTGTGAATGGAGATTAGAAGTATTGATTTTAAAATTTATCTCATCTAGTTCATCATCATCAGAATATAATAGGTTAGGTAATATATTTCTCACAAGTTCAGGGTGGCCACTATAGCCTCTACCAGAGTTGACAGGGTAGTTAAATCATTGAGATTAGTGAAAAGGAGTGCTAGGTAAAGGTTCCATGGTGGGAATTTTGAAAACACCATGTTCTTAGAATTATTCAAAATAATAAGGGCTTGTATCTGTTTGAATCTTTTAAATAACACCATTATGATGAAATTTAACACATTGGCATTTTGATGCGGCTGTAGCTTACATGTAGTGTGTCCAAGGTTGATCGAGTAAGATATTATAGGATAATGAAACTATGAAGATCATGAATTTAATATGAACAATGACAAGGGGGATTGTGATAGGAACCCAAACACATCCTAGAGGAGACATTTGTCTTCGATCATAGCCTTGAAATGTACTTTGGGTAGATTTTAGATTGCATTCAAAGTACCCAAGTATTTTAATAAAATTAAGGGAAGTAAGACAAGTGCTAGAGCCTTCATCAATCAGATCATGCTTGACTTAGATATCACCATTTTTTACCCTGATAAATAGCAAGGTGTTGTCATGGTTTTTAAAAAGTTTATAAATTAATGAAAATTGAATTAATTATTAGCTAATTTTTATTTAGGTCAAAATTTTTCAATTTTGAAAAATTAGAAAATAATTAATTAATTTTTATTAATTAATTAATTTAATTGAAAATCAATGTTATGAGAAAAAAGTCTTATTTTCCAAATCATGCAAATGCCCTTTGAAATTCCTATGCCATGTAAAAAACTTTCAACTTCTTCCTCAACTATGCAAAAGTCTCATTACCTCTTTTCAAGTTGTGCAAGTGCTTTATTTTTTTTCCAAGTTGCGCTAAATTTCCTAAACACTATTTCAAGTCATGCAAATTTTTATTTTCACCTTTGCATGCAGTGTAATTACAAAATCAAAAAAATAATAAATTTAATTGAAATATTTTTAATTATTTTAATTAAAATATGTAGTTCTCTTTTTAATTCCCAAACTGTGTAATTGTCATGGATACTTCCCCAATCATGCAAATGAGTCTTGACACTTCCTCAAAACATGCAATTAAAATCTTCACTTTCACTTCCATGCAATTTGCTTTTTATTCTCCCCACACCATGCATGTGTTGTAAATATTTCCCTGAGTCATGTTAAAATAAAACTTCTTATGTTTCAAATATTTTAAAGTTGTTCCACACCATTCAAGCATGTAAAGGCTCCAAATGATTTTGTATATACTTATTCAGGACCAAATCAAAGATAATTTTCTATGCTTTTTTCAAGAGAGAAATCGTACAATTCCATTGGAATTTGAAGAGGATAACAAGTGAAAAATAAAAAGAAAGAAGCAAATTAAATTTGTTTTTTATTGTAAAACAGAAAAAATACAACAATACCAAGAGGAGAGATAGGGTTTTAATTTATTTTCATTCTTTATGCTCACCAAGAAAGATCTGTATAGCCATATGGCGCAAAAAGAGCATGCAGATTATAGAAAATAAGAATAAATTAAATTGTATTTTATTTCCCCCTACCATATGCAAAATTGTATAGCACCATAGTAGTTGGATGAAGGTAAAAGGCAAACAAGACAATAAATTAAATTTGTTTTTGATTTCAGGAGGAAACTGTATGGTGCAAATGTGATGGGAGAGGTTAAAATTTTGAAAAGAAAAGAGCAAAATTTTATTTTTTTGTTTCTAGTCACTAGGTGAGGTCATACGACCATGTCATATAGAGAAAAAGACAAATAAAAGAGAAAAAGAACAATTAATTTTTTTTGTTTGCCTATTACAATTGTATAAAGAAGTGAAATTCATAAATAAATAGATCAAAAAATATGTAAAAATTTTGAATTAATTTGATTTATTCTTTCATGCAAGAAGTTGTGCTTTGCAATAAAATTTCTCCTTGTCATGTGGATGAGTAAAGATAACTGAACAGGTAGTGAAATTCTTTGAATGAAATTGAAGAGGCACTGAAGCAAATTCATGACCAAATTAGTGTTGAATTATTATCCAAGGCATTTTTTCAAATGATTTTCATGCTTCTTAAATTATTGTGTTTTGTCAAAATTTGTAAATAAACCATCATTGTGTGAATACCTTTCGATGGTCAATTTTCCTACAAAATTAATGTCTTCATCTACTACTCCAAAAAAACCAACTCTAAACCAAGACAAAACAAGTATGAAGTACCAATTTAAGGGAGTAATACCTCTTTCACCATTGGAATTTAATGTGAAAAACATTTAAGATATTGATCTAGGTCATACTTAGATGAATTTTGAGAGAGAATGAATATAGTACTCAAAACTGACTTTGATCAAAGTATTTTTGATAGTGGATTGGCACAAGCTATAGCCTTTCTAATTTTAGTGCAATCACCTGAATTGGTTTTGGTCATGGTGAAAAAATGTAATTTAGAAACAAAAGAACTAAGAGTTTCACAGGGTGAATTGGTGGCAAGCTTAGCTCCGGATTACATGGACAATATGTTGCATCTTTCAGATAGAGAGTCTATTCTACATTTAACTCCTGGTTCTTTTCAAAAAAGTTGGGATGATAATAACATCTTATATGCTAAACAATTCAATAATGAATGGTTGATCAAACCAATGCACTCTTCTACATAACTCCTAATGAATCTTGTAATATCCAACTTTAAGAATGAGATAAATGATATAATAACACTATTGCACAAAATAATGGAAAATCCAATAGCTAAAAATGTTTAGACATGGATGTACAAGTTCATTTAGATCATTCATAGAAACATGCACTATTTCAATTGGTGATAACTTATTTGTGATGCAATCCATAAACAATTAATAAAAGTAAGGGTTGTCAGGATCTAGGAAGCACAATTGATTACCATGTACAAGCAACTAAACGCGGAATTTAACCAAAATGCACAAGTAACTAGAATTCAAAAATAACACAGAATATGAGAGACAATACCCAATTGTATTAATACTCTTCCAGAAGGAAATACAACAAAGAAGATGCCATAGTCTTCTTCCTTACACACCTCTAGGGCTCCCACACTTCTAGGGCATAAATAGTAAATCTCTTCAAGAGTTATCTCTCTTGTAATATCAATTACAAACACAACTCAACACACAAAGTTGTCAACCAATCAGTAACAAAATTGCCAGTACACTGAGTACACACCGCACTCCAAGTACACAATCGTACTTTAAGTAGATCTCACCTGATCTTGCTACCTGTTGTGTTGCTGTCACCTTTGATCTTGCTACCCCGCAGATCTCCTTTGACCTTGTACACACACACACTTGCAAATCAATGATCTTACTCAGATAGAACCCTTGTCCTTGCCTCACCAAGTCCTTATGATTCTACCATACCAGCACCCCTGTGGATCTTCTACTAGACCTTACAACAACCTGCAGATCTCCTTGATCATACACACCTGGCACTGTGGCACTAGGAGGAACACACCTTGCTCTCTTCACTCTGAAGGAGCTAACCTTGCTCTTACTCAACTAACACACTTTACAATACATCCCCTGAGTCTTTTATATAGATCTCATGCAAACAATAATTAGACATCCAATTACAATAATTAGATCTGCAGCTCCAAGACTAAAATTAGCTTTTAACATGCAAACAACTAGTTCGTTAACAAACTATCCATGAAACTCGTAGTTTCAAACCGCACAGGCGACCGACGTCGGTCCTTGTCTGTCTGGAGGTGACCGACGTCAGTCGACTCCTGCTGATGTCGGTTGCCTTCCTGTCTACCCCTGATCGATGTTGATTGGCCTGACCGATGCCGGTGACTGTGACACTCAGCAACCTCCTCCAATGTCTACATCAATGAAGCTTTTAGCTCCACAACCTAACAATCTCCCACTTGGAGATAAATAGTTGCACTGTACCTGTACCTGTACACCGTCTAATTTGTTTCTTGGCTTGTATCCCTCTTCAAGCTCAATCTTGAAGACCAACCACCACACAACCTGTGGTGCAACACCTATCATCCAAGTAACCTGCCATATCTAAAGTGCCTGACCCTACATAACATGTTAACCTGCTGTTGGTCCCTCTCAGATACCTGAGAACCCACTGAACTACTTTCCAGTGCTTCCTTCCCGGATTGACTACAAACTTTCTGACAGCACCCACTGCTTGGGCAAACTCAGGAAGTACACATGTACTCAACCTCATCATGTGATTGGGGACCCTGTTCTATGAACTATCCATCCATAGGTGTGCTGCCTGGTTCTGCATCCTACACTACCTTCACACAATCATCCTATGACAACATCAACTTGTGATCTTCCCTGTCTCTAGGATTACTCATGCCAAAGAATTTCGTTGCTCCCAAATCCTTCATGGCAAACCACTGAACTAACCTTACCTTTAGCTCAACAAAACCCTATATGTCTGAACCTATAACAAGCTCATCCTCTACATACAGTAACAGGATAATGTCGTGACCATCATCCACCTGGTAAGACAAACACAATGGTTACAATGACACTGACTAAAGCCATGCTTTATCATCCACCTGTCAAACCTGTACCACTATCCTGCAGCTTCCTCAAGACCATATGACTTGGCCTTCCATCTCACGTGTCCATTCTCTCTATTCTTTAATCAAGGAATCCATTCGTCTCTCAGTGCTTTTATCCCAGCTAGCAACTCTACCAAATCTCCCGTTTGGTTCTTCTCCAAAGAATTCATGCCATGCTCCCACTGTTTCCTGGATCCTTCCTGCTCTGTAGTGAGCAACAAGTATAAAGAAGAGGAATAACAAATTTGAGGCTAACTTACCCTTTCAGTCCTCCATATGGGTGTTTGAGACTCCTTGACAGCTTGATGTCCGCCCAAAATCCATTCCAGTGACCAACCTCGGTCACCACATAGTTTGCATCTGACCGACGTCAATTCCATGCGATTGTCCAGGTCACTGACACTGGTTATCCTACCAACATCGGTCTCCACCTTCCCAACACCACTGACTCTGCCTGTCTGCACATGACTGACGTTGGTGCCTGTCTATTCGATGTCAATTGTCCCTGATCGATGCTGGTACTTGTGTTTTCTTGTGAGTGATACTTTTTACCTGCGAGCTTACTTTAAATCAAAACCTGTCCAAACTGCCCTGCTCAGAGTTACTCAGCCTCCTCTACTGATCTCTATCCATCATCTCCTCTAAGAACACCAAGGCTTTCCAGTTCTTAAGTTTTTCAAATACATCAGACTTCCTTTTCCTACAATAAATCCAATCCTTTCTTGTAGCATCCCACTGATCACAGAAATCTCGGTATATGCTCTCTGAAGCTGAACTCTTACCATTTGACTTAAGAACATCCATTCCCTTCTCACTTATGTGACCAAGCCTACAAATCCACACCTGTGCAACAGAAGTGAAATCAGTAATACAATTAGATAAAGAGTACCTATTTTCTTACCACATGCTAATTCAAGTGCATCCGCTGTGAGAATTTATGTGCATCTCTTATCACCCAAATTTCCTAAAAAAATTAGCCGCATCTTCAAGACTGGGACCTGCATGACCTTCTTCAACACCCATGTGTTGGTCGCCTACAATTTTAGCAACACTTCCCCTTTGCCAATACTTTGACAAGGCTCACCAACCCCTCTATATGGGGCTGCATGGAAAGAGGCAACAGAATCTATAAACCAAGATTCTAATTTATCCAAGAAACATCCCAAAGCATCCTGTGTAACAACACCTGCAACATCTGCTTCTTCAGTTCCTTCATGCTGATCTTCTACCAACCAACAATATTTCTTTACCTGCTCTTTCTTTCCATAACACCGTAATTGACCATTCGTGCCTTTCAATTCCTCCATTCTTAGTGTACTTTCTTTTTCCATTGCTATACTCCCACTCAATCAAAAACCCTTGAGAGTGACCTGTAACCAAACACAAACCTGCTCCCTGCAACCTGGCTCTGATACCACTTGTCAGGATCTAGGAAGCACAATTGATTACCATGTACAAGCAACTAAACGCGAAATTTAACCAGAATGCACAAGTAACTAGAATTCAAAAATAACACAAAATATGAGAGACAATACCCAATTGTATTAATACTCTTCCAGAAGGAAATACAACAAAGAAGATGCCACAGTCTTCTTCCTTACACACCTCTAGGGCTCCCACACCTCTAGGGCATAAACAGTAAATCTCTTCAAGAGTTATCTCTCTTGTAATATCAATTACAAACACAACTCAACACACAGAGCTGTCAACCAGTCAGTAACAAAACTACCAGTACACTGAGTACACACCGCACTCCAAGTACACAATCATACTTCAAGTAGATCTCACCTGATCTTGCTACTTGTTGTGTTGCTGTCACCTTTGATCTTGCTACCTCGTAGATCTCCTTTGACCTCGCACACACACACACCTACAAATCAATTATCTTACTTACTCAAATAGAACCCTTGTCATTGCCTCACCAAGTCCTTATGATTCTACCATACTAGCACCCCTGTGGATCTTCTACCAGACCTTACAATAACCTGCAGATCTCCCTGATCATACACACCTGGCACTGTGGCACTAGGAGGAACACACCTTGCTCTCTTCACTCTGAAGGAGCTAACCTTGCTCTTACTCAACTAGCACACTTTACAATACAGCCCATGAGTCTATTATATAGATCTCATGTAAGCAATAATTAGACATCCAATTACAATAATTAGATCCGCAGCTCCAAGACTAAAATTAGCCTTTAACATGCAAACAACCGGTTCATTAACAAACTGTCTGTGAAACTCGCAGTTCTAAACCGCACAGGCGACTGACGTCGATCCCTGTCTATCTGGAGGTGATCGATGTCGATTGCCTTCTTGTCTACCCCTGATCGATGTCGGTTGGCCTAACCGACGCCAGTGACTATGACACTCAGCAACCTCCTCCAATGTTTGCATCAGTGAAGCTTTTAGCTCCACAACCTAATAAGGGTCACATCCAAATTTTATATGGCTTCCTATCTTGTCTACATTGTTTCTAGTCAAAGATATTTTGATGGATTGCATATGTTGGATGACTTTTGGAAAAATAAAATTATATGAATTTTATCCCTAACTTGCATTGAAAGAAAACACTTAACACTTCAAGAGGGTAAATGATTGTTTCCTTCAATTTGTAATTTATTTGTTTGAAAAATAATTTTTCAACACAAGGATATCAGTGGTGGCTACCATAGAAATAGCCAGATGGGAAGCTTGGTTCATATAATTCTCAACTTTCAGTGATTTAAGGATCAATGGCTGTGAAATTGCTCCATATTTGCTTCCACAGTATGTTAGTGATAAGTGGGCATTAATGGAGCTATTGAGACAACTTGTTGAACACATAAGTTTTTGATAGGAAGACACAAATTAGGGGTCAAATTTTCAATTTTTATTGGTAGGTACACTTGTCCATCATTAATGAAAGTTAAAATAGTGGAGAAATATATATCTTATTGCAATCTCAAAACTTTTGAAAGTTAGTTTGCATTTGTTGTAAGGGGTTTAATTGAACATAATATTGGGCCTTAATGGATGGACTGTGATAATGAAAAAATGGTCAGAATTAGGTACTATTCATAGTTTATCTTGAAATAGATAGTCAAATTTGTCATAACAAAAATACCAAAGCAATTGGTAGATGATGAAATCACGTTGGATCCCATTTTTGAAAATGAGGGCATTATAACAAAACCACTACCTGTAGTTCATTGGGATAAGAAATAATCCACTTCCCTTAGAAGTAGAACATGGGTAGTGCTTGAAAAGACTCTCAATTGGTTAAGGAGTAAAGGGATTGATGTTGGGAATATTGATTTCCCTACTCCCAGGGAAGATGAATTTGGTAGTTTCTATAAACAACATGTTGAAATAAAGAAAACAAATGAATCAGGTCTAAGTAGAGAACTCTTAGTGATGGAAGAAGCACAAGAATGAAAAACTATCCAAAAGTATATTCCATTGTGAAAGGTTATAAATCTCAAGATAAAAAAGGCTAGGTGAAAATCTCTCCTCTTCTCCTAATCCCTCAATTTCCCAAAAGTTCATGTTGATAGCTTCATGTAGTCCCAAGAGCTCATATAAAATACAAATCAAATTTTTTTTGCTTCTAATGACATGTTGATCCCTATATCATATGTTCCCCCATTACAAGAAGTCTCTAGTATTTATTCTTCTCCCTCAAATCTTGAAATACTAGTTAATTCCTCTCGAAGAACTCCAATTGATGCAATTAGCAATTAAAAATAAGGAGAAACATCTTTTTAAGGTGTCATAATTGAAAGAACACCTTCTTATCTCTAGCAATATTGGCCCCACAAATCTAAAATTTTATCTCACCTCCTTCTTTAAGCACAACAATGTCATATTGATTGTTTATAGTTGTAAAAAAAAGAATAAAATTTGTTGAACCTGAGGAGATTGATTTTGGTACTCTGACAATTCTAATTCCTTTTTTAAAAATATCAAGAAAATCAAGAATTGTCTCACGAATGGTAGCAATCATAAATCAAAGTTGAGGACTATCATGTGTCAAGAGTTCATTTGGGTAAATCTACTAGAGAAGGGATGAAGGAAGATATGCAACTAGCAATTGGTACTATTTTTGAGAAAATGGACAAAGATAAAACAATGAAGGATGAATCGAAATAAAAAGTGGAGCAATTGAATCTAGTAATATAGAGGTTGATTATACCATTTTAAATAACAATTATGTTGTCAAGTATTCATGTTGAAACATTAGATAAAATAAAATAAATAGTTCAAATGGGTAATGCAGTAAAATATTAGATTGAGAAGATCACTAATCAGGGAGTTTCAACAATTTTTGTTGTAGCGATAATGGTTTTTAAAGTCCAATCAAAATGTGAATAGGTAAAAAAAAAGGAAAAAGGTTATATGGAGGAAATACAAATTTGGAAAGAGTTCATCCTTAATTTGATTGAATTTTCAAAATTTCCCTCTTACAATCTTATTGATGAAGGAGTCATCAAAAAAGAAGTTATTTATCAGATTGAGTTCCATTAGACCAAAAAATTTAGAATCCAATCACTTCAAGAATGCATCAAAAATTTCAATAGTGCAAGGTCACTTGGGAATGACATAATGATAGAAATTTATGTAGAAGTCAAAAAGTTGAAATGTCCTTTTATCAATGATAGGGATCAAAATAGAAATCCTATTTCAGTAGAGATCATAGTTGAAGAATTCAAAATTCACATTCAAGAAGTTGTAAATCTCATGTCTTCATTTGATTATAAAATACTTCATCAATTGGTGAAATATCAAGTCAATGTAGATAATCTTGACTTGACAATAAACAAACATCAAAATAATTTTTAGGAAATAAGAGAGTTGAACTATTCATCAGATATTGCATAGAGGTATATAGATGGTCCTAACGAAGATTTTATAAGAGTATTTATCTACAAATTTGATGACTTTATAAAATAAAATGAATTATCAAAAAATTAATAAAAATATTGAGGTCATTCTAAGCATTAACAAGTACTGGTAGGAGCTTCATCAAATTATGACTGATCTTTTGATTCCAAAGCTTTCTTCACATACTTATTTTTGAAACTAGTTTGCATTATCACATTGTATTTCCCCTTACAAATGTATGTTGTTACTTTTATTAATTATGTCTCTTGTAATTTTTCCAACTTGATTTTTCAAATTGTGCAAATTGATGATATACTTTTACAAGCAGTGTAAAAATACTGAAACACTTTTACACCCTTTCATTTTGTAATTTTATGTTGATATTTTGACAACTTTGTAAAAAGTCAAGAAAGGTGGGTATGCACCATAACCACCTATTTTAGCCTATAAATACAAGTTAAATCCTCATAATATGGGTTATGAATAGAAAAAATTTGGGAAAAAAAATTTTTAAAGGGAGATTGGATTTTCTACTCCATGAAGATCAATACAAAGAGGTTCTTCTAGACTTTGTGTTAGTGATTCCTTTTGAATTATGTATATTTGTTTAATTCAATGTATTTGATCCTCATTTTTGAATTGTTATTGCTATCGTATTTTAATTGTTAAGGCCAAGTAATTATGTTATAAATTTTTGTTTGGAATTGTAATTACTAGTTCGAATATAAGTGAAATATCAATGGGAATAGAAGCAATATTTTTATTATTTTTGTTAGAAAATACAAAGGGTTACTTATTTTTATTATCAGTGCTAGTTATCTTTCTGGTGCATGTTTCATATTTTTAAGGATATGAATATGCCTTTTCAACCCATTGAATGAAATATATTTCCCATTTTGATGTCAATTTTTCCTCTGACACCTTTATCATGTCTCAATGTTTAACTTGACGAGTTTGTTGTCTAAAATATTCCCTCTCTCCTTCTCTCTCTAAATATTCCTTACTAAAAATTCATTTTTGTACTTTCAAGTTAAAATTACTACCCCATGATTTACACCTTTTTTTATTTATAAATATTTCCTTTTCATTAGCTTTTCTGGATTTCAATAAAATTAGCTCTTCCTTCCAATAGGAGGACTTCGTTCCCTACATTGTTGACACAAATATAATAATTTGTCCCCTGATAAATTTTCATGCCAACAGTTTTTGGTGCCCATTGTGGGGCATGCATTTTCAAATTTCATGTTATCAACATTATTCTTTTGGTCTATATTCCTCTGCCATCATATCAAAGACCACTCTACCAACCTAACCTAAGCTAGGAATAATCAACTCAAAGTGATATTGTGTCAAACATCAGGCAAATTGTTTGGGATTCTGATAGGGTTCTCTACTCTAGTTCTAAATTATCTTAGCCAATTTGAATCATGAAATTGATCACACATAAATAATTGAAATAATTTGATAACATAGAAGAGCTCATAGAACCTGTTAAACTCCTCATAACTAGTAAAGTGTCACATGATCATATCAGGCTCTCATAATCCTGATCATCAACCTAGTTTGAATTGGGATAAAGCTTTAGAAAAAGATCTAGCTTCAAGCATTCGATTGTTTACTTTTGATAATATAATAAGTGATGTTCAATTTGATATTATTAAATTATAACTAAATATAGAAGAAACACATGTTACCATTGCCCAAAGAAAATTTGAAATTAATTCAAGAATTCAAGCTAGATGATAAGCAAGGAAATTTACCTACATAGTTATAAGAAATAAATTCATAGGTTAAAACTCATCTCAAGAAAATTTATGAAGTTTAGGCCCAAATTCTTCAACCTAATCTCAAATGGATAACTCAAACTTAGGAAGATATTTAATCAGATATGAGAGCATTTACTTGGGATAATAGAACTAGTTTAGCACATTTTCATAGAGTTGTTAAAATTCTTGAAGAAGAATGAGATCAGGTTGTTTTATCACATAGAGCAGAAGTAATAGCTATGAAAAGAGTAAAAAAAAGAAGGCCAACTCAAATATATCTTCAAATTCAACCTGCACCTCAATGCCAGTAATTTTCTCTTAAATTGGTAGGAAAAAGATTTACCAAGTCAAGTAAGTCTAAAGGTGAAATTGACCTATTTTATCAATTTTAAGAATCTTTTGGTTTTAGTCTAATCCCTAAACATCAAAGTAAAATTAGGTGAACAAGTCTTCCATCAACTTCTAAGAAACATAAACAACTTCAGGGTGGAACAACAATAGTTCAAGCACTAATTTTATCAAGAATCGTCATTCCCCTATAGGTAGTTTTCCCAACCATGATAGCACCATGGGGAACCCCTATTGGCCCTTTGGTTTTAGGGAATTTGCATGATCTCCCAAAAGGGTCAAGAAATAACTTTTCAAAGTTCTATGGAGATGAAAAATAACACCTAGTCAAACACCTTGCCACATTTAATGTAGTTTGTGATGTCCTTGGTGTAGAGCATAAAGATGTGGTAGTTAGACTATTTGTTGAGACACTTCATAATGCTATTGTAGAAGTTTCCTACCATCTTACCATAGGATCCATCAATAATTAGGATATCATGAAAACAAAACATGAAGGTAGATTCAAGCCTACTGAAGATGCTCATGCTTTGTTAACATAGTTGACATAAATGAAGAAGGAAGCTTATGAACCTATATAAAATACATGTATCTACAAGACCAATGGGTGATAATAATAAATTTTTCTTTATTAAGTCCTGATTCCCTGAAATTGGCTATCAATTAAGAAGAGTTAGAGCGGTAGACATTGATGCAACACAAACATTAGCTATAGAATTTGAAGATGATTTGATTATGGCCAATAAATTAAAAAATAACCATAAAAAGGAAAAACACATCTAAGTGGTTAGACTTCCACATAAAATTTATTGCAAAAAATGACCAATGATATTATAGCATTAAAGAAGTAGATTCCTCAAAAAACTATAACCCCACCTTATCAAGATATACTGATAAGAAATTTTGTGTCTTTTAATGGTAATTGTTATGATGTAAGATTTTACCCTTGTGGAAGATTTATTCAAGCTCCTCCACTCCTAGTCACAATATGAGAACAACCCCAGACTGTGGGTATCCTATAATAGGGTTGAACTTCAGGATAAGGCAGGCTTCCTCTTGATGGATCACCTAAACTAATGTTATCACGGGGAAAATGACTAGAAAGTGTAAAAGGGATACTAATAAGGCTAAAAGGTGATACACCAAATAAAAATGGGAAAATCTCATAAGCTTGAACCCATAGTAGATCTACACAAAATAATACTAGCTCATATAACCTCACAATCTAGCTTACTCCATAAGTGTTTCATGGACTAGGTTCAGGGAAAACACTAATCCAGCCTTGCAGTAGCTTGAAAACACCCTAAAAAGGTCATAAAGGAGGATAATGGATGAGAAAGATTCTCCTTCACAATGACATCATGCACAACTCACTCAACACAAATATAAGGTAAGAGATAGGTAAAGAAAGTCATTTAATGGATAAAAAGGTAGCTCTTACAAATTATTAATAGGGTTTAGCCTTATCAAGATGAGCATATTTTTCAATATCTCAGAGAGTCCCATACTCTTAAAAATTAGAGTCCTTATGGGAATCCAAAATCTGAGAGAGAGATTACAAATGGGAAAGAATGGGTAATATAGAGAAAGGGAAAGAAAGAGAGGAAAAGTATGCATCAAGAAATCATTCAATGAGTTATCACCACCTTTCTTGAAATCTCTACCATATTTTAATCTATTCAGGATTGATCCATCATCAACAAATTAGCATTCATTTACTCCAATAGTCTTCAAGCTCTTCTCATTGGCTGATAAATGCACTAGAAGATAAGAATCTATTTTGTAGATGATGAGTCATGATCTATTAGGAAGGAAAACCTTAAAGGCTCCATAAAAGAATTGAATGTTCCACTATACTCTCAAATCCCCAAATCCAATTTCTTTGATATTCTACACCATCTCCTACTTTCTTTCATTATGAGAAAAAAATCCTCATAGCTTGAATCTTGGCAGAGCCATGACTAAGTCAGCTTTGGGTGACCATAGGTACTTGTTTGTCAAAGCTATGATTATGTTCAAGGATGAGATACTCCACCATATATTATTTATGTCTACATCTTCTCCAATCTAAAGATGGATATTTATTATAAATTGAAAACTAATCCAGTTTATTAGTTTTTATATAGTCATTATATCGATGAAGATATGTAGTTTACATAGCTTCGTTCTAAACTATATTAGGTTTAAATGAACATATCCTGCGTCTAAATTTTAATGTCAATAGAGCATCATTATCAAAAATCTTGATTGTATGTTTGTGTTTGATTGATGGTATTATACCAAGCTCTAATGGAAATATATCCCTTTGAAATATTTACTTTTGGTTCGACTTGAACTGTGTTCGACCTCTACTTAAAGTCTCATAGATTTTACTTTTGATATCAACCATTGATATCAATCTTGGCTTCTCAACTTATGCCTTTTGTTAGTGATGCATCCTTTCTCAAGATCTTATTGTTAGTCTATATACTTACATGCTTATACCACATGGTAACCTTACATTTAATCTGAGCTCCTTAAATTTTTGACCTCAATCACACCGTTGATCTCATCTACTCAGTGAACACATGTCATTGATCTTTATTCTACTTAATCAAATGCACACCGTTGATCTGGTAAGCCACTGTGATCATGACACTTATCATTCATGTGTCCAATATTAGGATACTCTAACCTTTTGACTTGATGCTCATCATTGATCTTTGAATACATGATTAAATTCACTCTATTAGATCTTTAAGACCCATTGAAGTCATCTTCACATGCTTGTCGTTGAATCTTTTGATCTAATTAAATATGGACTATTGACCTATGATCTAATTTTTAGACCTATTGATCTCCCATGTGTCATTGATCTATGTTCCAATCAAGCAAGATTTTGACACATGTCAGCTTTATGTTTATCTTCAGAATCCTTGGGGTTTTTTAATTTAAATGGCTATTCTCTATGAATTTTATTTGACTCCCCCATGCACATCTCATTCTTCTTATTTAACATTAAATGCTTGTAACTTGAGATAGACAACTCATCAAGTTATAAAATTTGCAGAGAATGTTCAAGGCATGAATAACCTCATGTCTGTGTAATCCTTTGGTTCTGAGAGGCCTCCTAAATGAATTTATGAAGTGTGCAACCAGACTAACCTATTCATTTTTTCATGACGTTTGATGATGGTCTAGTCCATCTTCTTCACTTGCTCAAGTCATTTAATCATTTGATCAATAAGAACTTTGCTCAGCTGATATATCTAGGCAAAAGCTTTATATGTGGATTAAATTTGGTCAATAGTAATCATCCATGGTTACAGGCTCCCTATAAAAATCTTTTGATTGAAGCATCTCCACATTCTAACGTGAATCCTCTAGTCAATAATATTCTAGAAATAAAATAAATTTTTGAATGTGGAGAAGATAAAGAGGAAATAGAAATAGAAAATCTGGTTCTTCAAGAAATTGAAGTTGAAGAACCCGGTGGTGACTCCATAAATGCATTTTTATAATACAATTATGATGAAGATGATTATGAATTTTTTTTGAGAATATGAACAATCAATCCAATACAATTTTCACTAGACCCATAATAAAAAAAAGTAGTCTAGTGATCCACATAAAGAAGATCCAAAAGTTATCCTCCCATGAGGAAATGCTCTACCAATGCAAACAAAAGGATAAAACCACAAATAGGTAATTATTCCTATTTTAGTAATGTTAATGTTTCCTAACCTATTGAAAGTCCTTCTAGTTATTTACTTGATTTTTTTTTGATGAAAAATATCTATACATTAACTTAACAAAAACTGCCTAGTGTGATTATGTGGTGTGCTCTCATACCACCTATATTTTTTTGATTTGCTTGATTTTGATATAATTGATCATGTCAAAAAAACCAAAATCTAAATGTCACAAATTGAGTACTTAAGAGCATACCTACATCAGTTAGATAGGTTAGTAGATTTCATTAAAGGTAAAAGTTCAAATATCAAAAAATCTAATGCCAAAGGAATCCTAACTAACCCTATTACCTCAAATCAATTCAACTCACTGGTCATAGCCACTTCTGAGTCTAATATAGTTGACCCATTCTATATTTTTTTATTCCTCAAAGGATGCAAAGTCAACAACCACCTTAGATAATGTCATGCCTATAAAATTTGCTCATGTTTTTGGCCTAACATGTACTAAAATCTTTGGACATTGTTATTCTATAGAGCCAAAAAAAATTCCACTCATAAAAGACACATAAGTGGATTTTGCATTTTTTCCCCAAAAACGATTCAAATCAATATTTTAGTCGCATACATTCTATAGCACATGGTATTCTTTTAGGTAGAATTTTTTGCAAAGAATTGGGTGGTGAAGTCCAGTTGGATTTTTCACATGCCATGATTCCATTCTAAGGGGTCAAGCAATGCTTAAACCCTAAATTGAAAACAAAATATAGTGTAGAAAATACATGATCCTAGGGTAGACATTTTATATGAGGATGTCAGAATTGGTAACTATCTTTTGATGATAGAAAAAGATATGGAATTTCCATAAATAATGCAATCAAACCCAAATGATATTTGGATGATGGAGTTCGATGGTAGTTGTTCATCAATGATTTTAGGTGTAGGTGTGATCCTGATATCTCCATATAAAAAAAATTTCCCTTCTCCTACAAGTTTTAGTTTGAATGTACCAATAACATATCTGAATATGAAGCACTTTTGTAGGGACTGTAGGTTGAAGAAGAAATGAGAATAAATTTTTTGAAAGTCTTGGGTGATGTTGAGTATGTTGTAAAACATGTCAAAGGTCAATACCAAGTAAAGAATGATCATCTAAGACATTACATGAATAAATTCTAGGATAATATATAATGTTTTGATGTTTTTTCTATCAATATAATTCTTCATAAACATAACTCTAAAGCTGATGCTCTAGTAGTATCAACTTCTTTGATGATTCCTCATATAGATATAAGTATATAAAAACATACAATCAAACTAATATATAGGCCAAGTGTCCCAAATAATGTAGAGAATTGACAAGTTCTCAATTATGATCAGCATATTATTTCATTCCTTGAGAAAATGGATATCTTCAAAAATCTATATTTTGAAGGTAGCAATTCTTCATATAGGGAATCTTCAACTTAGACATCAAAATAAGGAATCATCGATGAATAGGATGAAGGAGGAATTATCAAGTTGAAAGGAAACAAAATCCCTAAAGGTTTGGTCTCCTTGGAATAATTATTTGACAAACATGATAGATTCATAAAGAATAAAATGCAAAAAAGGAATCTCAATTATGTTGATTAGAAAAAAGTAAACATTGGCTCTGAAGAACATCCTAGACTTGTCAATATCAGTAAGTATTGTTCACCCATAGAAAAAAAATTCAGCCTTCTTTGTAATTATATTAACATACTCACGTATTCGTATGCAGACCTTAAATCTTTTCATCCCAAAGAAATGCAACATATGGTTCTTCTAAACCCTGATGTAAAGCCTTTTAAACAAAAATATAGATAATACAATCCTAAAATTATAGGAACAATTCTTGTCTAAGTGCAAAAGATGCTTGATGCTCACATTTTTTTCATATCCATCATTTAGCTAGGGTAGTTAACATAGTACCAGTCTGTAAGAAGAATGGTGAGATAGAATATGTGTCAAATTCATAAATCTCAACTAAGCATCCATCAAAGATAATTATCTATGACTGATCATGGATTAGGTTCTCCATGTAGTAAATAGTGTTGATATGCTTTCAATGCTCGATGGCTTTTTAGGGTACAATCAAATCAAGATTAATAGGGAAGACCAACACAAAGTAGATTTTACAACACCTTGGGGTACTTTTACATATAGATGGAATCCATTTGGATCAATAAATACAGGAGCCACTTCTCAAAGGGCAATAGATCTAGCTTTCAATAAATTGAAAAACAAAATAATTATGGTATATCTTGATGACTTGATAGTATTTTCAAAATGGAGATAAGACCACTATGCACAGTTGGATAATTTTTTTGAAAAGTGATGGTTGCATGGAATTTATCCTAACCCCAAGAAGTTCATCTTTAGAGTGAATAAAAGTAAGATCTTAGGCCATATTATTTCAAAAGAAGGAATAAAGATTGATCCAAAAAGGGTTGAGTCAATTCAAAAAAAAATTCTTCCTACAAGTAAACTAGGAGTACATTTTTCTTTACAAAAGTGAACTTTTTAAGGAGATTCATCCCTAACTTTGTTGATCTCACCAGACATATTGTGGATATGATGAAAGGAAAACCCTCTTTCAAATGGAACAATGAAGGCAAAGAGGCATTAAAAAAAATAAAGGTTGTTATTGCTCGTGCACCGACATTATTTTATCTTGATTTTAATAAGGAACTCATTATTTATTGTTATGTTTTGGATCATTCACTTTAAATAATATTGATCCAAAAAAATAAATAAATTATTAAATCTCTAATTTCTTTCATGATTTGTAATCTCAAAGATTGTGAGTTTAAATATTTCCTTGAAGAAAAACATGCCTATGCAATGGTTAAATCAGTCAAATAATTCAAGTATTACATATTACATCCACACTCTATCGTAATGGTGCCTAACATGTAGTAAAGTCAATTTTGACACAATAGGAACCTAGTTCTAGAAGAGAAAACTATATAGCTAAGGTTCAAGAGTATGATTTGGAGATCAAACCCACAAAATTAGTTCAAGGAAAAGGACTATTTCAACTCATTGTAGATTAGGGAAACCTTCATTCAAATTCTTCGATAGGTTTTAATTATCAAGATAACAATGAATTTCCTCTGGTATTGTTTGTTGAATATACTAAAGAATGGTTCCCACATTGATTTCTTCCTAACATATGGGGAATGTCCTTCACACTTGTTGACGCAGTTGCTGAAGGTTGCTAAGCGCCAGAGCAACCGGTGTCGGTCTGATCAGCCGACGTCGGCAGGATATTGAAGGGAAGCAACCGACGTCAGTCAGGGATCGGCCGGCGTCGGTCACCTCCAGGCAGACAGGGACCGACGTCGGTCGCCTGTGTGGTTCGGACTGCATTTATTACGGGCAGTTAGCTAACGAACCAAGTGTTTGCATGAAGAGATCTATTTTTAGACTGAGAGCTGTGGATCTAATTTTGGTAATTAGATGTCTAATCATTGTTTGGATGAGATCTATATAATAGACTCATGGTTGTATTGGAAAAGTGTTCTAGTTTGAGTTGAGCAAAGTTTGCTCGTTCTATGTGTGAAGTGAGTAAGGGTGTTCCTCCTAGTTCCCTATCAGTGCCAAGCTTGGTACTGGTTGGAGAATCATAAGGACTTGGTGAGGCAAGGACAAGGGTTCTTCAGGTGTGTAGGATCTTGGTCACAGTTGCATGGCCTATATAGGAGATCTACATGGTAAGTAAGATCGTTGATCTGCAGGTGTATGTGTGTGCAAGGTCAAGGTTCACAGGTGAGCAGAACCGTGTTTGATTTGCAGGTGTGCAAGATCATATAGACAACAACACAACAGGGAGCAGTATCAGGCAGGATCTACTTGGAGTACAGGTGTGTACTCGGATAGAGCAGAGAGGAAGGCAAGGGAGTTCCTTCCATAAGTATGGTCTGTTGAAGTGCATGTTATTGCAGGTTCATGGGAGATCTACTTGAAGTACCTTGAGTACTTGTGGAGCATGTGGAGTGCTTGTGGAGTGCATGGAGCACTTGTGGTGTACGTGGAGCACAGGAGGTGAACACCAACTCTGTATTTTGAGTTGGGTGTTGGGACCTGAGAGGGAGAGCTTTGGAGAGAAGAATTACTGTTCACTTGAGGTGTGGGAAACCTCTGTAAGGTGGTGGAGAAGAAGTGGCATCTTCTTTATTGTATTCTTTTCTGTATAAAGTGTTAATACAATTTGTGTATTGTCTCTCATATCATGTGTTATTCTGAATTCTAGTTACTTGGTGAATCTGGTTAATTTCCGCATATTAAGTTGCTTGGTTTGGTAATCATATTGTGCTCTTTTGGTGGAGCAAGATCCTGACAAGTGGTATCAGAGCTAAGGTTGCAGGAAGCAGGTTTTGTGTTTGGTTACAGGTCACTCTCAGGGGTTTCTGATTGAGTGGGAGTAGAGCAACAGCAGATCAAAGTAAGCTAAGAATGGAGGAGTTGAAAAGCACAGATGGTCACTCACGGTCCTATGGAAAGAAAGAGCAGGTAAAAGATTATTGTTGGTTGGTAGCAGATCAGCATGAAGGAACTGAAGAAGCAGATGTTGCAGGTGTTATTTCACAGGATGTTCTTGGAGGTTTCTTGGATAAAGTTGAATCTTGGATAAAAGATTCGGTTGCCTCTTTCCATGCAGTTCCAGGTAGAGGAGCTGGTGAGCCTTGCCAAAGAATTGGCAAAGGGGAAGTGAAGCTAAAATTGCAGGCGGCCAACACACAGGGGTTGATGAAGGTCATGCAGGTCCCAGGTTTGGAGATATGGCTAATTTCTTCAGAAAGATTGGGTGATGAGAGATGCACAAGAACTCTCACAACGGATGCACTTGAATTAGCTGGTGGTAAGAAAATAGGTACCCTTTATCTACTTGTTTATATTACTGATTCTTCTTCTGTTGCGGAGACGTGGCTTCGTAGGTTTGGTCACATGAGCAGGAAGGAGATGCATGTCCTTAAGCGGAAGACAAATATATTTGACAGGCTTAAGAACTGGAAAGCCTTGGTGTTTATGGAGGAGATGGCGGACAGAACCCAGTGGATGGTGCTGGGTACTTATGAGCAGGGCAATTTGGACATGGGTTTTGATTCAAAGGAGCTCGTGGATAAAAAGTCATCACTCACAGGCGAACACAGGTACCGGCGTCGGTCAAGAGGAACCGGTGTCGAACAGACAGGTGCCGATGTCAGTCATGTGCAGACCGAAGCCGGCGATGTCGGGCAGGGTAAGACCGATGTCGGTCATGGGACCGACGTCAGAAGTATGTAAGACCGATGTCGGTATGAGGACCGACGTCGGCAGAAGGGACACCGCAGGGCCGGTAGTCAGGGACAGACGCATGGAACCGACGTCGGTCGGATGCAGACTGTGGGGTGACCGAGGTCGGTCACTGTAACAGATTTTGGGTGGACAGCACGCTGTCAAAGAGTCTCAAACACCCATACGGAGGACTGAAGACGTAAGTAGGCCCTCAAATTCATTGTTCCTCTTCTTTATACATGTTGCTGATTGTAGAGCAGGAAGGATCCAGGAAACAGGTGTGAGCTTGGCATGGATGAGGATGTGATTCCTTGGAGGAGAACCAAATAGGGGTGTTTTGGTAGGGTTGTCAGCAGGTATGAAAGCATAGAGATGAACGGATTCCTTAGTAGAAGAATAGAGAGAACGGATACGTGAGACGGAAGATCAGGGATATGGTCTTGAGGAGCTGCAGGACAGTGGTACAGGTTTTGACAGGTGGAGGACGAAGCATGGCTTCAGTCAATGTCAGGGTAACTACTGTGGTTTGACTTACCAGGTGGATGATGAGTCACGACATCATTCTGTTGCTGTATGTGGATGGTATATTTGCTAGCTAGCAGGTTTGTACATACAAGGTTTCGCTGGACTATGGGTAAGATTAGTTCAGTGGCATGTCATGAGGAGTTTGGAGCAGCGAAATTCTTTGACATGGGAGGCATGGAGATCACAGGTTGATTTTGTCTCGAGTGGGAGCTGATGTGAATCAGGTGTTGGCGAGGTTCAGGATGCAGAGTCAGAGCACACTAAGGGCTGGACAGGTACAGTGTTCAAAATCACATAAGGTCTGGTATAGACCTGAGTATTCCCATGCAGTGGGAGCTGTCAGAGAGTTAGGAGCCAATTCGGGGAAGTGGGTTCTCAGGTATTTGAGAGGGACCGGCAACAGGGATTCATGCTATGCAGGGTCAGGACTTCACTACATGTATTTGTAGGTTCGGATGTGGCAGGGTACTCGGATGACAGGAGGTACACCATGGGATGTGTGGTGGGTTGTCTTCAGGATTGAGCTTGAAGAGGGATACAAACCAGGAAACAGATTAGATGGGGTACAGGTACAGGGACAGTGTAGCTGTTTATCTCCAAGTGGGAGATTGTTAGGATTGTGGAGCTAAAAGCTTCACTGATGCAGACATGGAGAAGGCCATTGGAGGGGTTGCTGAAGGTTGCTAAGCGCCAGAGCAACCGGCATCGGTCTGATCAGCCGACGTCGGCAGGATAGTGAAGGGAAGCAACCGACATCGGTCAGGGATCGGTCGGCGTCGGTCACCTCCAGGCAGACAGGGACCGACGTCGGTCGCCTGTGTGGTTTGGACTGCGTTTATTACGGGCAGTTAGCTAACGAACCAAGTGTTTGCATGAAGAGATCTATTTTTAGACTGAGAGCTGTGGATCTAATTTTGGTAATTAGATGTCTAATCATTGTTTGGATGAGATCTATATAATAGACTCATGGTTGTATTGGAAAAGTGTTCTAGTTTGAGTTGAGCAAAGTTTGCTCCTTCTGTGTGTGAAGTGAGTAAGGGTGTTCCTCCTAGTTCCCTATCAGTGCCAAGCTTGGTA
This sequence comes from Torreya grandis, assembly GCA_037957365.1. Classification (NCBI taxonomy): domain Eukaryota; kingdom Viridiplantae; phylum Streptophyta; class Pinopsida; order Cupressales; family Taxaceae; genus Torreya; species Torreya grandis. The sequence goes on along the minus strand of JARHVA010001221.1, from coordinate 903,025 downwards.
CTGGTTGGAGAATCATAAGGACTTGGTGAGGCAAGGACAAGGGTTCTTCAGGTGTGTAGGATCTTGGTCACAGTTGCATGGCCTATATAGGAGATCTACATGGTAAGTAAGATCGTTGATCTGCAGGTGTATGTGTGTGCAAGGTCAAGGTTCACAGGTGAGCAGAACCGTGTTTGATTTGCAGGTGTGCAAGATCATATAGACAGCAACACAACAGGGAACAGTATCAGGCAGGATCTACTTGGAGTACAGGTGTGTACTCGGATAGAGCAGAGAGGAAGGCAAGGGAGTTCCTTCCATAAGTATGGTCTGTTGAAGTGCAGGTTATTGCAGGTTCATGGGAGATCTACTTGAAGTACCTTGAGTACTTGTGGAGCACGTGGAGTGCTTGTGGAGTGCGTGGAGCACTTGTGGTGTGCGTGGAGTACAGGAGGTGAACACCAACTCTGTATTTTGAGTTGGGTGTTGGGACCTGAGAGGGAGAGCTTTGGAGAGAAGAATTACTGTTCACTTGAGGTGTGGGAAACCTCTGTAAGGTGGTGGAGAAGAAGTGGCATATTCTTTATTGTATTCTTTTCTGTATAAAGTGTTAATACAATTTGTGTATTGTCTCTCATATCATGTGTTATTCTGAATTCTAGTTACTTGGTGAATCTGGTTAATTTCCGCATATTAAGTTGCTTGGTTTAGTAATCATATTGTGCTCTTTTGGTGGAGCAAGATCCTGACAGCCTATGTAATGGTTAAATCAGTCAAATAATTCAAGTATTACATATTACATCCACACTCTATCGTAATGGTGCCTAACATGTAGTAAAGTCAATTTTGACACAATAGGAACCTAGTTCTAGAAGAGAAAACTATATAGCTAAGGTTCAAGAGTATGATTTGGAGATCAAACCCACAAAATTAGTTCAAGGAAAAGGACTATTTCAACTCATTGTAGATTAGGGAAACCTTCATTCAAATTCTTCGATAGGTTTTAATTATCAAGATAACAATGAATTTCCTCTGGTATTGTTTGTTGAATATACTAAAGAATGGTTCCCACATTGATTTCTTCCTAACATATGGGGAATGTCCTTCACACTTGTTGACGCAGTGGATTGCACCCTCGACAGGAGGTTGAGCTCTTGCCTTCCACATGCAACAATGGAAACTCCCCTCTTGCCTATGGGCCTGGCAAAACTAGGGGGAGAGTCTCTAGATAAGGGCTAGCTCCCTTTGATGTATCTTTTGGGTCCTAGATTTCCTATTTCTAACAATGGGGGGGTGAAAAGGGAGAAGGATTACTAAAAATCAGAACCTAAACCTAAACTAAAAAGGTGATACACCAAAAAAGGTTGATCCACTCAGCCCAAACATACACTTTTCACCAAGAACAAGCTCCCATACACTTCATTTGACATGAGAAATGCTTCTGCATCAGTTGGCTATGGATCCATGGATATACAGGGAGGAAGAACTATCAGAGGTGTCCTCAGACACACTATGGCAGCCTATTGACATCTTGTAACTTGAAAAATGTGGCTCATGGAATGATCCTTTAGTAATTTAGCCTTGTAGATATGTTCTCCCTATAACTAATATGTAAATCAGAGAAAATAGGGAATCTTTGATCACTTAAGTGATTGATTGAGTGTTTTTTGGTATGTGTTAGGTAGGATTATGAGTAGGTAAGAAGTTGTTAAGTACATCCATGATATGTATCTGTCAAGTGTACAAGACTGAGGTGTTATAATATTCATAAATGGTGTCTATAACAAGATGGATCATGCATACACATTAGGAAAAAATAAGAACAACCACTACATCCCTTATTAGAACTCCCTCTTCATTGAATCGGTCTTCATTTCTCTCGCTCTATCAGTTTTCACATAACGCCTCCCTCATATAATTGTTAGCAATTTTTTTTTAAGATATACATGTTATTTATTACATGCATTTCATTATGTATAACATATATGTATATTATTTTCTAAAAATGAATGTTATTAGTTTTTGGTTATTACGCTTATAGAGGGGTCCCGTGTTGGGAAATATTGCCTCTATAATTTTGGGTAGAGTGGTCCCACATATCATCACGAGTTTAAAAACTGCTTACAAGATATTTTGTCTTAAAATAAAGAGCAACTACTATTTAGGAAGCAAATTTTTGAGGTGTGGGAAGCAGTAGGGGGCTAAAGATTTGCATCGTTACTCCTATTTTTTGGCTGCCGATTGTACGTTTATATTTAATCAATTTATTTCATTTTTATTTCAAACAATTCTTTTAATAAAATACTCTTAATTTTTTTTAACATCATACATTGCACAAAATTTAAAAAATCATAAGATCACTAATATGAAAAAGACTCCTATAATTTCTCTACCCCTTAAAAATAATTAACTAACTAGCCCCCAATATGCGACCACTACCTTAGTTTCACATACTTTTTATTTATTCCAGTCCAATTAAATTGGAATGGATCTCCATTCTTTTATATTTTAAATTTGTCCACACCTTTATTTTTTGTTGCTTTTATTAGTCCCTGCAAAGGAATGGATCGATTAGTTTCACTTTTCAATTAGTGATTTGTTTTAGCTAATCAACTTTTTTTAAATATATATTATATTATCAATCCTAGAGTTTGATATAAAGTTTAGCCAAAAAATATTAGAATATTATTCAGATATTATTTAGGAATATTCTCTTGCTTATATCATATACATTTATTAACCTTCAAACACATACAAATTATTAAATCAAACATTATACATGTCCCTCCACTAAAATCTCTATCCTCCACTTTTTTAAATTTTTATTGCAGTGACATCATCATCTACACAAAATTAATCAAAGCCATGTAAATTAATGGTGTCAATATCTTATTTTTAAAGTTAGAACTCAATTTCCCTACATCTTTAAGGTTGAGTTTGCCTTTACATACTTTACATGATCCTATTGCACACATTTTCAAGATAATGGAACAATGAGATGATGCCACATGGCATCATTTTGCTGGTCTGTTATCCCAAAAGCATTGCACTGGTACAAACATCCTTAAGATAGCAAAGTAGTGAGATTATACCATGTGGCAACATCCCACTGACCCAATATATTAGATCATTACCGACATCATTTCCCTACCAGACAACCATGAATAAGCCTAGGCCTATCGTGAGAGGGATAAGTGGCACTAGGCAACTTTGTAAATTTGGTTAAATCTTTTAAAAAAATAGAAAGGTATCACATGCCTCTAGGAAACTTTTATGAAATTGACCAAGTTTTGAAAGTCTTTTAAAGATGTGGAAAGGTGCCACGTGGCTTCAGACACATCTTATTCATCTCTGGGCACTTGGGTGCATGAGATGCTACAATGTGGTAGAATATCATGTGTCTTAGAAGCCTCAACACATCCTAGTCATCTTCGAGCACTGAGGCACCCAGGATGCTACCACATGGTAGAATATCACATGCCTCAGGGTCCCAATAAGTCCAGTGATCTCTGGTCACCTGGGATGCTACCACATGGAAACATCTTGGGCATCCAGGGGTCTCAACACATCCTAGACCAAGTTTGCCTTTTATGTATTTTACATGATCCCACTATGCACATCTTCAAGATAATGGAGCAGCAGAATGATGCTATGTGGCTTTATCTTGCTATCCCACTAGCTCGAAGGCATTACATTGATACAAACCTCTTTGAGATAGTAGAGCAACAGGGTTATGCCACATGGCATCATCTTGTTAACTCATTAGCCTGGAGCACTACCAAGGTCATTGCCTCATTGGGCAACCTTGAACAGGTCGAGACTATCATGAGAGGGATACATGACATTGGGAAACTTTATAAAATTGGTTAAGTATTTTGAAGAAGAGAAAAGGTGCCATATGCCTTTGAGAAACTTTTGTGAAATCGACCAAGTGCTGAAAGTCTTTCAAAAATGTGAAAAGGTGTCACATGGCTCTGAGCACATCCTAGTCATATCTTGTCACTTGAGTGCACGAGATGATACCATGTGGTAAAATATCATGTGTTTTAGGGGTCTTAGCACATCTAGGTCATATCTAAGCATCGAGACACCCGAGATGCTACCATGTGGCAACATTTTAGGCACCTAGGGGTCTTAACACATCCTAGTCATCTCCAAGAACCTAGGTGCATGAGATGATACCATGTGGTAGCATCTAAAGTGCCCAGTGGTCTCAACACATCCTAGTCATCTCTAAGCACTTGGGTGTGTGAGAGGTTGCCACATGGTAAGATATTGCATGTTTTGGGGTCCCAACAAGTCTAGTGACCTTCAGGCATTCAAGTGCACAGGGTGCTACCACATGGAAACATCCCAAGTGTCTGGGGGTCTCGACACATCCCAGTCATCTTCAAACACTCAAGTGCACATAATGTTACCACATGGTAGAATATCATGTGCCCCAAAGTCCTAACATGTCCAGTGATGGTATCATCTCATTGACCTACTAACCTAAAAGGATTGCCCTAATATAAACCTCTCTGAGATAGTAAAGCTACAAGGTTATGTCACATGGCATCATCCCTAGTACTTAGGGGTCTCAACACATCCCAATCATCTCTAGGCACTCAGTTACATGAGATATTACCATGTGGCAACATTTAGGGTGCCTGATGATCTCAACACATCTTGGTTATCTCTGGGCACTTAGGTACATGAGATGTCATGTGGTAGAATATGGCATGTTCCAAGGTCCTACTAAGTCCAGTGACCTCTAGGTGCCTAGGTGTATAGGATGCTGCCATGTGATAGCATCTTAGGTGCTTAGGGGTCTCAACACATCCTAGTCATATTTAGGCACTTAGGTGCATGGAATGTTGTCACATGGCAGAATATCACATGCCCTAGGGTCTCGACATGTCTAGTGATGACATTATCTCACTGGTTCACTAGCCTGGAGGCATTGCACGAGTATAAACCTCTTCGAGATAGCAGAGCTATGAGGTTATTCCATGTGGCATCATCTCATTAACCTACTAGCCTAAAGCATTATTGATGGCATTGCCTTGTTGGGCAACATTGAATAGCCTTGGGCCTATTGCAACAGGGTTATGTGGTATTGGGCAACTTTGTAAAATTGTTCAAGTCTTTTGAAGAAGCGAAAAGGTGCCACGTGCCTTTGGGAAAATTTCATGAAATTGACCAAGTGTTGAAATTATTTTGAAGACATAAAAAGATGCCATGTGGATTCAAGCACAACCCAATCATCTACGAGTACTTAGGTGTGTGAGATGATTCCATGTGGTAGAAAATTATGTGTCCCTAGGGTATTGACACATCCCAATCATCTTTTAGCAGTGGGGCACCCTAGATGCTACCACATGGTATAATATCATATGCCTCGAGGTCCTGACAAGTCTAGTGACCTCCAAGTATTGGAGCACTTGGGATGCTACCACATGGCAACATCTCTAGCACCCAGGGGTCTTGACACATCCTAATCATCTTTGGGTACCTAGGTGCATGAGATGCTACCATGTGATAAAATATTGCTTATCTTAGGGTTTGAACAAGTCCAGTGACCTTCGGATAATAGAGCACATGGGATGTTACCACGTGGCAACATCCCAGGCACCCAGGGGTCTCAACACATCTTAGACACATTCAAGCATGTGAGATAACGACGAGAGAACAGGTGAAAGGGCCCTAAAAAATATAAGGAGTGCCAAGTCTTCAAAGTGCAGAGCCCTAAAAAGTTTAGTACACTATGAACTTTGATAATGTACATCTCTACCATTCATAATACCCATACGCATTGTTAAAGACATTATATAGCCGTTGGGTAACACCATTAGATATGACTAATTCAACTCTGTGATATATATTTTGGGCAATGGCCTTTCAAATAAACATATAATCATTTTTTTAAATATTATTTTAATAAAAAATAAATAAATAACTATACATATATATGTTGGAAAAATTGTCATTGATGTCAAAGGAATTGTAACAGATATGAACATAAATGTCAAACAGAATTATTGCCAAAAGTAAATGGAATTGTTACCATAAGTAAAAAAAATTGTTGTCAAAAGTGAACTAAAATATTGATGGAAGTGAATGGACATGTCAATGGTCACATCTCTTGGTGAAGAGGCACCTCTTGGATGGGAAACATCCTTTAACGACTATAACGACTATATAAGGGAGAAGAGATGTGGAAGTATAACAAGCATTAGATTTGATTGAAGATCATATAAGTTTGAGAGAGAAAGAGTAAAAAAGGAAGAGCAGAAATATTTGAGAAGAAAAGTGGTTTTTGAAATAAAGAAGCATAAGCAAAGTATAAAGGCATATAACAACAAAGCTATATTGTAGTTTATTAGATCTAAAAGAGTGAAGAAGCAAAGTCCTATCATCTCTTGTGTAGGCAACAAGTCAGAGATAGAAGTGTTTTTTTTCTAGAGGGTTGGTGCCTTTGTTCAAAGGGGTTGGTGCTCTTGTGAGTTGGTGCTCATGAAGATTCACTGAGTTGGTGCTTGGTAGAGGAGTTGGTGCGCCTGTAAGTTGGTGCTTACAAAATTGTATTGGGGTTGGTGCTCCAATAGTTTGGTGCCTATGAATTTTTATATTGAGATCTATTTCTCTATGGTTTTCTTTCAAAAGGGTTTCCACACATAAATCTTGTGTCACTATTACTTTGTGTTGTGTGAGTTGTGATTTGATTATATTGCATATCTTAAGTGGAATAATTGTTTATGTAAAAAGTGAAAAAGATATCTATTACTAATTCACCCCCTCTCAGTAATAGCTTGTGCTTAACAATTGGTATTAGAGCAGGTTCCTTCAGATATAGTTTAACTACTAAAAGGTAGATCAAGCAAAGCACACATGGCTAGTTCACAAGGTCAAGAAGTTTTTTCCATAAATAAGGCACCATTATTTTATGACACCAATTATGCTTTCTTGAGCATAAGAATGAGGACATATATGATGGCCATTGGGTTTGACATTTGACAATCTATTGTAAATGGATACATAGAGACACCAACACCACCAACAGATCCCACTAAAAAGAAGGCTAGCAAAAACAATGCTAAGGCAATGAATGTTATTCTATGCAGTCTTTCTAAATCTGAGTTTGTAAAAGTTATGCAATGTAAGTTAGCACATGAGATTTGGGAGAAGCTTAAGACCACCCATGAGGGTGATGGCAAGGTTATACAAGCCAAACTTCAAACTCACAGGAGACAATTTGAGAGTCTCGAAATGAAGGAAGAAGAGAACACTGCAAGTTATCTTCTCTGAGTTGATGAAATCATGAATGTGATTCAAGGACTCGGAGAAAAGGTAGAGAAGTCTACCATAGTCCAAAAGGTGCTAAGGTATTTACCACTAAGATTTGATGCGAAGGTCTCTATCATAGAGGAAATGAGACATCTTGATAAGCTGCAGATGGATGAGCTACATGGAATTCTAACTGCTTATGAAACGAGGATAGAATCAGAAAGACCATCTAAAAAGGAAGCAACCTTCAAAGCATCAAGGAAGGAGAAAGCCAAGAGCCAGAACTGAGTGATAACTCAAATGATGAAGAGGATGAAAAGGAAGCCTTATTCATTCACAAGTTGAAGAAAGGCTCAGGCAAGTACATAGATAAGTTACCATTCAAATGCTTTAACTATGGTAAGATAGGTCATTTTGTAGCTAAGTATCCTGAAAAGGATAATAACGATGATGAAGAAAGTAAATCCAAGTGCAAGAAAAATTTCAAGCATATCAAGGATAAGAAGAAGTCCGAGAAATAAAAGAAGAGTCTATGCTCTAAGAGGAATCTTAGCTCTTCTAAAAAAAGTGGAGTTAGTGACTTAGACAATGACAATAAAAAGATTCTATTCATGGCCATAGAAGAAGATGCCTTTACTAGCAAGAGCAATATAGAGAAGGAAGAAGAAACATAAGTGAACCTTAAGGAAGAACTTATTTGTGCCTTAGGGGAGATAAAGTTTCTCAAGAAAAGAAATTTGAGATAGAAGCTTCAAATCAAGAAATATGAAAAGGAGAGTCACAACTCAGAAGCCAGATTGACACAAGGCCTAGAAGAATCAAACAAGATGATTGTTGATCTATAGGCTCAGATTGAAAAAGCTAAGAAAGTTGAAGAAGATCTAATAAATCAATTAAAGGATAAAAACAAAGATTGTAAAAGGTATGTATACAGGATTGCTTCTTTAAAAAGAGATCTTGAAAAGGTGAATAATAAAGTAGTTAATGATTTAAAATCTAAGAAAAGTACTCAAGTGTTAAATGAAATTTTGGGAAGTCAAATATCAATGTCAAACAAGACAGGCATTGGATATGAAAAGGAGAAAGAAAAGGCTACAACTTCCATGAAGCCTCCGATAAAAGTAATTACATAAAAGACTAAGAGCTATACTAAAGCCAAGAAAAATTTGAAGCATTCAGCAATTTCAAAGCATTTAAAGCTTTGGTCAAAAATGAAACTGGATTGAGAATCAAATGCCTAAGGTCTGACTGAGGAAGAGAGTTCATGTCCAATGAATTCATTGACTATTGTAAAGAACATGGAATAAAAAGACATTACTCAGCTACCAGAACCCCATAGAAGAATTGGGTTGTAAAACAAAAAATAGGACAGTTCAAGAAGTGGCAAGAATGATGTTGAACGAATCCAAGCTGCCAAATAAATATTGGAGAGAGGTAGTACACACTGTAGTACATATCCTGAATAGAGGACAACTTAGAGTCAACAGTGATAAGACTTCGTATGAGGTATGGAAGGGGAGACTAGCTTCTGTCAGCTACTTCAAAGTATTTGGTAGCAGATGTTTTATCAAGAGAACTGAAGAATACTTGAGAAAATTTGATTCGAGAGCAGATGAAGGAATATTCCTTGGATATTCTTCCAAGAGTAAAGCATACAAATGCTATAACAAGAGGACTCAAAAGATGATAGAAAGTGAGAGTGTTAGAGTAGATGAAGCTGGAGTTCAGAAAGCAAGCGATCCATAAGAAGTACCTGGCATTATTGAAGAAGACATTGAAGTCAAAAAGATGGATGAAGATGAGCGATAAGACACCAATGCTCCATCTCGATTCGTCCAAAAAAATCATGCTGAGAGCCAGATTATTGAAAATTTAGATACTGGAGTGTAGACCAGAAGAAGGTTGGCAAGTAATCCTGAAGAAGTAAATTTTTCATTATTATCTGAAATTCAACTCAAAAACTTTTCAAAAGCTAGCCATGATGAACATTTGGTGAAAGCAATGGAAGAGGAGTTGGCCCAGATTGAAAAGAATGAAACTTGGGAGCTAGTGCCAACCAATAAATCAAAATGTGATCGACACAAAATGGGTGTATAGAAACAAATTGAATGAGGATGGTCAAGTGACCCAAAACAAATCAAGATTAGTGTGCAAGAGGTATGCTCATATCGAAGGAATTGACTTTGAAGAAACTTTTACTCCAATAGCTAGGTTAGAAGCAATCAGAATGTTTCTTACCTATGCGGTATTTTAAAATTTCAAAGTATATCAAATGGATGTGAAGTCTGCGTTCCTGAATGATAAACTAGAAAAGGAAGTATATATTGAGTAGCCTAAAAGATTTCTCCTTTCAAATGATAGTAGATATGTTTGCAGAATGAAGAAAGTCTTGTATGGCCTGAAGCAAGCCCTCAGAGCTTAGTATATGAGACTTAACAAATATTTGCAAGATCAAGGTTTTAAAAGAGGTTTCACCGACAATAACTTATATATCAAAACTGTAGGTGAGCATCAGTTGATAGTTGTTGTCTATGTTGATGGCATAATATTCAGAGGAGATAGTGAGAAACTGACTGACAAAGAGATTCACTGAAGACATGCAAAAGGAGTTTGAGATGTTCATGCTTGGAGATTTATCCTTCTTTCTTAGATTACAAATCTCTCAATCCAATAAAGGAATCTTCATTTCTAAAACCAAGTATGCCAAGGAAATGTTGAAGAAGTTTGGTTTTGAGGACTGTGCACCTATTAGCACACCAATGGCCATAAGAAAAAATATAAGTAAGGATGAGGAATCACCAGATGTAGATCAATCTCTCTATAGATCAATGATTGGCAGTCTTATGTATCTGACAACTTCTAGGCTAGATATCATGTAGGCGGTAGGCATGGTGGCACGATATCAAGCAGACCCCAAGGAAACTCATGTACAAGTTGTGAAGAGGATATTCAGATATATAAAGGGGGCCTTAGACTATGGACTATGGTATCCTATAGGGAAAAATTTCTCTTTAGTGGCATATACAGACTCAGATTATGTAGGTTGCCTGGATGATAGGAAGAGTAAAAGTGGAGGTGCATTTCCCCTCGATGATAGCTTAGTATCTTGGATAAGCAAGAAACATAATTCAATTTCACTATCCACAACATAGGCAAAGTATATAGCGATCACTTTGTGTTGCACTCAGGGGCTTTGGATGAAGCAGACTCTGGAAAATATCAAGGTGAAGTATGATCAACCTATCTCTATATACTGTGACAACACCAATACCATCAATATTTTGAAGAATCCGGTGATGCACTCCAGAATAAAACATATTCCAATCAGATACCATTTCTTGAGAGAGAAAGTTGCAGATCAACAAGTCAAGTTGGAATACATTAATACAACAGAGCATATAACATATATTTTCATGAAGGCACTTCTAAAGGACACATTTGAGTACCTACGTGAAAAGTTGTGAGTAATTTATTTTGATTCTTGCCATTGAAGGGAATCATCAGTTGAGGGGGAGCTAAGTACTAACTCTTGAATAGACCCTTTGCCATTGATGTCAAAGGGGGAGAAGTATAAAAAGAGGATGTCATAGAAAGGGGGAGCTACAATAAAGAAGGATTTAGACAGAAAAGACAGTGCAACAAGGGGGAGCGGTTTCAGTATGTGGTTGCCATCAAAGGGAGAGATTGTTGGAAATACTGTCATTGATGTCAAAGGAATTGTAACGAATATGAACGAAAATGTCAAACGAAATTGTTTCCAGAAGTAAATGGAATTATTACTGAAAGTTAACAGAATTGTTGTCGGAAGTGAATGGAAATGTCAACGGAAGTGAACAGAAATGTTGACAGAAGTGAACATAAATGTTGACGGAAGTGAACATAAATGTTGACGGAAATGTCAACGGTCACATCTCTTGGTGAAGAGGTACCTCTTGGATGGGACACATCCTTTAACGACTATATAAGAGAGAAAATATGTGGAAGTATAACAAGCATTCGATTTGATTGAAGATCATATAAGTATGAGAGAGAGAATAAAAAAGGAAGATCAAAAATATTTGAGAAGAAAAGTGGTTGTGGAAACAAAGAAGCATAAACAAAGTATAAATGCATATAGCATCAAAGCTATATTGTAATTGATCAGATCTAAAAGAGTGAAGAAGCAAAGTCCTATCATCTGTTGTGTAAGTAATAAGTCACAGATAAAGTGTTACTTCATCCAGAGGGTTGGTGCCTTCATTCAAAGGGGTTGGTGTTCTTGTGAGTTGGTGCTCACAAAGATTCGTTGAGTTGGTGCTTGGTAGAGGAGTTGGTGTTTTTGTAAGTTGGTGCTTACAAATTTGTATTGGGGTTGGTGCTCTAGTAGGTTGGTGCCTAGGAATTTTTATATTGAGATCTATTTCTTTGTGGTTTTCTCCCGAAAGGGTTTTCACATATAAATCTTGTGTCATTATTACTTTGTGTTGTGTGAGTTGTGATTTGATTATATTGCATATCTTAAGTGGAACAATTGTTTATGTAAAAAGTGAAAAATATATCTATCATTGATTCACCCCCCCTCTCAGTAATAGCCTATGCTTAACAATATATTACTGCAATATTATAATTTCATATCTAGAGTAACAAAAAAGTATCCCACAAACCTATATCATAAATTAAGATAATTAAACATCATGTTTTATAACACTAATTTAAATGAAAATAAAATCAAATTGGTTAGTTGCAATTAATATTGTTGAAAGCCTAATTAATATTAGAAAACAAAGGCAACATAAATGTTGATCAAATTCAAATTGTTATAACAAGTAACACAATATTGCATCTCTATTTTCAAGTTCAAATTATTAAAACAAGTGTACATTACAAAACTGCAACAAACTAAAGCATAAACAATTCTTAATAGAAACACAGGGTATAGCCACTACGCTAATCAAATGAGATTATAAAAAATATATGAAATAGATGTTATTGTTTGCCCTATACGGTTGATCCAATAGTGGGCTGGTGGAATAACTCTTGCACACTTTTTACATTAATAGTTTAATATAATAAAATATACCTATTTGACAATGAGAAACTAAAGTCCTACTTCTTCAAGGGCATTTTTTGCTAATAACAAATTCTCTATTTGCTTTGCAACTTCTATGCCATCGAACACAACCATAACTCATGGGATCCCTTACAGATTATCTCGAAGCAAGCTCCTTTTACTGGGATTCTTAACATGCATGTGTTGCTAATAACCCTGGATATCAATGAATAGTTATAGCTACAGACATAGTTAATCTTATTTATTGACATCAAACAAGAAACAAGATCTTATAAATTCACAATGTCTTGAGCTATAGACATGTTTCACTAGATTTGCCTTCATCAACTAACAAGTCTTACAATCCCTGCAACCATGGTAGATTCACTTCATTTGTTTTGATTTGAAATCTCGTTTTGGAAGTATCTAATGCAACATTGGAAACAATTGGTTATGTCAAGCCTCAGAGGATAAGCAACTTACAATGAAGTTTGCAAGACACCGATAACAATCAACATTTTTATTACGTCTAATTTTAGCAATGTCTTTTGGTACATGACAAATAATGCAAGACACACGACAAAGCCATTTGCTTCTCGACCCCACTTAGATAGCCCTTACATAATATACAAATGAATCTCTCTCTAATCAAGTATTATAAAACATGTCGAATGATCTAGTATGTTACTATGAACATTTTCAAAGCTCTATACTATAAAAGCTATTGCTTCCATCATTGACTGTTACATTAAGCTTACATTGCAAATTTATATGTAAACTCGACTTTAAACAATTATAATACAAAGCCCACACGGGCAGCGTAGTTGGCTAAGAGCTTTGGGTTCGTCCCATCTAAGTCCCAAGGTCGAGCCTCCCCATCCGAATTTTCAACGCTGTTCGGTACGTGTGGGCCCCATCGACAATGCCCAGAGGATTAATCTCACCTCCGCTCACCCCAATGAAGGTCATTGGATGGAGTCACAATGTCTTAATTGGGATTGGGGATATCTCTGGGTTTTTTATTAAAAAAAACAATTACAATACAAGAGCTCTCACACATAATTGTGTTTCCTCAACTCCCACGTTCACCATCGCTAAAAGGTTTTGACAATACATAAGCTTCTCCATTTCTGAATAAAGCACCATCACTTTCTTCCAATTTATCTAGTAATTGCTTCATCAACTATGCTTTTGTAACATTGACGATAGCTTCATACATCATCACAAATTCACAATAACCCTGTTAGACAAGGGCTAATTGCTACATGACCTTTATTATAAATATCTTTAAATTGATCTAATGATAATTTTATAATCTTTAAAAAAAAAAAAAAAATTAAATCAAATTAAAAAAATTAAAAATTAAAAATTCAGAACTTTGTAAGAGATAAGAGAACGTTTCTGTGCCTGCTATTTGAAACAGTTAAATACGGCCTCCATTCTGAAAGTAAACCTTAAAAAATTTCGTCATTTTATCGGTCCTTAAATGTCACTTGCATTTTACCCCCGTCTCCAAAATTAAGTTCCCAGGGTTTCTTCACTTCTCAAATTGTGTTCACAGCCCATTCTCATAAGATCCACATCTCCAAATTGTGTTCCCAGTCCGTTCTCATAAAATTTATTCCTCTGAAACGCCAGCATTGTTCAACAGCAATTTCCATTGAATAAATAAAAGACAAAGAAAATTAAAAATGGAAAATCAGATCGATTCTAAAGCTGCTTTCGACGTCGATCCAGCCTTCATAGTCTCTCCTGAGCACAGGCCTAAAATTAACAACAATAATCAAAACTCTTCAGCTGCCGATGAGCACATCCCAGTCATAGATCTCGACAGCGTAGAAGACATACTCGTAAACCAAATACACAGAGCATGCACAGACTGGGGATTCTTCCAAGTCATAAACCATGGCGTCCCCCTCCACGTCATTCACACACTCCAATCACAAGCAGCTCAATTCTTCTCACTACCCATTGTAGACAAGTCCAAAGTTAGAAGAGACTTCAATAACCCCTTTGGCTACTACGACAACGAACTCACCAAAAATGTCAGAGACTGGAAACAAGTCTTTGATTTTGCATGCAGACCCACAATCCATCTGCCTCGCCATTTTGAAGCAGAATCCAATGAAACAATACCCCTGACAAATCAGTGGCCAGATAACCCACCTCACCTAAGGCCTGTCTCTCTTCATATTCAGACCTGTCTATTTTATACCCATACCACCTAAACTTGTTTTGGAAAAAAAAAGGATTTATGGTACTTAATTAATGTTTACGATTGTGTTGGTGCAGGAAGGCCTGTGAGAAATACGCTGAGTCAGTGGAAAAGCTGTCATTCACATTGCTGAGACTCATTTCTAGAAGCTTGGGATTGCCCAGTGATTATTTTGATTCAAAGTTTGAAGAACATACTTCGTTTCTAAGGTTGAATTATTATCCTACGTGTCCAGTGCCTCACATGGCTCTGGGTGTGAGTAGACACAAGGATGTGGGGGCTCTGACTGTGCTGCTTCAGGATGAGGTGGAGGGATTACAGGTTAGGCGCAAGGATGGAGAGTGGGTGCCTGTCAAATCTGTTCCTGATGCTTTTATTATCAATGTGGGAGATTGCATGCAGGTGAGCAATTTTCCTGACCACTATCATGTAGCTTTTAGTAATCTGAAATTGTTTTTTAATTTCATAAGCTGAGAAATTCTGTTTATCTATAACGGATTGAGCCCTAAATACATACAAGAGCCGAACTACAGTTAACCTCAAGAACCCAAAGCCCTAAACAAAAACAGGTTTTTTATATTCTCTTTTTAATTCATTTTAAACTCAGAACTGAAAGAGTAGCCCTCACTTATTAAGATGTTCAAAGTTTGGCTGCAGAGAAATCCTGCACCAGGTGTACAGACTGGACACTGGTGGCTAGGCGATTCTTGTGACCCAGAGATTACACCCAGTTGCAAGTGGAATCGCCCCAGCTCTGCAAACGGTAAAATCCGAATAGTCTCAGTCTTGCATACCTGGCAAGAGGACTTGCGAAAAGCTATGCGTCCAATAATCGCATAGACTATAATCAAAGTCATAACTAGCAACTCTGAAAGCAAATAGACCAACATGCTCTTCGAAGGCTATGATAGACTATAGCAAAATAATAATATTTAACTATAAGCACCAAAAAAAACAGGGCTAAAAAGCTACAAAAACAAGCTTAAAGACAAACATCCGAAGAAATTGAAGTGTAAGTAGAGCTTGAGTAACATAGTTCAGAATTTTAACGATCCTTCGGTAACATTGATCTTTTTGCTCAGTAAATTGATAATAATTACCCAGCCATCGTCCGATGCGTGGGGAATGCACTATTAAATAGCTTACAGGATCATTTAAACTTAGATCAGTGTTTATCTTAGATAGCCGTTGATGTTAAAAGCCATGTCCAAGAATGCACCATCAAACTTAGACCACCATCGGCCTAAATCGACATCCAAGGGGTTTCTATCCTTTAACTTAGAATCGACCTGGGACTTGCACCCATCTTTGTTCAAGTATGACACATATTATTACAATCCTTTTAACAGTAGGAGCATTTCTAGTGTGGCTTGAACTCATGCCATCATCATGTTGATCACTCTATCTTTGCTACTAGACCATGGCCTGCTCAACTGGTGTAACATCATTCTTGCTATTGGCAATTCATAGCTGATTCTGCTTCACTTTGCCTATCCTTTCCATTGCTTTTTCAGCATAGCCATAACTTCCCCATTTTAATCTTGGGCCTGGTGGTGGACAGTGCAATCCTATCTAACAGTATCGACTGAGAAATCCAAAATCAATCAAGCAGCCATCTTAAAAACTTTGAGCCTTAACCTGGTTCACCCTGGGTTGTCAGTTGTTTTCTCCAGGCCAATGGGATTATGTTCAAACTTCAGACATTCCATCATTTCTCTGCTTCTGCCTATCTCAATTTCTATCACTTTTCTCAGGTTCAGTTTCTGCTTCAACCAAGCAATCAGCCCCTCGCCACCCAATTTCTGCTTCAGCTTCAGTCTGAGATTTGCTTCAAGGACTTATCTGACTGTGCCTTCCTTCTGCTCTCTTCCTCCCCAATCTTACCATATCCGTGTCTCCTCTTTTCTCTGATTTTCCACTGCTTGTTGCCTCTCCATTCTTGCTATTTCTCTCACTGCTGCTCTTCCATTCTTGCTATGTCTCTCACTGCCATTCTTCTACTCTTGCTACGTCTTTCACTGCCACTCTTCCATTCTCTGCTATTCCTCTTGAACTGTCTATGACTAATATTCAATTTTAGCTGCAAACCAAGTTGTCTTTCTGGGGATCAATTAATTGCTGCTGCTGATATATGACACCTGTAGAATTTGGTAAGAGAGAAAAGCGTAAATCCTTTGATGGATAGACAATCTGTGATAAGATCTCTCCGGAGGCCAGATACTAGAATCCATAATTGCACGGATTAAAACTAACTTGACCACCTAGGCTTGGGGACAAAACATTAAATATTAGCTACCCATTTGTCATGGAATACCAGTTCATCCAACCTTGCATCATCCAAAGTCTTATCGCTGTTGCCAATTATTTCCACGATCCTTTTATTAGTCTTCACATTCACACCAAAATTAGCCATGAAACCGGCTACCTTGTTTTTATGCTTTTAGTAGTGAGTAAATGTAAACCTGGGTGGACTAAAACCATCTTCGAGCTCAGTAGCCTCCTCAATCAGGCTCATGAGCCTCTAGTCTCCGCAATCTTTTGATCATTGCTTCAATGGTAATTTTGAAATGCCCTTTTACTTCCAAAAATTTGACATTGTTTGTCATGACTAGTTCTAATAACTTCAATTGTTTCTCGTGATCAGTTGTAATAATTTTAATTATGGCCTCTGCTTCTGTTAAATTGCTGGCAGCTGAGAGCAGGTCTATGGCATTAAAATATACTAAAGCTCTCTCCTCTTGGAGCTGGGCTGGGATTTCATTTTGCTTCTATATCAAAATTAATTTTCATATAGCCCTCTCTAGGAGGACTTCATTTGCTTACACTCTTTCAAGAATTTTCAATACTTAACTTTTTTAGCAGGGTTCATAATCTAGGAAGTTCAACAGCTATAAATTTTTATTTCAAGGAAACAGAGTTTTAAAACAATTTTATAAAAAAAAGGGTTTTAGATAGGGCTGGGAAGGAGAAATTAGATGCAGTTAATTGATTTCTTTTAAATAAAAAAATGAGGAGTAGACTAAGAGTAAACTAAAGACAAAGGTAAATTTTCTAGGACATATAAGAGTAAACTGTGGTATATCAGATGTTTAATGCAATTTACATTTCTCACCTTAATGAATACTTTTTTGTAGCTCTTACCAAAATTTTAATAGCAAGGGGAAGTGTACTCCCAGTAGGCAAGGTTTGGTTTACTCTTGAGCTTGGTCATAAGTTGAAACCCAGGGTACATACTACATTCTAAAAAGTTTGAACAATATGCAAGGTAAATAGAAAGAATCCCCCTTTGTGGAATCATCCCCTTGTGGATTTCTACAAGGGGTGTCTCATACGCCAAATTGGCGTCTGTCTTGGCATTGAGTTTAAAACAACCTTTACCTTTACTGTTACGCTAAGTAAAGGGAGCATAAACATAAAAATCAGGGTTTTGATTTTTTTTTTTGGGAAATTGGAGGTTAACTTTTGCTCATCAGTAGAATCAAAAGTTTTGCATTTTCAATCAAAATAGTTGGGGGTAAAAATATTTGAAGCTTTGTTGACCTGAAGATATCAGGAACTTCATTTGTATCGGCAGCCATTGGTCAAAAGTTAAAACAAACACAAATTTTTGGTTTGGCATTGTGAATTAGCCAACAAGTTAGATTTCATCTATAGGGACTCGAGAGAGTTTGTTTTTTAAATACCAAGAAAACAATAAATGAAGATTTCAGCTTTGTGCAAATTAGAAGCTAAATTTTGTCATGGCTTAAGAGGAAAATAATTGGACATCTGAAAGCAGACTAAAGGGCATTGTTAGTGACCAATAAAAGGTTTGTTTGTTTGGTCAGTAAAAATCTAGATAATATAAACAAACTTAGTTAGAAGATTCAAGAATATATCGTGTATTGTTTAGCCAATATGGTGTGTTACACTGTTCTCGGTACTCGATGGAAAAAACAATAGAAGGCTTAGAATCTTCACTAAGAAAATACAATGTCGCTGTATTAAAAATAAATGACTACTCATGGAAAAATAGTCATCAAAGTCACAACTTGAGCATTAAAAAAACTCCAACATGGTGAAAAATCCCACAAAAATAAAAATATCTGAATATTGTTTTCGTTCCATCATGGCAGTCAAACTCTTTAATATTTTGACAACGTTGATAGACAGTGGAAAGAATTTGTTGTTCAAACAAAGAAAAAACTTGAACCTATGTTAACGGGAAAAAAATCTGATTCTCATCATCTCATTCTCCTAATATCCTCATTTCCATGGTACTACATTCAAAGGGGGCTTCTGTCGGTCAAGTACAATAAAGAGATCTTGTTCTATAAACGTTTGATCTGGAGCCATTAATAAAGTCCTATGAAATGAACCATGAAGGTTCTCTATCCTTACCAACCCTTCTTGTGAAGTTGCACCACTATTGGAAGAAGCTTTAGTTATGTATAAAGTTGGGAATTTGTGATGTGGATTGCATTAGAAATTGGTGCCCTTGGAGGTGTATCTTGTATAAGTGTCTCAAGGTTGTACTTCATATTTTGTTGGCAGTATTTTTGAATATGCGCATGTATAGAGCCTTGTAAAGAATGAAAGAAACAGGGAGAGGAGAATTACAAGAGTCAAATGTTGGAATCCTTGTATAGAGTCAGTGGTGTCATGTTTAGATTGGTATTAGGAGCTTATTTTGTGTTGTCAGAAGCAAGATGGGGATACACACTAATATGTGTGCGGCCTTGCAGTCACCTACACTTCTCACGCAACTCGCACACAACTTAACTTCGAGTCCTTCGTGCGGTATTCATTGCACACGTGCACAAGTCTCGCGACACTTTTGTGCAAAGCCCCTTGTGCCTAGTAGAACACTAGCGCACCACTACATTGCTATGTAGCACTTCACTTATATGCAGAGCCTCTTGTTCCTAGCAAAACTTGCCCAACCTTGCGTGCCCATGTAGAGATTTCCGTCACACCGCATCCATGTGGCTTGCTAAATGACACTCAATTCTGTGACATGTCAATTAATCCCTCGAGCCTTAGAGTACCCGTCCGATTGAGCAGGTCAACCACCATGCACCTAAGCTCAACTGTCACGCCATAAGTATTGAAACAACTTGTAGCTGTTCTCTTTGCAACCGTTGGTAGTTGTAACTACCACTTGTATTTTGTGTATAAATATGTAACATATGCATCCGGCCTAGGGTCATTGACATACACAATCGTAGTGATAGATAGCATGCTCTGTGTATCCAATCTTTCTCATATGCATATGTATTCACACCTTTAGTCTAGGCAAATCAAAGGAAGTGTCTTCCCCTTCTGATCATAGGAACTTGTGTTCCTAGCCTTGTTGTAGCATTTTACGTCATTGTACTTTTCCTCTATTTGTCCATATTGAATAGAAGTTGCATTTCCTGCAAGCATTAGACTTCCGCTTTACTTGAATGTGTGTTGGTTTATTTTTTGCAAGTTAACACATCGCACTCTCTTCACAACCTTGTAGCTTATCTCTAAGTGCAGGGTTGTCCCCATGCAAAAGGTCTTGGGCCCTGTGGCGTGGATCATTGGTATTAAATCGTAGCTCTTTTCTATGCTTGTAAACACACGAGCGCAATGAGAGAAGGATTACCAATTGACTCTATTTCAGCCTACCTGAAAGAGCGTCATAGCAAAAGTAAGATGGTTGATGCCCAAAAGCAACTTGAGGCAGCCCCAAACGTCCAAAAGCTTATTGGGGATGCAATGGAAGCACAACACAATGAACTTTTTAGCCAATTCCACAAGTTGATGATGCAACTCAACACGATTCCTTCAAACTCTCTCCCTCAGCACGCTTAAAAGCGATTTCAACTAAAAACCCCCATAAAAGTGCAAGTGAATCTTTGAAGGTAAAATGAACACTGCAGCATTGGATGCCTGGATTCGATAGCTCGATGCATACTTCTCAGTCAATTGATTTACCGATGTTGAGAAGATGACCTTCATTGTGTTGAAGATGTCCTTTTTGGTGGTTCATGAGTGGGAGACTTTCAACACAACATACACAAGATTGCTTTCCAATCGAGTCTTGGAAGACTTTTCTCGACACATTAAAGGAGTACTATCTGCTTTGTCATTTTGAGTACGAATACATCAAGTTATAGCAATTGTGTCAATGCAAGGTGCAGTTGTTGGAAGACTACACCTATGAGTTTCATGACTACACGTGAGAACTTGATTTAACAACTTAAGATGCTGAAGTGCATCAATGGACCTTCACCTTATATTTTTGCGAAGATGGAGTTCTTGACTTCTAACACTCTGGGGCAAGCCTATCTCAACATCATCAAGATTGAAGCCAAAGCAAAGATGAAGAAGCATCTCACCTCTTCATCCAATGCCATGCAAGAGCTAGCCCATGCACAACTCCCCATCTCAACCTCCTATGCAAAAGCAGAATGCTTTTAGCAAAGGAGTGCAACCTAAGAAGGCCGCAAAAAACTCGAAGGCTTTTGTGCCTTCTACCTCAAACAAAGGCAAGAAGAAGTCTAGTCACAAGTGGTGCCATCAAAATTGCTCACACACCCATGATGTCTATGAATGGCGCACACACCAAATCTTGCTAGCACAATCAACATTAGGTCCCACACTAATGGATGACACTAATCCAAATGCTACTTGTCTGAGCACGAAAGCCATTGCCATAGACACCTTTGAGGAGCAAGAACATCTCTTCCACACCAAGTTTTGGGTGAAGGGTTAGCCTTTTCATGTATTGACAATGGAAGCCAGAAGAACATCATCGTGCAAGCCACAACCCAACGCCTTGGCCTTGCCACTGTTGTGCATTCTAAGCCATAATGCTTGGGTTGGCTTAAGCAGGGGAAGGATATACAGGTTTGGTGGCAATGCACCTTCTAGTACAAAGTCAAGCCTATGGAGGACACCGTCACTTGTGACATTGCACCTTTAGAGGTTTGCGACATTTTTCTGGGGAGACCATACTTGTATGACCGAGATGCTACATATCAAGCCAAACCACAGCGGTGGACTATTCATGCAAAAGATCGCTTCTTCGATCTCTTAGAGTCAACTCCAATGACCAAAGTCATCTTGGTCTCTGCAAAGTAATGTCGGAAATGCATCTCACACACGAAAAAGTTCATGTTGATCATGTTTGTCCTAAGACACCTACGTAGGAAAGAAAGCAAGCATGGCAGTTCACTCAATGCAATCAACGTTGTAGCAACAACTCAATAAGTTATCGAAGTAGCACAATAGAGTCTTCACAGAGTCCAAAGGACTACCAATGCACTGTGTAGTAAAACACCACCTAGATTTGGTTCCTAGATCTCCTCTTCCAAATAGCCCTCTATATTGCAGATCAATTCGGGAGAATAATGAAGTCCGATGCCAAATACAAGCTCCTCGATTAGGGAAAGATCATGCCTAGTTGTTCTTCTTGTAGGAGTCCGATAGTCCTTACACCCAAAAAATATGGGTCATGGTGTCTCTGCATAGCCTATTGTGCACTCATCGAAATCATGATGAAGAATTGATACAAACTACTACACATTGACAACCTATTGGACCAGCTCCGAGGTGCACAATACTCCATGAAGATTGATTTGAAGTTAGGTTACCACCAAGTTCCGGTCCATCTTGAAGACGTTTGGAAGACATCCTTCAAGACATGGGAAGGATTGTACAAACGATTGGTTATGCCTTTCAGCTTGACCAATTCGCCAACAACATTCATGCACTTGATGGACGATCTAATTAAGCCTTTCCTCAACTCCATCATCGTCTACTTGGATGACATTCTCATCTTCAACAAGACTTGAGAGGAGCACGTGGGGCACATCTCACATGTCTTAGACACCTTGCGCCAACACAAGCTATATGCCAACTTAGCAAAGTTTACCTTTAGTGCTGCACAATTCTAGTACCTAGGCTACATCATTGATTGGACAAGCATTCATGTAGATTTAGAGAAGATCAAAGTGATCCAAGATTGGCCAACTCCATGCAATCTCACAAAGTTGAGTAGCTTTCCGAGACTCGCAAACTAATACCACAGGTTCGTTCTTGGTTTCTTACATGGCATAGCCTCTCAGCGAGATGACACGTGCCAAAGCCAAGTTTGACTGAACTCATGTGCGATGTCGTGCTTTTGGGCTCTCAAGCAACACTTGTGCTTGCAATGCCTGACATTGCACACTCCTTTGAACTTCACATCGATGCATCTGACTATGAACTCTTCGTAGTACTCATACAACATTGACTTATGATTGCATATCACTCTGAGACATTGAGCATCATGGTTCAAAGCCACTCCACCTCTGAAAAAGAACGCTATTGTGCAAGCATTTAAGTAATGGCACCACTACATCTTGGGGAAGGAGACAACCATTCATTTTGATCATAAGCCACTTTAGTTTTTGCAAACACAAAACAAGTTGGAGAATGCGCACCACATGAAGTGGATGACTTAGAATAGTGCCATCTTGTGATCAAGCACAATAAGGGAAAGGATAACAAGGCAATAGATTGCCTTAGTATACCTTTGATTCACACACTCATCACAGTGCTAGACATGCATAACCACAACTTAGCAAACTGGGCATCCCTTTACTTGGCTGACCAGGGCTTCGCGGATGCTTATACAAACCTCGTGCAAGGTAAACAGGTTCAGGGGTTCTAGTTGTTTGACTAGCTTCTCTACAAGATCGAGCATCTTTGTGTTCCTGGTGGCACACCTCGCTAAAGACTCATTTGGGAGCCGCACTATGACAAGATATTGAGACACTTCGGCATGCCAAAGATTCTAGCTGTACATGCGCATAGATGTGGAATGCTACATCAAGTCTTGCATTCCTTGTTGCATTGTAAAGCTCACTAATGGGAAGCTTGGACTTTACACACCTCTACTGGTTCCATCGAGGCCTTGGGAATCTATCCACATGGATTTCATGACTAAGTTGCCTATGATGAAGTGCCAACATGACACTGTGCTTGTTGTAGTGGATGGATTTTCGAAGATGGGTATCATGATTTCTTGCAAGAAAGGCTTTGATGCAACTGGCATTGTGTAAGCTTTCTTCAACCATGTATGGGTTCACTTTGGACTCCCAACATCCATTGTCTCCTATTGAGATCCGCACTTTGTGAGTCCTTTATAGCAAGCATTGTGGGACTTGATGCATATGCAATTGGATTGGTCAATGACATTTCATCCATAGACAGATGGGCAAACGAAAGTTATCAAATGCACACTTGTTCATTTTCTACGAATGTACAACCGTGTGCATGCTTGCACTTGGGTTGAAAACTTGTTGTACATCCTACATACCTACAACAAAGTGCTTCACAGTTCTATGGGGCATAGTCCATTCTAGACATGTCTTGGGTTCTAGCCTTCGACGCCTCTAGACATCTTCTATCACGCACCAACAGGCACAGAGTCGCACACATAGGAAAGGGAAGCAGACAAAGTAAAGAAGCTTTTGCACCACATACAATCTGTTCATTAGTAGGTTCAGAGGATTCTCTCTCGCTCCCAAGTACAAGGAGTGCCATGATGCACATCACACACCTCATGCATTCCGAGTTGGTGATAAAGTTCGGTTGCACCTTCACAAGGAACACTTCAAGGGTACACACGAAAAGATCAAGTGCATGCACTATGGTCCTTACACCATTCTCCGCCCTAGTGAGAACACATTCGTTCTTGATTTGCCTCCATACTTGGGCTTGCACCTTGTACTCAATGTGGAGATCCTTAAGCTTTACTTCCCTCCACTTCTTGAGCTAGCAGTGACACATCATTCCTCTAATATGGATCTCAAACACTTGTTCCCCGCAAACAAGGATCAAATTATTGAAGTGACAAACACACGCACCTACCATGGCACACATCAACTTTTCAAAGTGGTCAAAGCTGGACAGTATGTTGATCAAGCCAAGTGGTACAACTCTCAACAACTTTAAGTTCAATTTTTGCATCTACACAATGATGCAATGGAGACCATTGCTCTTCAAGAAAGGGCGAATGATTTGTGTGCAGGTGTGCAACTGCATACACTTGTCCTTTGTGCACTTGCATAGCTTGTGCACAACTCAACTTGGAGTCCTTGCTGCCTTACATGCGCACACAAGTCTCGCGACATTTTTGTGCATAGCCCTTTGCACCTAGTAGAACAATTGTGCACCACCACATTGCCGCACATCACTTCACTTATACACACAACCTCTTGCGCCTAGCAAACACCATGTGACATCTCGTGCACCCCGTGCAGAGCTTGTCATCACACCACATGCACGTGGCTTTCCAAATGGCACTCCTCAGTTTTGTGACATGTCAAGGAATCCCTCAGAGTACCCATCTGACTTAGCAGGTCAACCGCCGCGCACTTGGAGGAAGTTCAACAGTCACGTGGGAAGAAGATGAAACAACTTGTAATCATCGGTAGTTGTGATTGCTTCTTGTATTTTGTGTATAAATATGTAACATGTGCATTCGGCCTAGGGTCAATATGCACAATTGTAGTGATAGATATCATGCCTTGAGTATCTAATCTTTCTCATATGCATCTGTATTCACACCTTTAATCTAGCCAAATCAGAAAAAGTTTCATTCCCTTTTGATCACAGGAACTTGCATTTTTAGCCTTATAGCATTGTACATTTTTGTACTTTCCCCCCATTTGTCCATATTGAATATAAGTTGCATTTCTAGCAAGCATCAAACTTCTGCTTTACTCGAATATGTGTTGGTTTAGTTTTTGCAAGTTAACACATCATGTCATGTCCCCTTTTTCAAATAAAGAAAAAAATAATTAAATTAATGTTTTAAGTTGTCTAAGTGACTAATTTTTTATTTTATTAAAAAAGTGACAATTTAATATTACTTTATTATTATTAAAAATAAAAAAAATTGGTGAGAAAAGGGAGAAGTGAAAATAATAGAAAAGAGGAAAACCTAAAAGTGAAACCATAACTCGAAAAGTGACAAGTGAGTCTATATATTAAGAGTTTCTCTTTTATTTGTATCCATTCAAGTTTATGATCAATATATTTTCTCAATTTCTTGAGTGTCATAGTTCTTCATGTTTTTCAACATAAGGATGAAAACCCTTACTGGTTGAAGACGGTTGTGGGGACGAAAACCTCCATCTTCCGTAATTCAGGATGTGGGGATGAAAACCCTCCTATCCTTTGAGGTTATTCCATACATAGATCACAATTGTGTAGACAAATCAAGGTATTTTCAGATTTCAGTTGGCTGCAAGGTACTATCAATTTCCAGAATTTTTGAGGGTTTATTGAATCAGCAAATCAGGGTTTTTTGCTGTACAAACTACAAAGGGCTGCCATGACCTAGAAGAGGGCGCCATACCTTTTGGAGACTGCTGCGTTTCAAATCACAACCATTGGAGACTGCTGTGCAGGCTTTGGTGAGGGGTTACAGTGGTATCCACTTTGCTGGCCACCGATCTTTCCATTATAGCGATTGCATGTTGCTGTAATTCATTCATAGCCAGCTGATCTTTCCATTCCAGCGAATGCATGTTGATGTAACTCATTCGCACCCAGCCGTACCTTCATTTACAACAGTTATAACATTAAAATCAGTCAAATTGTGCCATCCAATGCTACTCTTATAACTGTTTTATGCCCTTTGCAAGCATTCATTCAGATCGGTACAGGCATTTTGTTGTGGGAAAAATTACACTGTAAGGTTTTCATTTATTAAAATTTATTCTTTCAGCATCTTAGGGTTTGGCTGGGAAACACTCAGCAGTCTATTGAAATTGATTTCAACATTATTTTATGTAATCATTGACTGAAATAAAAATTACAATTTGGGTTTTCAGTATTAAGTGTTGCATGTGCTAGTCTAGTATTTGCATGTGTATATAAAAATTAGAATTCAGAAATTTACCAGAAAGGGTTTATGGAAAAATCTGAAATTGTTGCTTTTTGTCCAAAAAAGGACATTCCACATTGCATACTCTTCACAACTTCATAGCTTATATCTAAGTGTAGGGTTGCTCCGCCCGCAGAAGATTCTAGCCCCATGGTGCACATCACACATAGACACGGCCCTTGGCTTTGAAAGTTCAGTTTGTAGTTGTACGCTTTTGACATAATGTAACATATTTACTCTTCATGGATTCACACCTTGTATTAAGATGTTCAATGCGAATGTTGAATGTTTGCTATGCGATGTTGGCTTGATTCCTTTTCCTGTATTTTATTGACAATTATTTGGATGCTCAATCTCTTGTGCTTGAGTGAGACGCAATGGCATCACTCAAGGTAATCTGTCGACACAAAGAATGGCATTATCCGGACTGCAATCCCCCTTTGGCTGGGTGCATAACTATTCCAGGTTGTGTTTTATTAATCAACATTGGTTCTATTGCCTGGACATGAATATTTTACTATGTTTCCGTGAAGCTATTAGGATGCAGCTATAGGTAAGGAAGATGCCAGTGACTAGTGGCATGAATAGTTGGAGACTTTCATTTGAGAAAATCTGTAAGAATTATATTGTGAATCCCCACTTGTGCATGATTACTAACTTTTTTCTGCAATATCTCCAGTTATACCATGGAATAGGATCTGATGCAGGATGTGAGTTTTTCATCAACTAGAAGGGTGTGTCGTGGCATAGGAAATACTGGAGGAGTGATTGATGTTCCTAGAGAACACTGTTGGACTATGAAAGAATTTAAAGTTGTCACAGCAAGACTGGAGGGTTGGTGGAAGCGGACACTTGATGGCTAAGTGAACCGATTTGTTGTTACAAAGTGCAAGTCTTATGTCACAATTGAAAGATTTGTTTTCTAAGGACCTAGAGGGCAAATATTAGGAATGATATTTATCATAATCAAGATGTTACTTGTTGAGTGGGGTGTTGAGAAGATTAATTTTGCCCCACACGTAGAAGTAAGGACTCATGGCACCCGAGCAATGGTGAGCATTGTGGTCAGCTTGATGTCATGAGGAAGTTCTTGTTGGAGAAGAACCTTGTTTGTATGATGAATTGTTAGTGAGGTAGCAAACATTTAAAGCAATGCACGTGAGATTATTGCTAATAATGGGAGTACCACCTTAGATGGATGAGACATCAGAGGCATGTGATCACACTTGTGGAGTTGGTTTAAGTATACTTGAGTACTACTAAGATATCAGGTGATCAGTTTATTGGTACAAGATTGTTAGGTATAGATTTGAGGAGCAAGAGATGAATCTATTTTCTTGACAAAGGAATGCTAACGCTAGGCTGAAGATTAAGACTTGGGTGAAAACACCCTCTAAAAGAGAGTCCTTTTTGACAGAAAAGGTTATATGCAACATAGACTTTGGATGCCAAAACAATGATGACACCAAGAGGACTAGAATTAAAGCATCATCCCTTGAGCTGCACAATAATCAGCAAGGAAATTCAGAGAACGAGATTGATGTGGTGATCTTCTCAATAGATACGTAAGGTTTTGGTCGAGTTGAATAATAATTGTCAAGATTGGAAAGAGTGTCAAAGGAAAAGGATCACTGGTATTAAATTTGGATAATGAAACAAATTTAGAAGTTGATCTTGAGGGCCTTCTGCCTATGACTTTGGAGGTTGATGTTGAGCTCATACCAAGGGAGAAATTAGTGGTAGAGTATGATGCAGTCACGGTTAGGGGCCTCAATGAAGGACAACCTTAAATTGTGCAGGATGGACTTATAGTTAGCAATTGACACACTTACTTAGACACCATACACAAACTTGGAACTCTATACACACTATTCATTGCATTCACATAACAATGCTACAAAACTTACAAAAACACGCACACATTCACTCCCTTGCCATATAGGCTTATTGAAACCTTATATGAAGAAGATACACCCATACACTGTCTCTCAGGGACTGGTTCACTCTTCCACACTCACTTCTCTCCTTGGAGAACTAACTCCCTCAAGTTATCTCTTCCTTTCTTGAAACTACTCCCATCATCAATTTAGATCTTTCTCTGACTTCCTTTGACTCCTGGAGTGCCTCTTTGAACTACCAAGCATCTTGAAAATGCTTAGCAACCTACAATTCATCATTTTGGGCCGTTACTTTCTTCTTACATTCCTTATGGGCAAAACTGTCTTGGCAGTTACAAAACCACCCCGTAATGTAGATCGTTTTGCCTCGGCAGTTTCGTGAGAGTGTAAATTTGGCCAACCTCCGGAGGCGATATCTTTTGCATATGAACTCGAAATGAGATGCCATTTTTTTCGAAAGTGCGCAACTTTTTGAGGAGAACCCAAATGTGCAATCACATTTTGGTTTGGAGATGTCTTTGACGCCCTTTTTTCCTCTACCCCACGACCTATCACTTTTAGGCCTACAATGGATGCAACCACTTCCCGGATTGTAGCAATTGTTGAGAAACTCAACCAATTCACTTGGAACCATGTTGCTACCTGAAACTAATACTATTTGATGTACTTGATGCCCATGAATTGTTGGAATATTGATGCTTCTTGCCAAAACAACTAACAGATTTACTAGTCCACAAGAATACACATCTACTAGTTTTGGTTAATGTGGGATTTGCTTGTACCTTTGGATGCTCCCACATCAGACACCGAGGTTTTAAATTTGTGAGCTCCATCTCACAAAGGTAGGGTGAATGGTAGAACCATTCTTGTGACCAATTGTCTTGACCATTGTGTCCCCTTCCACCTTGTTAGGTACCTCTGATGTTTCTCTTTTTGTTTCTTTATTTTTTTCTAGACACCTTCTGTACTGTAAATCGCCCTCCTCCACCTAGCTCTGATCACCCTTCTCTTTCCCTTGCCCATTGCTTGGGCATAGTCTGTCCACCTCCTCCAATTGGATTTCTTTCTCCTCTTCCATCCTCTTGTGGGATTTGATCCACCACTACCCATCCACCACCATCAAATGTCTTCAACACCTTCACTGTTCCAGCCTTCATTGGCTTTGAACGAACCACATCCATCTAAGCTCAACTTCTCTCTTATTTCTGATATCACACCAATAGAAGCGTGAAACTCATTATTTAATTCTTCCTTCCTAGCTCGTTTGTAAAAGAACTCAACATACCTTTGGGCATCAAAATGATTATCCATAGCCTCCATTGCTACCTCTAGGATAGTCCTCATGTCATCCTCCCTTGCTTCCCTCATTGCAATGCCAAATAACTCCTCTACCTCTGCTGCAACAACATCTTCTCCAATTTCAGTCTTCAAGATGTCTTCCAAAGATCATCCATTTCCTTTTAGAACACTGTCCCAACTATTCTCTCTTCATCTTCTTCACCACTTGTTGCAATCTCATCCTCGTGTACACATGCTTGGGATGAAAACACCATCAGCTGCTCCATCTTACTCTCTGCTTCTTCTTCTACCCTCATCTTCTTTACATCAGCCCTAAGCTGATTACAACCTCCTTCCTTCCCTTTCCTTGACATCACATGTATGCCATATGTAAATAACTTTGCACTCTTTTTGCCCATTTGAAAAAAATGCAACTCTTGACTCATGAGAGTCCCTTCTTACAATCCTATGTGGGCTGCTCCTACATAGGTACCACCTTGTTCATCCTTGACTGTTCTTGGTAGAAATATATCCACCATCTCTAACTCCTTTGCCTCTATAGCACATGTGACACTCTTCATCTCTCTTTGTCCAAATACTCTTTGGATCAACCAACGATTTCTGAACTTCGTCCCTAATGCTTGTAGAAACATCTTTTCAATTACTCTTGCCTCTTCATCCACAAATTGAAATGCATCATGACTCGAAAATGCACTTTCCTTCTCCTTTTTTGATAGAGCTTCTTTTCTTGTATTCAGCAAGACCAAATGTCTTTGGTTATCCTTGACTCCAATCTCTTCCTTCAATGGAAGTAGGTTCCACCTCTCCCCATTCTTCTCAACTGAAACTACTACATTGTTTCTTCCATCAAACTTAGCCTTATTGTCAAACTGCCACGGTCTCCCAACACAATATGGCATGCATCCATATGCAAAAACATCACACAAAATTCTATCATGATATGAACCTATTGTCACATCCACTTCACATTATTCCCATACTATAATTTCTTGCCCTTCCAACAACCAAGCCGCCCTGTATGGCTCGGGGTTTGGTTTACACTTCAATTTCAGCATTTCTATGACTTCAAAGGATACTAATTAACCATACCCCACTATCAACTATAACATTATCTTGCTTTGCAAATAGTTTTGAAAATATGTCTTCTTTGCCATGGCTCCTCTTGCTTCCTTGGTTTCTTCAAGCTCCTTCTGTCACCATCATTTCACTCCTTGATTCTTGGTTGAAACTAAAGTTTCTGAAGTCCCTTGATTATCCTCTTCCTACTCATTCATTGCTGATTGGTAACATGACAGCCCTGCTGTCCCTTGGCTTTCACTCTCATTAATTGTTTCATCCCTTCTTTGAGGATACTCAAATGCCCAATGCCCGTACACTTTGCATTCATAACAGTCTCCATGAAATGTCCATTCATCCTCTTGAGCTTCAACACATCCACTTTCCGACGAGATTTCAAACTCAATGTCCATTTTTTTTCCTCTTCATTTTCTCCATATGGAGAAGAGCTGTCCTTTCCTTGCGTATCTCCATCCTCCATGATACTCCTATCTTTTGCTGTTTTTAGTTTCCTTATTGACAACCTCCCTTCCACTTCAATGCACATTGATAGGCTTCCTCTACGGACTGCAACTTAACCATTCCAAACTCATCTTATATGCTCAACCTCAAGCCATTTACATACTTTGCTATCTTCTCTTGATCATCTTCAATATGACCTGCCTGGATTGTAAGCTTGTAAAGCTCCTCCGTGTACTCTGCTACACTCATATCCCTGTCTTAAATGCTGCAATTTCTTGAACAAACTTAGCCTATAATCAGGATGTAAAAACTTAACCTTTCAACTTTACAACCATTCTTTCCCAAGTCTTGATTTTGTCTTCGCCTTATCTTTTCATTTCTAGCTACATAAGATCCCACCATAAGGATGCATGTCCCTTCAACTTTGTGAAAGCAAACTTCACTCTCATAGGGTCTTCCATCTCCTCATAGTCAAGTAACTTCTCCATCTCTATGATCCAATCAATTAGATCTTCAGAGCACAAACTCCCTGAATAGCTAGATGCTGTCCAACCTTGGCTTGCCTCTCATCTTGGCAATGGCTTTCAAAATCTCCTCTGGTTTATCTATCAGTGGTTCATCAAGTCTTAAGTCGAAGGAAAAACATATTAGGGAATGATTGATTGAGAAGTAATTACGTACAATTAAGTAGTAGTTGATCGTGACTCATGTCGAGTTGGTGAAGATGGCCTTTTGTTCGAACAAATATTTTGGTGTACTTAAAATTATTAAGTGACAAAATTGTAACATAAAGACACATTGAAAAGAAGGATAAAATTGAGATTAATGCATACTTCATAATCCCAAGGGAAATGCATAATTTGAGGAAATTAAAAGGTTGAGCATGTACTATGTAATTGAATGTACATTAAATCATGTAGGTTGAATAAAAGAGATCATTGGGGCCTGTTTAAAGTTGTTTCCTCCTGTTTGCGCGTGTGTATATCATGTGTTGAGACTTGATATTGTGTGTGACCCTTCGAAAGTTTAACATGGTATTACAGCCATAATTCACGGGACAAGCTTGCGAAGAACTGAGCCTTTAAGAGAACATGAAGGTAATTTGAGGAGAGGGTTGTTGCTCTGCTCTTTTTGCTGGTGGTCTTGGTTATTCACCAAAGGAACCAAGTTTATTTGTCAGTGGATTGATGAATAGTTGCACATATTGTTGTTTGTCTGCAATTTGCTCCCTGTATTCATTTTGCAGCAGTTGATTGCCAATCTTGTTAAATCTCTGGATATTTAGTGTGTTGGCTGAGATTTATTGTCTTTGTTAAGACATCCAAGAGAGTAGCATTGGACATAATTGCTGATCTGAGCTAATGGTGAGTATGATGTGTCTGATGAATTAGTGATGATAGTAACTATGCATTCTATGGGAGTGGTTGATTTGTAGAGTTTGATGGAGGATGTGTGACTCATTTCTTTAGTTTAGAGAAACTATGTATTCACAATGATTTCCAGTGTTTGTAATATAAGTCCAGGATAAGAGACTGCAATGAAATTTGATGCAAGTCTTTTCGTACAAAGACTCCAAGCATGCAGTATTTTGGCACATGACATGTAGATTTGCTGGAAGGCGAGTGCATTATGGCATTCATATGAGGACTAGTTTCAGTATTGTACTAGAGAAGATCCAAACTTGCTTTCAAGTTTGCAGATCAGATCTATTTCCAGATGAAACAATGTCCTTTGTGCTTGGTTTGCAATATAAGGTTTTTCAGACGTGTGTGTGTTGTTAAAAAGGTGATTTCAGTTTTAGAAGTGAAGCAATCTGGTTTATGAGGTTATTTTATGCATGTCTGATACTCCAACTGACCTCGAGACAATTGTAAGTGGATAGTTTCCTTTATGGCCTTAATATTGCCTACAATTTATCAAAATATGTACTTTCCCTAAATGTTGATAATTTGTTAATCTATGGGCTTTAGCTTGAGTGTGTATAGCATGTATGATGATCACACCCTTTCGAAAGGCACATAGCTTCATAATGATTTTCAGTGCATTTTAATCCTCTTAGAACTTTCTTTTACGTAGTTTCACCTTGGAAAGTTGATGTCATGCTGACGTAAGGTGTTTTTTTTGCATAAATTAGCGGCTGGTTGATTTTTTATAGATTGTTTTCCCTGCATCTTGACTCCCT
Organism: Torreya grandis; assembly: GCA_037957365.1. Taxonomy (NCBI): domain Eukaryota; kingdom Viridiplantae; phylum Streptophyta; class Pinopsida; order Cupressales; family Taxaceae; genus Torreya; species Torreya grandis. Next base: position 869,749 of record JARHVA010001221.1, on the reverse strand, counting down.
TGGCACCCACACTGTCAATTGTAAAAGATCTCTATGATAGTGCTTGATCAGGAGATGATTACTGTTGTGATTAGGTTGTATTATTGTTGACAGTTTTTGTGCAAGCATGACATCAGTTGCATCTTGTCAGCACAACCACAATATTGTTCCTTTTAAGATGTTTGGAATGGTAAAGACAAGGCTAGACCTTTTTCACAAGCATTATAATACCCCAGGGTCATATACTAAAGTATGCAAAATTATTATTGGTACTTGAATTTGTGTGTTTTTGGAATGAAATCCGGTCATTACTTACATTGATGGGGACCTGTATAGAGAAACTGTTCACCATCCATGATTAGATATGACCCTGGCAGTTAGGTTTTGGGGACTACAAATAATCTGACAAGTGATTTAAACTTTTTTGTTACTGTACCAAGGTTGGGCAATGTAGATGTATTGGGTCTATTGCAAAACATAGCATTCTAAGATAGGGTAAGAAAGCCATCCGGCTTGTTCCCTTGAGGAAGTAACTTGAACCATTTTCTTGTCATATGATAGGTGGCAAAATGTTTTCTGTGATTATGTAGGCATACTTTATTAATGTTATGAGGTATAGGATGCAATCTTGTGTTGACTGTTGAATGTGACAGTAATGACAAGACATAGACATCCTAGAAAAAAAAGTGTGTTTAATATATCAGTATGTACATTTTTACGTATACTAAGGATTGTGAAAGTTTGTATTCTTATGAATAAATGCTACCCTTACCGGATATCATGGTATAATAATGGTGTAGTGAAAGAGGAGCCTAGTGCAATCCTTAAAGGGCAAAAGAGATCCGAATCCTTATAATTATATGGATGTGTCGGCCCTTGCTAATTGGTGTCTGATCCTTTCCCAGGTCATTAGGCAATTGATTGGTTAATTGTGTTACCATGGAATTTGATGCTTGTCACCATTTACATGTTGACAAGAGTTTGAAGATGTAAACTGATATTGCAATGGATGTTATATGGAATTGGGCAGAGCTATGTGTGAGATATTGTCACCCCATTAAGCTCATTGCAGTGAGCCCTAGCACTGGATGGTGCTGATAATTGGACTTCAAGGGAGTTTGGGATATTGGTACGATCTTTGAACTGTAAATGGAAATGCGTGCATACTAACATTATATTCCATTTCTCATTTATTATCGTCTGCATTGTTGAGTGGAAAGCTAGCCCTTAAGAAAACTCACTCTCGTGATGAAGATTGAAGTCTACTCAATTAAATAGGTGTTTGATATGTCAACTTGGGTATGTCCTAGGGTGGGCCTCTACCATGAGAGTTCTGAGTTATGTACTTGCATAAGGAATTGTTAATACTCTTTGATAAAAAATTGTATAAATTACCATAGATTTTATATTCTGTCTGCATCTGGTTCATCCCCACAAGTGTAAACTAATAACAAACACTACACAATTCAAAAAGGTTTCCAGGCACATACCAAGTAAGAGATTATTACAACTCACAAAAATGCAATATAGCTCAATTGTCTAATAATCTGGGTTTTCTCTATTTACAGCTACTGTAGTCTTTAGTGAGCCCAGGAGTATAGACCTAGAGAAGTTAGGAGCTACAAAGAAATTGAATTTCATTATTTACTAATTTCTTGTCAAGGGATTTCCAATTATCATTGCAGTCCATGGTAATTTGAATGTAATCCTTTTCTAATGGCATATTAGACAATCTCAGTAATGTGAGCCAAACAGCTATAAATAATGGGAACACCCAATATGCCAAGAACACAATCAATTATCTTAAGTTAAGAGACATCTCGAGGGTGGTGTGCTACATATGGTTGAGACTAATGATGCTTGTTTGTACTTTGCTCTTGAAGACTAGATTTGAACTTTGCTTCTTTCTCTAGGAAAAGTAAAATACATTTATATTAATTGTTACACAGATTATATTCGAACCAGATATATCACTCATGGCACAAGAGCTTGAACACACCCAAATTGGTGCTGGCACTTTAACTTCACAGATACACAGATATATCCTTTATAGTATCGTGGTAAAATGGAACATCCTGTCTGGTACCAAAAAATCAAAAATTGGCCAGGATACAAAGGTAACCAGAGAAAATAAACATATTGAAATTACATAGCATTATCATATGCCTGAAGTAAACCCTAACAAAACCAAAGAACAGTACCTGAGCCATGCCTAAAGCTCTTAAGAAGTCTACAAATCGTACATGCTATAATTGAGGGATTTGAAATTTTGTTTTTTGAATCTTTAAATTATGTCCGGCTGAGGCCACGACTAATGTTTTTCCCAATCGTGTTTAATAATTGTATTTCCGTTTGGTTGGAATGAATAGCGATGACAGTCAGAATCATTGCCACTTTCTGTTTTGCTTCTATGATCGTTGAATTTTTTTAATTGAAATGGATGGGAATAAAAAAAATTGAACGGAAAGAATATTTGAGCTTTGATACCAAAGGAATGTTTTATAGAGTTTAGCATTTTTATGTGATACTTTAGGGGCGTTTTAGAAATATAGACGAGTTAGGTTTCCATCAATGACAAACTATACAGCTTTTGTATTTTTAAAGAAAGGAGATATGAATTTTCTTCATTCATGATAGTTTTGGCCAACTTTCTAATAGAAAAATGATTTGATCTGTAAATGAATGATTAACATCCGTTAAGAGCAGGTAGCTCCATGGTACCTCAGAAGTTATGAATTTTGATATGCTTGATTTATTTTTTGTAGAAGCAGATTGGTAAAAACAATAAAATAAGATAAAGACTTTTTCTGGAAATAATGTGGTGTGCAGGTTTGGAGCAATGACAAATACGAAAGTGTGGAACATAGGGTGGTGGTGAATGACAAGAGAGAGAGGTTCTCTATTCCCTTCTTTTTTAATCCATCACATTATGTGGTGATGGCACCTGTGCCTGAGTTGTTAAATGAGGAAAATCCGCCCAGATACAAAGAATTCAGCTGGGGAAAATTCTACAAGAGGAGGAACGACAGCAATTTCAAGAACCTAGGTACTGAGAATCTTCAAATCCATCACTTTAATATCTCCCCAAATTCTTCTTAGACAAATAACTATATCCTTTAAACTTCCATGTTTCCCCATCTCTGTATGACATAAGCAGTTACTACTTGTTATATAGCTTCTGCAAGCTCTCTCTCTCTCTTTTCTTCCAGCTCCATCAAACTCTTATGCCGCTTGTAATAAAGTTACTACAGTTTAAACACTAGACTTGTGCTCTGAACCATCCATTAGCTTTCATTTCTTGAACTAGTCCATTTGCTTTCCTTTTTTGTTTTGCCTATCGAGGTGAATCAGTAACAGATCCACCATCCCCTAGCCCAGACGTGGGTTTGATTCTGGATCGCTGCCCCTATAAACCATCTCCACTCTCAGTAAACAGCCACTGGAGGTGGACAGCTGGTCCCCAGGAAATCGAACCAAGGTCGCCGAAACACACAGCCACTACCAATTGACCTATTCCCCGGGACTGCTATATCCAAAATTATAGAAGTAGTAGCCCCTAGCATGGGACCGCTCAACCCAAAATTATAGAAGTAGTAGCCCCTAGTATGGGACCGCTCAACCCAAAATTATAGAAGCAATAGCCCCCTACATGGGTCTTTAGAAGGGAAGCAGTTTTTCTCACCAACTTTGTAGATTGAATGTAGTCCATTTGATGGTATCCATATGATTGTCTTGATCTCCTTTATTATATTTGTTAGTTTCAGGGTTTGAGACATGTAGACAAATTTGTTTTTTATTATTGTACATTTTAGCTTACATTGTCCAGCACTTGTTATTCCATTTTATCAAATTCCGTCCAAGATTGTAGATTTGTGTAAGTACCACTATTTTCATTAGATAAATTAAGTATATTAATAGATGGAAATTGACAAGGGTTGGGAAATCATATGTATATAAATAGTGGGAACTATCTCTAATATATCATTCATTATCTAGTGTTAGAAGTGATAATTTGTACATTGTGGGTTCCATCCATATTTTGTGTGTCTCGCTACTATTACATGTTGATGGTAATGAAGTGTGCTACAAAGTATCAATGGGGTAGATTATTTGTTGCGCCTAATTAAAATTTTCTTGGAAGCAATGAGTTGTGTTTTGAGTCCATTCAAGAGAACCGTTTTGACAATAAAAAATACAAAATAATAGTTAAATTAATTTTTCGTGAAAAAGGTGGTTTTGTTTGTGGTTGATGGATATTGGATGAAATTGTGATAGCCTACAAAATTGTTCACCACATGCATCAATCTAAGAAATTGCGATTTTCATTAAATTGGTCATGACTAAGGCATTTAGAGAGTTCTTGGAGAAATTAATGTGTTCACATTTTGTCAATATTGGGTTAACAAGGCTTATAAATGTAAAGTTTGAATGTGCGACAAGTATACACATTGGCATATTTTATATAAACTATGTTTTTATGTGAAGTCAATGAAACACATGGAAGTTTGAATGAGTACTTTAGATATTGCAGATAGAGAAAACGAAAGGTCAAAAAGATGAAGAGTCATAGTCTCATCGTAGTCTATATATACTCTACAATTGTAAAAAGAAATGTTAGAACTTTTTGGGAAGTATTTTGAATGTTGTATTACTCTACAAAATTTCATCTAAATTATAGATAAATCTAGATTGTGTCGAGTATATCTTTCTCTGTGAATGAATGCATTCTCATATAATGTTTTCAGTGTGATTTAGCAAAAGGATAAAAAAGATGAGTGTAGATGTTTTTGTCATGAATAAGAATAAAGTTGTGCATGACATCGCACCGAGTTTAGCTTTAAGTCTAGTTGTAATCCCTATGCTAATTCGGTGTCTTGCCTCAACGGTTAAAGACTAAAACATCTAGCATGTCTTGATGAGAGATTCCAAGGACCATTGCTAACAATGATTCTGTTGTCGGTACCCAAATATGTTAAAACGGTTACCTAGTCAAAGGGACCTTGAGAATTTGCTAGACTTGAGGATACACGAGTTGGCAGAGGAAGAAGTTATAAGAATATGAATGTCTGTAGAGGAGATTATTTTTACTCATGCACAAAAAAATCTATGAAATATTCTGGTGTGATTCCTTGAGTTGCTAGTAGCATGGCTATCTAGACTTGAATACTATTGCTTTAGACCATGTGAAACAAAATATTTTGTTTGGAGTGAAGAAAAGTTGGAATGGTTGCACAACTTAGATATTGATTAGCCTTGTGCGATTTACAATTGGGTGAAAACTATAATTGACATGAACGTTATTGAATTTGTGATGTAGGGGAATGTTGTATTTGAAGTTGCGTATGATTTATGCAAAATTTTGAAGCGACTCCTTGTATTGTTAAAAATGTTAGTTGTGGAAATGGCCATGGTCCCGATTCCAACTAACATGGAGTAGTAATGCGGGGCACTATGAGTATGAGACCCAGAGGAAGCATAAAAAAGAATATACGAACCAATTAATTTAAATTGGACGCTGGAGAATGGATAAAATAAAGGAGCAATATGATAAAATAGTTTAGGGGCTTCAAATGGAGTTGTGACAATGAAAAAGATGGAACAATCAAAACTCTATAGAAGACGAAGGGTCAAATGTAGTTGCAAGTAGGAGTAGAAGGGAAGTTGTGAAGATAACGAGAGGAATTAGGTCTCTAGAGGAAGAAACCGACTTTGAAGGTTAGAGAACCAAAAGAGATTGAAGGGAATGAAGGAACTGAAGAGAGTGCATAGACTGATCGGGAATTGGAAACAAACTTGCAAAGAGATGGGGAAATAAAATGGAGAGACAACAAAGAGGATGTTGAAGGGCAGTTAGAACAACTTAACAGTAGGTTAAGTGAGCAACTACAAAGGCAACAATTGTATTTGAAATGGGAATGACAACCTTTACAAGAAACAATGATGAAACACATGTTCATAGTAGGTTTAGGGGTGGTCATGATAGACACTACAAGTATAGTTCATTCGTTTCAAGGGGATGCATCCCCTAGGCCCACTTTAATTACTGAGAATAGTAGATCAAAAGTAATCAAATAGTTAACAATAACTAAGAAGTGGTTTGAAGAAGTTGCAAAAAAAATTAGACATGCATAAGAAGGCAAATGGAGGTGAAGCTAGCACACCAATCGGTTCCAATACTCTTAATGTATCGAGCACCATCTTAGCTAGTTCATACATACCAACACAATCACCACTCAAACTAGTCGTAACTAGCCCAATTGCAAGAAACATGTCACTACATGTAGGAGCTTTTGTTACATTGATATCATATGATGGGTCAACTGACCTGGAGAAATACTTATTGACTTGTGAAATGAAGTGGCAAGGTAACAGTGTACTGGATGAGGCAGCCAAAAAGTGCAAAATTATAGGAGTTTTGACTGGTCAATCTTTAAAGTTCATTTTTAAGAATAATCATGCAACTATGACCCTAAATGAGGTTAAATATAAATTGACAGGGGAATTCAAGTTGCAAAAATATGTCAGCGAAACCATCCAGGATTTGGAAGAAATTAGACAAAACCCTGAAGAATCTGTATGGGAATATAATCGTTAGTTTCCTGATGTGATCAACAAGGTGAATTTTTCAGTTTCAAGATCTGGACACAACTTCTTGGTTTGTAGAGGGCTTGCGAAACAAGATTTGGTTTCATATAGCCCAAGCTTAGTTTACAACAAATGTTGAGGCAATAGTAGTTGCAATTAGAGTTGAACAAATAGAGGATTGTGGAGAATACCCCCTAACAATGCAAAAACTGATGCCAAGTTGGATGTGATATTGTGCACATGGATGAACTCTATAAGGGGAAGAAACTAAGGTTGTTTGTATGGTGCATTGAGTGTGGATAAATAAGACACCACCAACATGAATGCCCAAAGATTAATACAAAGTTTTGTGAAGTATGTTACACCGTAGGACATAAAACTTCAAATTGTCATTTACTACAACAATATGTGCAACCTTCATGAAGTGTGTTCTATATTTTCTGTAAATTCCATAACCATAATGAAAAGAATTCCAGGGCTCTTCAAGAGCTAAAGGACATCACTTGAAATGTCTTCACAATCGCTACATAGTAATTCACCGTACCAAAACCAAATACGCTAGCGTAGGATGTCGAGGTCACAACACAAGGTGGAGGGGGTCCCTCAATAGCACAATCTACATCAGAGTGGACTCCTGCTCATCTATATCAACCAAGGTGGAATTCTCATTCTGCTTAATATCAAATTGGATGGACACCTCTTCACCTCACTACCAACATGGATGGGCCCCAACAACACCGCAACAACAACCAAATCGGTCACCTCCTTCCCCTAAGAAGCAAAATGGAGGATATTCTAGTCAACAACAAGGGTGGGGATCACCTCAAAGATATGAAGGTTATTGGGGAGGCAACCAAAGTCTAAGGCAAGGGAATAGACAACCACAACAGCCTATTTGTTATTTCTGTGGAGGAATGAACCATATCGCATGAAACTATCCGTGCAACTTGCAATGGGAAAAAAAAGTGCATACTATAGGATTGTAGGACAACATAATCCTGAGGATTGCCCAATTTTATAGAAACAAAGGAGAAAGAAGTAAAATGTGAATATGGTACACTCTCATCTGTAGAAACAAACTTTTATCCAGGGTATTACTAGGAATCAACACAAAGAATAAGGTCTTCCACATCTAGGGATGCCTTCCAAAAATGTAATCATAAAGGTATGAGAGGATAGGTGTCTAAATCCTATGAGAGAGGTCCTACTGACTGAAGTAGCCTAGCTATTACAGTCAATTCAAAATCAAAATGCTAGTGAAGGAGATCCTGTGACAATCAATGCCAAAATGTATCGACAGATTGTTCAAACTCTGCAACAAGAGGGAGTAGTCGCAGCTTTGATAGACATGCTAAAAATGGTAAGTACACTACCAAATGAAGATCTCTCTCAAAATATTACATATTTATTGTATAATTTGTTAGATTGCACACAAAGAGGACAACAAAGAGCAAAGCAAGTTTGTTTGGTATGTCAAAACTAAGAAGCCATGGGATGTGGATGCATGAATGGACATTGAGCTCGCAGGTATGAAGTTCCTAATGCTATTTTTGATTTTGGGAGCACTGTAATTATGATTTTTAAATCCATTTTGGAAGCTATTGGAAGATCGACTCTGTGCTACAATCCTATTACTCTGATTTTGGTAGACTATGGTCGAGTCGAACCTAGTGGATGACTCAAAGATGTGGAGATAAAGTTGGTCGACTTAAGTTTGTGAAGATATTTTGAGGTTATTGACATGAAGATAAATGAGACTCATTCTCCTATTTTAATTGACAAAAATGGGCCTATGGTGGTCACATGACCATCAACATAGTGGACAACCAATTGGAAGCACACCAAGATGATGTTACTATTGTCATATATTTGAATAAATTTGATTGCAAACCCTACATGATACCAAAGGAACCATCTTCTCCATATGCATACATGAATGATAGTTGGCTCAAAGTTAATACATATCGTAACTTTTTGCACCCTGCACAAGAGACACAAGTGTTGTAGATGATAGAACAACCATGGGTTTGAACAGTCCTGACACTTCAGGTATGTCAGTTTAAGATAAAAGAGTGCAAGTCCCCTTCCGTGTTATTTCCTACACGATCAGAGATTGACCACATCTCTCAGTTAGCTCTTACTGATAGAGATTATATTGAACCCACTATAGAAGGTAACATAGCATGGGAATCAATGTCCTCAATTGAGGGTGATTCACATTCTCACATGATTAATTAGGTATGTGGAAATCATGAAGTAAGACCCATACGAATGGCGTTCACCACACAAAGACAACTACATCAATATTTTGCTACAGAAGATCTGGCTAAGTTCCTTCGCAAGATGGAGAATCATATCCCAAGTATAGAGATGCAAGTTAGTGCACTAAATTATGCATTGAAAGGGGTTGCAGCTAGTTGATGGGTTGTACATATGTCCAAAAACCTCAATTGGAGGAAGTCTACGAAATGCTAGGGCCTGATTTCATATTGCAACTTCTATCTCAAATAAATGGCCATTCTTTCAAGATGGACAATGTCCAAAGATGCATCTCCATAAATGAATCAAAGTATAAAAATCACAACTTGAGCCAAGATACTAGGTGCATGTTTTTGAATGTACCTTAGCTCTTTTGCTCAAAGCTTGGTACATGCATCAAGAATGCAAATGAGAGATGCAGACAAGGCCCTAAATTGACCAAGATTTTATTCAAACTTTTGTATTTGAATATGAAAGTTCAATGGTGCATAGAGATCTATAGAGATTGAAAATTTTCTTGTGTCATGGGCAAGAAGAGGATATACCTTCTGTGAAGGAGAAAAAATCGCAAGTTGAAGCAACCACAAGCCTTCAAATGGCTATAAAAGACTACCATAATAAGAAAGAAAAAAAGGAATTTATGTTGAAATCTTACAATAGAATTTGGAACAGTGAAAGCGACCATAATCACACTGAAAGCAAGGAAGACCTAGATTTGAAAGGTTTTTCGAACCTGAAAGGAACACAAAGCTACATGAGAGGAAGAATGTAGATAACACAAAAGAGAATCAATTGCGAAATCTTAATCTCATAGAGCAAGCAGGGCAAAGAAAAATAATGGATTTCATAAAATTTTAATCAAGTAAACTCTACAAAGAATTGGAAGGAAAAAGAGTTTAGAACATTGGTATAAAGACAATACTAAAATTATCAACCATTGGGGATTATTAGACACAACAACATGGCTAAGAGGTGGCGAGATTGTGAAGATTTTTTCCCTACCAAGTTCTCTGAAGTCAAGGGCATAGACCCTTCATTAGGTGAGATGCATATTAAAAGTAAGGAGTGCGCATGCACAATTAAAAAGTGATGTTATAGGCTGAATCCCGACTTGAAAATAGAAGTAAAAACAAAATTTGATTGAATGAGGGAAGATGGAATCATGTATCCAGTTAGGAAGTTTGATTGGGTTAGTCTCATGGTTGTGTAGCCTAAAAATATAGGGGAGATACGAGTCTGTGGAGATTATCGAGTCAACAATCCCTTCCTCATTCCCTTCACGGATGAGGTCCTTGAAGTTTTCACAATGCATGAAGTTCACTTATTTACATATGGTTTTAGTGGATATCATTAGATCCCCATCACAACTGAAGACCAAACAAAAATAACTTTTGCAATAGAGTGGGGGTCGTTTGCTCATAAGGTAATGCCGTTAGAATGAAAAATGTACCGACAATTTTATCCAAAGCAATTGTTACAACATTTAAATACTTCATTTATGATTTTCTAGAAGTCTACCTGGATGACTATCTATGTTGTGATTAATGTTGGAGAGATGTTGAGCATTGCAAATTGCATTGAAATTAAATAAATGTTTTTCACACCATTTGATGTATTGCTTGGACATGTTTATAGTGATGGAATTTTGGTGGAACAAGCAAAAATTACTATCATAGTGGGACTCAAACCACCAATAAGCGCGACTTAAGTGTGATCATTTTTAGGTCACTAGTTATTATTGCAAGTTCATTCACGATTATGTGACTATTTCAACACCTCTGGAACATTTATTGTGCAAAGAAAGTAAGTTTGAATGGATTCTTGATTTTCAGACAATTTTTATAGATTTGAATCAGAAGTTAATCACAACACAATTTTTTATTTTCCTAGACTAGAACAAACCGTTCCATGTTCATGCCAATACATCAGGGATAACAGTGGGAGTCATGCTAGTGTAACTAGGAGATGGACGTTTAGATCATCCAATTCACTTCACAAGTCGCAAGTTATCTGCGGCTAAGAAAAAATATACCACAATAAAATGAGAAGCTTTAGTGATGGTTTTTGCATTTGGAAGTTCCAATATTACTTCTTGGCTACCTCATTTGAGATTTTCACTGATCACCAGACATTGCAATACTTGGTTGATAAACCAATGTTGGGAGGGATAATTTCTAGGCAGTTAATGTTCTTTCAAAAATTATAGTTTAAAATCAATGTAAAAGAAGGTAAGGAAAATATTGGACTAGAACACCTTAGTTGTATTCAAATAGGGGAAGAACCCAAAGAACTACAAGAGGAATCTCCAGACGTGCACCTATTCAAATTGATTGCGATCCCAGAATAATTGGAGGATATATCAACCTTTCTCGAGCATGGTACATTTATTGATCATTATGTAGAACGTGACATGAAACACTTGGTCACATGAGCATTACTTGTTAGTATTATCAATGGGGTTTTGTATAAGTTGAGAAAGGATGATGTTATGCATAGAGTGGCCCTAGAGCATAAGAGATCATAGGTATTAGAAGAATCACATCAAGGAATAGTGGGACGACATTACATTGGTGAATTATTTGCGATAAAAATATTACAAAGTGGGATTTCATGGCCAACATTATTTCAGGATGCACACAAGGTTGCGAAACATTGTGACATTTGTCAATGTATGGGAGATGGATGAGATGCCTTTGAATTCAGTTTTGGCTATGCAACCATTTTAGCAATTGAGCATTGATTTTGTGGGGCTTATTAATTATGCATCTAAACAATCTAATGCTAAATATATTATAACTGCAGTAGACTATTTCACTAAATGCGTTGAGGTAGCTATGACTCCAAGTTGTACACAAAGGATACTTCAAAGTTTTTGTATGAAAACATTATAAGAAGGTTTGTATGCGATCAAAAGTCGATAGGTGTTAGGGGCACACATTTTTTGAATAATACCATCAAAACTTTAATAGAAGAGTTTATGATTTTGCATCATAAGAATACACTGTATCATCCTCAGGCAAATGGCCAAGTAGAAGTGTTTAATAAGGCTCTAGAGAAGAAGCTTACTAAGATATGCAATGTTCAAAGGGATGCTTGGGATGATCACATATATATTATGGTCCTATAAAACAAATTAAAAATATTGATATACCCCATTCCAACTTATGTAAGGAATGGAATTTGTAATGCCAATGGAATACATAGTACTCAACTTATAAATTGCAATGATAATATGGTTAAGTGACAAATAATATTTACAATAGTGTTTGTTCAAACTAAATTACATGGAATAAAAAATGTGGTTGATGAATTGGACTCAATAGGTTCATAAACAAAGTCAAAAGGTGTGGCAGAATCACAACCTGTAATCGAAAGAGTTCCAACTAGAACAAATGATTTTATTATATGAACGCAAATTTAAGACACATTTAGGCAAGTTGCACATAAGATGGAAAAGACCATATATAATTCATCAAGTGTCAGAACAAATCACTATAGTACTTCTAGATCTCCAATATTCTTCCAAAAAGGATAAATGGTTGTAGGCTCAAACCCTAAAGCCAATGATCTCTATACAACTATTTTACCCTATTTTTGATCAAATACATAAATACATTGTAGCTAACAGGTGTAAAATTATATAGATATCAGAATGCTAAAGTTGTACAATAATCGACAATTTTGTTTTTAAAATTTGATAAATATGAAAAGTTGTTGTTTTTAGAAAGCACTAGGAATAAATGTACTTAGTTCAAATCAGGAACTTTGTTGACTATTTTAGACATCTATATGTGGAAATCAACAAAATATGTGATTGTGCATGCTCGGGATTAGGAACAGATTATGAAACCACTCCTGAATAAGACCGTTGTATCTAGACAATATCGCAAGGCCCTCAAGTTCGTTGACTGCAGACTTGTCCCAGTTAATTGCTAGTAGTGATTGAAAGAGAAAACATGATTTTGATAGTGACAGGTCAAAATCATAATTTAAGAGTATTCTTAGACAAGACTGTTGTATCTAGACAACAATGCATGTTGTTCTAGTCCATTGACAGTAGAATTGTCCTGGTTGACTGTGAGAAAGATATGAATATTGTGTCATTTGTGCCTAAGTTTGTTGAGTGAGATGATATATCACAATTCACATTATGCCACACAAAATTTGTTGTTTTCCTTATTTTGTCTTTGACACACTAAGGGCACATTGAAAGCTTGAAACATATAAAGATGATGGGAGTGTAATGGGTTGAGATGACCTCAATTACTCTTTGATGATTGACCATTTCCTATGTATCCATTACTCCAAGGTGAGAAATAAAACCTAGATAGTTTCCCCACGTAGAGTGATTGTGTAATTTTGCTCTTTGACTATGTATATAGCTAGAAAATGGTTTTGATACTTGACAATGATAGCTCTTGGTTTAATTTGAGATGCTTTAAACTTGGTTTATGACTGCTCCTTGTGAGCAATCTTGAACTTGAAAAGAATCGGGTAAATTTTCTTAATGTGCAATAGTGTTTAAGCTTCTAACCAAGTGACAGTAAGTGGGAATAATGATTGACCTTTGATGTGTATTTATAAGAAAACCTTTTAAAATTTTCCTTTAGTCAACCTTGTGAAATATGTGGGAAGACCCAAAATAATGAATCAAAATTTAAAAACTAGCATTTATTTAACATGGGACATGGCCACCTTAGGTGGATAGGCCCTTGATAACAGGCCTATTTGCTTATTAGCATGAGCCTACCCTGAAAGATCAAAGACAATTGTCCCGAGCCAGAGATAGTTTGAGGGTGATATTATGCAGTTTGGACATTTGAATTTAAAATTTTTGTATAGTAGTGATGACAAAGGGTTGGGTTTGCATATATAAAAATGGATTAAAGGAATGATAAATATGAGTCATGTATTTGGGCATAAGTTATATGGTTTATGATGTATCAAGAATTAGCATTTTCAAGTACATGTGAATAGATTTATGTGTTTGCATTTGCTCCGTTTTATTCTAGTAATAATATTGCTAGAGTAAAGGAAAAAGAATTGAATCTGATGTGTATAACACACTTTGTCTTTGCGAGGATACTCCAATTGTGTAGGAAACTCAAATTTAGCAAACCCTGCAACAACACATGAAGTGGTCATTTGTCAATATTTAAAATTTTAAAAATTGAAAAGAGATCAAGGAATACACCTATATGGAGATGAAATAAAATCTGTCTTATAACATGTAATTAATGATGAACTGTATCTCTTTGTTGGATCACTTGGATAATATGAACCATGAAAAATTAAGAGTGATCAAGTCTCAATTTTGAATAACTAATCAAGCCCTTGAGTTGGAAAATGCATATTTCAAATCTCATGAATGGGGAATAGTACCTAATGTACTAATCTAAAAAGATGGAATTAAGATGGGTTTGCTATAAATGTTGCCAAAGGTATTGGGTGTCACTAGACTCAAATATGTGCCGTACATAATAGAGGACGGAACCACAAAAATGGATTCAATAGAAGTAATGCCAAGGCCGTTGAGTATCACTAAAGTCGAATGTACATTACCTATAATAGATTAAATCATATCGTTGCAGTGTAACAATTTTCCCAATTGAACTAAAACAAAAAGTAGTATTTTCTTTTTCTTACTTCCTCAATAAGTATTCTATTTACAAATATAGAACTACGATTTATATAAATAACAGATAAACATAAAAATTTCAACTTTAATTTATAATGGAAGATAGAGGGTTACAATTTAAGAAAGGAAATACATAATGACATAGCTACGCACTGGTCCCACTATACAACAACCATTGTTCAAGTAAATAATATTACAATTTACAATTTCAATAGGCAATTAGCCTTATAAAATATATCTAACTCTCTGGAGCTCGAGTTGCATCAACTCACGTATCTCTGATAACCTCAAGTGTTGTTTTCGAGAAAGTACTGCAATGGGGGAGGGAGAGCATCATCCAAGCGCTTTATCACTTCAACCACGGACCAACGATCCCCCGCACAATCTCCTATCAGGGAATAGTTCTCCCTACATAGATAGGTAGATAGAACGGTGCGGGAATGCAGAATAAGACATGCTAGTACCCCTATGTGATGTAAGATTCTACTACATGACGTGTATCACAAAAGAAAAATACGTTTCTACTATGATATCGCACAACATGCCAAACATACATATGAATTGACAATATTAATCTAACATTACTTTGGTCAAAGTTTTAAATAATATATGATCATCCAAATCAGTCAAATTTATCACATATCACTTGATCGGGTTATCCATACCCATCATTGGTGATGCTAGCTAGGCTTGAGAAATTGTCTCACAGCGTGGGTAGTATCATCAATGCAGGCTCCAAAATAAACATAACAAAAATATAATCCAAAGCATAGGCTTACCAAATGGGTAAACTAATTTAAGGATCATTATCATAAACATGCAATATCTGATGTAATAAGCATTCATTGACAAAACCTTGTCAACCAAAAATGATCACAAGAGTTTATATTAACTTATCTACAACAGATAATTCAAGCAAAATTTAATTATTATTATAGAGGAAGTACTTTTAAGAAACATATATCCTTCTGACACATCCTAGAATGTTTAAGCTCTACTTCCCCTAAAACCCAACAAAATTTACAAAGACACTATTTTTCGTAATTTTAAGCTAACACCATAAATATGTTTTGCCAATCGTTTTCAAATATTTTTTGATGGTTTTATACTATTTTCATTGTAAGGAAAAACCCCAAAATTTAAGAAATAATATTATTCTTCCCCTGCCTCAAGATTAATTATTTACGAAGTTTAAAAATAATACCGACAACTAACTTGCATGTCACAAGGCAATTGATTTATATCTATCTCAACAAATTTCACTTATAATATGTTTTTAAATGGAAAAGCTTATTTTAATAAATATGTTTTTTTTTCTTCTCGTCAACTCATAACAATCTATAAAAATCAAGTATACTCTTTTCAACGGATTTCATAAGTCACTTAAAAGACTATAAAAATTAGGGTAATCAACAAGAGATTTACGAAAATGAATAAACATTAAATTACGATAAGCCTCTAACCTTATTAATCTATATTTAACCATATATATTTTAAACATGTTTATTTTATATTTATACAAATATATTTTAAACAAGGTCTCCCACTACCCTTCCCGTCAACTCACAACAACACAAAAAAAAAAAAAATCATCAGTCAACAAAGAACTCTTGACGAAATTAAGGAGAGTGTCTTACACAGTAATTTGTTAAATGCAGGGAAAATCATGGAGTAGCTGGCCGAAGAAAGAAACGTGGCCACATTACATATACATTATATATGTCATGTTCAAATATGGAGATAAACGCATATTCGTTGTCTGTTGAAAAGCACAGAGGGCTTTATTAGTCCGTTGAAATCCTTGACTGAAATGTAATGCGGTTTTGCTTGAGTCGAAACAACTGAAATAAAAAGAATGGTGGCGATTTTGCTCTTGGGCTAAGTTAAAGAAAAGAAAGGAACATAATTTGATATGGCCTCATGGGAACGAAAAGGTAGCTCCAGTAGGCATTTCAATGGTCCAATCCAGAAACCTTCAACAGAAGCTAAAATCGAACTAGCATGCAACAGCTAAATCCAATAGTTTTTGGAGAACAACTCCAACAAGAATAAGAAAAAGTCAATATACGTGCCATCAAGTCTGTTGTTGGGTGGTGAGTTGGGCTCCGACATCGACGCCTTAACAATGGTTTGAAGCTAAAGCTCAGATTAAGTCGAAAGACTAGATTATCAGCTCGTCGTTCCTCATTAAGTAATAAGGGCTCGAAACCGTTAAATCCAAATATGGAAGTCTGAGGTAATGTGAGTTAATTTCTTCGACTAAAG
Organism: Torreya grandis; assembly: GCA_037957365.1. Lineage (NCBI taxonomy): Eukaryota > Viridiplantae > Streptophyta > Pinopsida > Cupressales > Taxaceae > Torreya > Torreya grandis. The sequence goes on along the minus strand of JARHVA010001221.1, from coordinate 853,023 downwards.
TGGAATGTGGTTTCACTGAATATTCAGACAAAATATATATATTCAGGAATAAAATAAATAAATTATTAGATTGTCCTCCATCCAGAATGCTTCACCCAGTATTTACAACTTTGTTGTTTATAGACATTTTCTTAAATCTATCTTTTGTTTACAGATCACTACCACCTCCAACAAAATATTTTGGCTAATAAGGATAGAATTCTAATTTCTAAAGAGAGCCTAATATAACGGAATTATTCACAGGTTTTCTCAGGGATTCTCTAATATAAAATACACACACACACATATAGTGTAAATATATAATAAAACTATAAGCTCCGATTCTTTTATTTGGGTTAATGCAGTGTGGGTTATTACGGATAGAATTCTAGCCACTAAAGGGATTATCAAATTCTATTTTTTTGAAGCTTTTTACGAATTCTACAGTATTTCTCTTAATTTTTAATATACACTATAATCCAAAATTCTTTCAATACAATATACACTATTAAAAATAATTACAGTATCCACCTGTGTATGCTTTTCTCTTGTTGATGATGAAAATTTTCTTCCTACTTCCGAAGCTTTCTTCCTTCTTCCAACTTCCCACTTCTCTCTCCATGAATTTTTTGTGTCCCCTTAATACCATTTTTCTCCCATTTCCTTTATTGCATGTTCATAAAAAAAAACCAAAACTGAAGGCTTTGTTCCAACTCATTAACTGTTAATCCCACACGTAATCATTGGATAAATTTTGAATTTATCTCCCTTGATTTCTCAGTTAATAACAATGTAACTTAACTTTCCTTTTCCAAGTAAGTCATCGATAGATTTCATGCATTACTGACAATCAATTCCAGATAAGCCTTTTTAAAGTATGATTCCATCCTAATGTTTTAATTAAGATTTATTCTCATATTAATTAGCATAATTAATAAGTTGAATATCAATATTTAATAATTGTCTAATATAATTAAACAATTTAAGATTACTATAAATCTTTATTTTGACAAATTAAATATAGCATTACTACTATTTCAATTTCTCTATTGAAAACTACATTAATGACACAAATATAAAGCATCTCACAGCATGGTAATCACTTTAACCAATTTCACAATAAGAAATCATTTCTTCCTAAAGCACAACCAAAATATGATTAATACAACTATTCTAGTATTATTGAGAATAACACTTAAAAAATCATTTTAATACAAAGAATTTAACAAGTCAAACTAATGTGGTGTTTGAATTTGGGTCACTAGCATTTCAATTTTGTCATAATGCAACCATCTCATTTGCACTACCCTCTCAGATGATACTCTCTCTCATCATGCTCTAAGGGTGAGACAAATCTTGTATCCACCTCATACCAAATATGTAGTTAGTTCGAGTCATCGTATATATAATCAATGATACAAGACTAACAAATATACATCTATATTGCATAAAATAATCAAACATAATCATAACATCACATAAACAAATCATTAATATCATTGTTACCTATTGCATTTGTCATAGTGCTTAAATCAAAGCATTAAAGAATCAGTAATTAACCATTTCAAATCCACAGATTTCAAATTAAACTCATATGGTGAAATCGGGATGTAACATCTACCTCTAAAATTGGTCATCGTCTCGATGACACTTATTCAAACAATAGTTTCAAAATATTAAAAGAGTTTAATTGAAATAACAATATAGTATCGAGCATCAATCATGCAAAAAAATGCAGAAACACCCTGAAGAACTCATCAAAATCTTCTCAAGTAGCATTATCCTCAGAGTATTGGTCCCACAAGACCTTACACTGTGACACTTCTCTATTATGCAAACGAAGTTTGCGAGTGTCAATTACCTTGATGGGTCCTACCATGACCACCCCGGGGTCCAGAACCTATAAAGCATTTCAATCCAAAAATACGAAAGATCAACTATATACTTCTTGAGATATGATACATGGAAAACATTATGTAAAAGAGCTAATGTTGGTGGCAATGCAAGCATATATGCAATAGGATTGACCACTTCTAACACTTCGAAGGGTCCTACATATTTGGGTGATAGTTTTGTTGACTTTTCAAACTTAATCGAGCTCTTTTGTGACTTAATCCATAAAAACACTTTGTCACCAACAGAAAACCATCTATCGGTCCTCTTCAAATCAGTGTAACTCTTCTATCTATCATTGGTCTTGGCCAATCTCTATCTGATTAACTTAACTTGCTCTTCAATTTTAGAAAGCATCTCAAGCCCGAAGACTACCATGTCCTCTAACCTGTCCCAACTGATAGGGGTCATGCACCTCCTCCCATACAATGCTTCAAAAGGTGTCATCTTCAAAGCAGACTAGTATGAGTTGTTATAAGCAAACTCAACTAACGAAAGATAATCTTCTCATTTGTATTGTTGATCCATGTAATACATATGTAAAAGATCCTCTAGAACCTGATTGACTCACTGACTCTGACCATCGATCTCTGGATGATATGTAGTGCTGAAATTAAGTTGCATACCTAAAGCTGAGTTTAGAGTAACCCAAAATCTGGAAGCCATTTTTGGATCACGATTGAAAATGATCTTCTCTGAAAATTCATGCAACCTATACACTTCTTTTATGAATCTCTTCGCAAGGGTAGGTGCGTCATCTGTCAAGTTGCCTGGGATGAAATGAGCCACCTTGGTTAGTTTATCAACAGCGACCAAGATCATGTCATGCCTACTTCGTGATATCAATAAACCCTAGACAAAATCCATATTGATCACCTACCACTTTCACTTTGGTATATCATGTGTATATAGCAATCTAGTTGGGTGAACATGTTCAGCTTTCACTCGCTGACATTCTAGACATCGTGACACAAAATCAACCACATCTTTCTTAATTCTCTTCCAAAAATACAGAGGACTAAACTCTGTCATAAGTTTTGTTACTCCTGAATGTCTCGAATATGGGGCATTGTGTAACTCTTTCAACATTGTATTACTATAGATTCTCTTGATCTGGCACATACATCCTCTTGTTGAAACGCAGAAGACCATCACTCTCAAAATTGAATCCTTTATATTAAGGATCCTGTGCATTAATAGACAAAGCTTCTCTAACCTGCTCATAGTAATTGTCTCCTAATGAGAACTTATTAACCACTTGATCTTTAAATCTACTCCTAATAATAGCTACAACTACTATGTACCTTCTACAACTCACAACATCAGCTACTCTGTTCTCTTTCCCCTTGAAGAAATTGATATCAAATTCATAGTTGGAAGGGAACTCTAACCAACGTATCTGTCAAGCATTTAAATTTGGTTGGGTGAAGATATATTTGAGTCTCAAGATATAAATAATTTTTTTAGCAAATAATGTCGCCAAACTTGCGAAGCATGAATAATCAACACAAGTTCAAGGTCACGAGGAGTATAATTCACCTCGTGAGTTTTCAACTTCCTCGATTCAAAAGCTACCACTGCTCCGTCCTGCATGAGAACACCACCCGAACCTTCTCCAGAAGCATATGTAATCACTAAAAACTATCCATTGGGATTATGAACTTTTAACACTGGTGCTGATGTAAGTCTTCTTTTCACCTCTTGAAAAGCTAATTCACATTTCTCAGACCAATCAAATTTTTGATTCTTTCATTGCAAAGAGGTAATTGGATTAGCTATCTTGGAAAAGTTCAGAACGAACTTCCTATAATACCTTGCTAACCCCATGAAGCTCCTTACCGCGTGTACATTTATACAGTGTTGGCCACTCCATAATAGCCCTTATCTTAGATGGATCTATAGAAATACCGTCTGCAAAAATAATATGCCCTAGATATTTCACTCTTTTCTGAAAGAAAACACATTTAGATAATTTGCCATATAGCTTGTGTTTTCACAACCGTTACAAAACTAGTTCCAAATGCTGCAAATGTTCCTCTTCATTCTTAAAATAGATAATAATGTCATCCAAAAAGACTAATACAAAGTGTTCTAAGTAGTCTCTGAATATACTATTCATAGATTCATGAATGTTGTTGGTGCATTGGTTAATCCAAAAGGTAACACCGTGAACTCGTAATGCCCATAGCGAGTCCTGAAAGCTGTTTTTGAAATATCCTCATCTCGAATCCTCAATTGATATCCTGATTTAAGATCTATCTTATAAAATACTGTTGCACCACGCATTTGATCAAAAAAATCATATATATGAGGCAGTGGATACCTATTATGTCGCCAAACTTGCGAAGCATGAATAATCAACGCAAGTTCAAGGTCACGAGGAGCATAATTCACCTCGTGAGTTTTCAACTTCCTCAATTCAAAAACTACCACTGCTCCGTCCTGCATGAGAAAACCACCCAAACCTTCTCCAGAAGCATATGTGATCACTGAAAACTATCCATTGGGATTATGAACTTTTAACACTGGTGCTGATGTAAGTCTTCTTTTCAACTCTTGAAAATCTAATTCACATGTCTCAGACCAATCAAATTTTTGATTCTTTCATTGCAAAGAGGCAATTGGATTAGCTATAGTGGAAAAGTTCAGAATGAACTTCCTATAATACCTTGCTAACCCCATGAAGCTCCTTACCTCGTGCACATTTATAGGTGTTGGCCACTCCATAGTAGCCCTTATCTTAGATGGATCTATAGAAATACCGTTTGCAAAAATAATATGCCCTAGATATTTCACTCTTTTCTGAAAGAAAACACATTTAGATAATTTGCCATATAGCTTGTGTTTTCACAACCGTTACAAAACTAGTTCCAAATGCCGCAAATATTCCTCTTCATTCTTAAAATAGATAATAATGTCATCCAAAAAGACTAATACAAAGTGTTCTAAGTAGTCTCTGAATATACTATTCATAGATTCATGAATGTTGTTGGTGCATTGGTTAATCCAAAAGGTAACACCGTGAACTCGTAATGCCCATAGCGAGTCCTGAAAGCTGTTTTTGAAATATCCTCATCTCGAATCCTCAATTGATATCCTGATTTAAGATCTATCTTATAAAATACTGTTGCACCACACATTTGATCAAAAAAATCATATATATGAGGCAGTGGATACCTATTATGTTGCCAAACTTGCGAAGCATGAATAATCAACGCAAGTTCAAGGTCACGAGGAGCATAATTCACCTCGTGAGTTTTCAACTTCCTTGATTCAAAAGCTACCACTGCTCCGTCCTGCATGAGAACACCACCCAAACCTTCTCCAGAAGCATATGTGATCACTGAAAACTATCCATTGGGATTAGGAACTTTTAACACTAGTGCTGATGTAAGTCTTCTTTTCAACTCTTGAAAAGCTAATTCACATGTCTCAGACCAATCAAATTTTTGATTCTTTCATTGCAAAGAGGTAATTGGATTAGCTATAGTGGAAAAGTTTAGAATGAACTTCCTATAATACCTTGCTAACCCCATGAAGCTCCTTACCTCGTGCACATTTATAGGTGTTGGCCACTCCATAATAGCCCTTATCTTAGATGGATCTATAGAAATACCGTTTGCAAAAATAATATGCCCTAGATATTTCACTCTTTTCTGAAAGAAAACACATTTAGATAATTTGCCATATAGCTTGTGTTTTCACAACTGTTACAAAACTAGTTCCAAATGCTGCAAATGTTCCTCTTCATTCTTAAAATAGATAATAATGTCATCCAAAAAGACTAATACAAAGTGATCTAAGTAGTCTCTGAATATACTATTCATGAGATTCATGAATGTTGTTGGTGCATTGGTTAATCCAAAAGGTAACACCGTGAACTCGTAATGCCCATAGCGAGTCCTGAAAGCTGTTTTCAAAATATCCTCATCTCGAATCCTCAATTGATATCCTGATTTAAGATCTATCTTATAAAATACTATTGCACCATGCATTTGATCAAAAAGATCATATATATGAGGCAATGGATACCTATTCTTGATAGTTGTCTTGTTTAACATTTTGTAGTCAATGCAAAGTCGAAGGGTACCATCTTTCTTCTTTATAAAAACAACTGGTGCACCCCATGGTGATACGCTAGGCTTAATCAATACCTTATCCAATAGATCCTAAAGTTTTGCTCTCAATTCGACCAATTCAGTGGTCGTTATCCTATATGGTGTCTTAGATTGCAGTTTTGATCTAGGTATAATATCAATAGTGAAATCAAACTCACGCTTGGGAGGCAAACCTGGTAATTCCTTAAGGAACACATCATGAAAATATTTAAGAAAAAGAAAGTCCTCGAGAGATGGTTCCTTAGTTTCTTCCATTTCATTTATATCGAGGATAAACGCTTTGCATCCTTTTGCTTGAGCCCTTTTGAGTTGCATTGCAGATATTTGCCTAAGCCACAACTCCCTCTTTTCACCCTGTAGTTGCGTCAGATTTCTAAAATCATCTAGACACTCAACCTTCTTCAAATGATAGTCAACTTTAGCCTTATGATTATCAAGCCAATTGACTTCTAGAATCATGTCATATGATCCTAGTGGAGCTACATATAAATCCACTACATTTATGAATTCAAGCAACTCAATCACTGCTTCAACAAGACACTTATCAACCATGACTTTAGAGTCATTCCCATATTGTACTGACCATGCATTTGCCATATATCTAACTTTTCTAGGAAACTTGCTAAGCATTCTAAGAGCTATAAAACATTCAGTAGCTCATGTATCTATCAAAACAGAAACTGGATGTTCAAATAAAATACCTGATAACTCTATGGGGTGATGCTTGAAATTTAGCTTGTTGGTTATCAATTATTGCATGAATACGCAGCTAAAAATTTCCCTACTAAGGGTTTGGACCTTTGTTCTTAGACTTGTCATGAGGACATTCACGAGCATAGTGATTTCCTCCACAACTGAAACAACCCTCTAGTGGTCCTTTCCTATCAGTTTGAGGGTTTCTCTGAAAACCACCTTTGGAGCCATTACCTGGTTTCCTGTTACTAGATTCACTATTGAATTTTGGATTTTGATTCCTGAACTACCCCTTAGAGTCACCACTCCTTTGATTCGGATTACTCTTGTTGAAAGTTGGCTTGGAAACGCCAAACTTCTTGAATTTCTCTCTGATTTGAGCTAAAGACTTCAATTTATGTCCCTATTTTGCTGTCTTCTCAAAAACCTAATCCATAGTAGAAGGCCCATGAAGATCTACCTCACCTCTAATCTGGGGTTTCAATCTCATAATAAATTTTCTGATTATGAACCTTTCATCATCTTGATACTGAGACACGTATTTTAAAAGTTTGGTAAACTACTCCTAGTATTCATTTACCGATAACTCCCCTTGCTTTAGATTCTAAAAATCCATAAGCTTATAGTCAAAGTAAAGTTGTGGCAACCACCATGACCTAAATAACGTCATAAACTACCCCCAAGTTGTGGTGTTTGAGTTAAGGTTCATCTCCATTTTCTTGTTAACCCACCAAGTAGCTGTTTCACCAGTGAACTGGTATGCTCCCCAAACTACCTTAGTGATCTCAGAGTAATTTCTAATCTCAAAGTACTTCTCTATCTCAGTCAACCATGATTCATCTCCACCTAAACAGTGCCATCAAATTTCGGTGGACTAACCTTCTTCATATCCCTAGATAGTTCTGTAACTATCTGAGCTCTCGCACTCTGTTGATTATCCTAATCAACAGAGTGCTCAACAGGTACTTCCAGACGTTCTTCCTCGCCATGACCATGAACCTCTTGTTCCAGGGCTGTAATTCGACCCCTAGTATCACTCATGACTGCGAGTAACTGATCCAACGTTATTGACTGATCATCAACACCTTGATTAAGATCCATGGGTCAATTATTTTTATTCGATGGATCCTCTCCTGATGTTCTTGTTTGCACCATTCTTCTTTCTCACTGAAAAGAAGTTTGTGAAAATGTTAGCGTACTCATTAAGTCATAGATTTTGAGCCTAAGCTCTGATACCACATGTAACAACCTTCTCAATTGAACTAAAGCAAAAAACAATAATTATTTTTCTTACTTCCTCAACAAGTATTCTATTTACAAATATAGAATTACGATTTATATAAATAACAGATAAACATCAATTTTTCAACTTTAATTTTCAATGGAAGAAAGAGGGTTACAATTTAAGAAAGGAAACACATAATGACACAACGATGTGTTGGTCCTACTATATAGCAACCGTTGTTCAAGTAAATAATATTACAATTTACAATTTCAATAGGCAATTAGCCTTATAAAATATATTTAACTCTCTGGAGCTCGAGTTGTCCCAATTCGTGTATCTCTGATAACTTCAAGTGTTGTCTCCAAGAATGTACTTCAGTGGGAGAGGAAGAGCATCATTTGAGCACTTTACCACTCCAACCACAGACCAATGATCCCCGCACAATCCCTTATCAAAGAATGGCCCTCCCTACACGTATAGGCAGATAGAACGGTGCGAGAATCCAGAATGAGACATGCTAGTACCCCCATGTGTTGTAATATTCTACTACATGACGTGTATCATAAAGAAAATTACATTTATACAATGATATCGCACAACATGCAAATCATACATATGAATTGACAATGTTAATCTAACATTACTTGGACAAAGTTTTAAATAACATATGATCATCCAAATCAGTCAAATTCATGACACATCACTTGATCGGGGTATCCATACCCAGCATTGGTGATGCTAGCCAAACTTGAGAAACTGTCCCACAGCGTGGGTAGTATCATCAATGCGGACTCCAAAATAAACATAACAGAAATATAATCCAAAACATAGGCTTACCAAATGGATAAACTAATTTAAGGATCATTATCATAAACATGCAATATCCGATGTAATAAACATTCATTGACAAAACCATGCCAACCAAAAATGATCACAAGAGTCTATTAACTTATCTACAACAGATAATTCAAGCAAAATTTAATTATTGTTACAGAGAATGTACTTTTAAGAAACATATATCCTTCTGAAAAATCCCAGAATGTTTAAGTTCTACTTCACCTAAAACCCAACAAAATTTATAAAAGCACTATTTTTTGTAATTTTAAGCTAACACCATAAATATGTTTTGCCAATCGTTTTCAAATGTTTTCTGATGGTTTTATACTATTCTCATTGTAAGAAAAAACTCCAAAATTTTAAAAATAATATTATTCTTCCCCTGCCTCAAGATTATTTATTTACAGAGTTTAAAAATAATACCGACAACCAACTTGCATGTGACAGGGCAATTGATTTATATCTATCTTAACAAATTTCATTTATAATATGTTTTTAAATGGAAAAGCTTGTTATAATAAATATGGGTTTTTTATTTCTTCCCGTCAACTCATAACAATCTATAAAAATCAAATATACTTTTTTCAACGAATTCAATAAGTCACTTAAAAGACTATAAAAATTAGGGCAATCAATAAGAGATTTACGAAAATGAATAAACATTAAATTATGCTAAGCCTCTAACCTAATCTCTAACCTTATTAATAAATATTTAACCACATATATTTTAAACATGTTTATTTTATATTTATACAAATAAATTTTAAACAAGGTCTCCCACTTCCCTTCCTGTCAACTCACAACAACGTATAATATAAATAATCATTGGTCAACAAAGAACTCTTGACGGAATTAAGGAGAGTGGCTTTCACAGTAATTTGTTAAATGCAAGAAAAGTCGTGGAGTGGTTGGCCCAAGAAAGAAATGCTGCCAAATTACATATACATTATATATGTCATGCTCAAACATGGAGATAAACACATATTCATGGTCTATTGAAAAGCACAGAGGGGTTTATCAATCTGTTGAAATCCTTGACTGAAATGTAATGTGGTTTTGCTTGAGTCGGACCAGTTGAGATAAAAAGAATGGTGGCAGTTTTGCTCTTGGGCTGAGTTAAAGAAAAGAAAGGAACAAAATTGATATGGCCTCATGGGAATGAAAAGGTAGCTCCAGTAGGCATTTCGATGGTCCAATCTGAAAACCTTCAACAGTATCCAAAACCAAAGTAGCATACGATAGCTAAATCCAATAGTTTTTGGAGAACTCCAACAAGAATCAGAAAAAGCCAATATACGTGCCATCAAGTCTGTTGCTGGGTGATGAGTTGGGCTTCGGCATCGATGCCCTAACAATGGTTTGAAGCTAAAGCTCAGATTAAGTCGAGAGACTAGATTATCAATGCATCATTCCTCGCAGAGTAATAAGAGCTCGAAACCGCCAAATCCCAATATGAAAATCTAAGGTAATGTGGGTTAATTTCCTCAACTAAAGTGGAACGTGGTTTCACTGAATATTTAGACAACATATATATATATATTCAGGAATAAAATAAATAAATTATTAGATTGTCCTCCATCCAAAATGCTTCACCCAATATTTGCAAATTTGTTGTTTATAGACATTTTCCTAAATCTATCTATTATTTACAGATCACTACCGCCTCCAACAAAATATTTTGGGCAATAAGGATAGAATTATAATTTCTAAATAGAGGCTAATATAACGGAATTACTCACAAATTTTCTCAGAGATTCTCTAATATGATATATATATATATATATATATATATATATATATATAATACCTGATTCTTTCATTTGGGTTAGTGCAATTTGGATTATTATGGATAGAATTCCAGCTTCTAAAGGGATCATCAAATTTTATTTCCCTGAAGCTTTCTATGAATTCTACAATGTTTCTCCTAATTTTTAATATACGTTATAATCCAAAAAAAATTCAATACAATATACACTATTAAAAATAATTACAATACCCACCTATGTACGCTTTTCCCTTGTTGATGATGAAATTTCCCTTCTTGCTTCCGAAGCTTTCTTCCTTCTTCCAACTTCCCGCTTCTCTCCCCATGAATTTTCTGTGTCCCCTTAATACCATTTTTCTTTCATTTCTCTTTTTTCATGCCCATAAAAAAAATCAAAGCTAAAGGTTTTGTTACAACTCATTAACTGTGAATTCCACACATAATCATTAGATAAATTCCCAATTTATCTCCCTTGATTTTTTAGTTAATAACAATGTAACTTAACTTCCCTTTTCCAAGTAAAGTCATCGATAGATTTTATGCATTACTAACAATCAATTCCAAATAAACCTTTTAAAAATATGAGTCCATCCTAGTGTTTTAATTAAGTTTTATTCTCATATTAATTAGCATAATTAATAAGTTGAATATCAATATTTAATAATTGTTTAATATAATTAAACAATTTAAGATTACCATAAATCTTTATTTTGACAAATTAAATATAGTATTACTATTATTTCAATTTCTCTATTGAAAACTGCATTAATGACACAAATATAAAGCATCTCATAGCATGGTAATCACGTTAACCAATTTCACAATAAGAACTCATTTCTTCCTAAAACACAACTGAAATATGATTAATACAACTATTATAGCATTGTCGAGCATAATACTTAGAAAACCATATTAAGACAAAGAATTTAACAAGTCAAACTATTATGGTGTGCGAATTTGGGTCACTAGCATTTTCATTTTGTCATACTCTAATCATCCCATCTGCACTACCCTCTCAAATAATACTCTCCCTCGTCATACTCTTGGGGTGAGAGAAATCTTGCATTCACCTCATACCAAATATGTAGTTAGTTCGAGTCATCGTATATATAATCAATGATACAAGACTAACAAATATACATCTATACTGCATAAAATAATCAAAAACAATCATAACATCACGTAAACAAATCATAAATATCATTGTTCCCTACTGTATTTGGCATAGTGCTTAAATCAAAGCATTAAAGAATAAGTTATTAACTATTTCAAATCTATGGATTTAAAGTTAAAATCATAAGATGAAATCGGGATGTAACATTCGGACAAATATAATTTAATGAAATTACTTAGATGTTTTGAAATAATAAAATAATATATCACATAATGAAGATTAGAATAATCAGATAGACAACAATAATTGACAAAAGAAGAAAATACTTGATAATTATGACTGAGTCGTTTCGAGGGGCAATCTCCACAATAATGCAATAAGAACAAAATTTACAATATGATGATAAAAGACTAACCACTACATCTTTTATATACTCTACTTAGCCATGATTATTCCATAGGCCAATTATACTAATAACATAGAGAACACTACAATAAGATAATATGAAATATATTTAAGCCAAAATTCAGCTACACATATCCCTAGATGCACTATAGGTTAAGGGCATAACAAGCTCTTCACTTTGATGGAATCCCTTTGATGGCATGATCATATTTTCTACTTAGTGGTAGGCCTTTTAACATTACTCTAATTATTGTTATGTGGTCATCAATAATCATTTGTAAATCGATATGTGTAGACACATTTAATGGCTAAAATTCTATGGAAAACAATCGTGCTACAAATCATTCAATCCATTTTTAAGAATCTTCTTCATCTAATGTGAACTAACCAATTGGGGAGACATTGCCCATAATCGCTGTAGTTAAAATGTCTTACCTTTAGAAATAAATCTAATGAACAGTTTCTGAAAATTCATCTCTATTTTACCTAGAGTTGTGAACCATTATACTCCTAAAACAATGTCAACCCCACCCATGAGAATCAAAAACATAGGATAATTAAGTAGGTAGTCCCCCATGGCAATCTTAATACTATGGCATTTTCTAAAACAGTTGACTATGCCACCATCTGCAATCATGATTTGAAATTATAGAACTAGATAAATAAAATAGCTCAAATGAGTAAACTTACTATTGATGAAATTATGTGTAGGGTCAATCACCTTCTATTTTTTTAGGAAGCCTACCACCTTGAGTTTAAGGAATAATTATCCCTGAAAGGGCATGACAAGGGATAGTAGGGTGAGAATATTTATACTCCTTTTCTGGATCTTCCATACCCTCACTTGAGGCCTCATCTTCTTTTTCATCTTCATTGGCTCCTTTCATGCAGAACAATTTCTTTTCAACACATTTATGTCCTTTGCTCCACTTTCTATCACAACCAAAACATAACCCTTTGACATGCTTCTCTTTAGTTTGATGAAGGGTCAATCTTGTAGGTTGTGAAAATGATGATGCTCTACAAATATATTCAAGGCCATGAGTGAAAGCCCTCATTTTGACCAAATCATTTTCCTCTCCCTGACGTGTAAATGGATGGATTCAAGAATGGACGCTAGATTAAACATGTGAATCTCAAGTTGGATGGTATCCTCGAGCCCCAAAATAATATGTTAGTCATGTTGTTAACAATGATGTCATCCATGCATAATGATAGATTCTAAATATTGATGAATATAATCCTTAATAGTGCATGTTTGTCATAACTTTACTAACTGACTGAAGTAGTTTTATGAGACATTGTAATAGTGCATCTGTAGCTCCTCAGTAAAAATTGATCATGTAACAAGAGTTCCCTTATTTTTATTTTAAGCATGTGACCACCTATACTAAATGAGTTGTTCAGGTTCTAGATAAAAAGATGTCTTGATCACCTTTTACGCACATGCGGTTTGATGTAGATCAAATAATTTTTCTATTTGATTGATTCAAGTGAATGGATTCTTACCATCAAAATTGCACACTTACTACTTTGGTAGGATGTGCTTTGAACCAATATTGGAGTTATGATTATTAATATTTAGAGAACTAGATTGGAGTAGTGGAGGATTATTTTGCAGACGTTGAGCCGTAATTTTGGTCAAGTAAGCACTCAGATTTGACAACTGATTCTTCATACAATATATTTCCCCTTTTATTGCATTAAGATCATTCTTACTCACCATGCTTTGTATATGTAATTGAATTTGTTGAACCGCCTAAAAAATTGATGGATTTAAAGTTATAGAATCTATGTGTCTTTGTGAGGAGTGTTTTGAGTATCTTGACCTTTCCCACATCCATGATTGTTAGAACCAACCACGCACAAACCCTAGGAGGGATGGTTTTAGACCTAAAAAATGTCTACCAATGTATTATTCCATTGCGACCATTTCATTGAGACGAATCCAATGACTTCTAATTTACACATGAGTGCAAAAAACTTATAGATTGTGAACAATATTGGAGTAGTCAAAAAATTAAATTCTTCTTAGATCGCAAGTTATTTTTTAAAATCGTACAACTCTTTTGATTGTCACAACACCAGATGTAAAAAATAATGTCATAAAAATTATTCTAAATAAATGCTTTGATACCACTTGTAATAAAACTACTCATATGTTTTGTTATAATTAAATAATATATTATAAAAGTAGGAGCATAATAATCATAATCACAATAATAATAGGTAATAAAGTAGAATACTTGATAATTATGACTGAGTTGCTTTGAGGGGGCAACCTCCACAACAATGCAATAACAATAGAATTCACAATATGATGATAAAATGCTAACTACTACTTCTTACATATAATCTATTTAGTCATGGTTATTCCATATGCTCATCATACTGAGAACATAAAGAAATATAATTAGATAATATGAAAGGTGTGTAAGCCACAAGTTGGCCACATATCCATAGACACACTATAGGTTAAAGGCATAACATCTAGATTTTACTTGCATGATCAAAAGATAATGAAGAGTATTCATACCCTTGTCATGATCGCATTTCTCAAATATTAAACATTTATGTATTTGAACTATAATTTTGAAGATGTGCATGAACAAGTATTATGCATTTTTTAACTTTGAAACTTTGAACTTTAAATGTGCATGAACAAGTATCTTGCATTTTTAAACTTCTAAATTGTAATTTTTGAACTTTGAAATTATATATATGAGTATGAATAAGTATCATGCCTCCTGAATCTTGTGCCAAGTGATATAGAATGTCATGCACATATATGTTGAATTGTAATTGTATTTTCAACCTATAGATTTAATATTGTAATTATTTTGTATAAGCATATGCATATTCATTCAAGTGTGTATAAATTTGTACTTCGAGTCTTATAAAAGTGCATGTCATATACCACCATAATCTGTATCAATTTCCAATATTTGTCATGTGCTTTATTTTTGAATTACTTTGAATATTTAAAAACTTGTACTCTGTTATAGAATCTAATTTTGCATTAATTTGAATTTTTGAAGAGTTATATTTTGTATCTTTGAACCGTGTACTCTTTCCCAAATATGATTTTTGTATATTCATGGAGGCTTGGATCTTTAATATAAACCCACTGTGATGCCCCATTTTGAAATGATGGATGTAACCTACAATTCACTCATCTCAAAATAAGAGTTAACAGTATCATGTGATAAAGATATAATCATATGGTATCATGTCAACATATGGAGATCATGTCATCATATTTATGTGATTGTGATTTATTAATATATGTAACATATTGAATGTGAGGTATACAAATTTTATGTCTAGACAGATATAACAATGAGATATGCAATAAAGTAACCATATTTGAAGTAGACTATGTAGTAAAAGTGTGTGATATGTTTCATGGCACCCCTGATCAAGCTCAACAAGCACAACACACAATGTCACATAATGTCATATAAAGTCATAGAATAAGTCCAAGGGTCACACACAATAGACATGAATATGTCACAACAATCAAAGTCAATGGTTGCATGCAAAGGACATTAAGAATGTCACAAAACAAGAGACATGTTTAAATGTTGCACCAAAAAAAAAAGAGCCAAAGGCCACACACAATTGAAATGTTCAAATTCACTCATATCAAGTACAAATATCATAGAGATATTTAAGCAATTTTTTCACACAAGGGCTAAGAGCCACACAGAATTAGCAAACAATGTCTAGCCTGTCATACAAAAATGGAACAACATCGAAGAAACATAAAACAAGTGAAAACTAGTCTACAATATCCATATGTATCAATGTCATATTATAAAAAAAGTAGCATATGTAGCATAATCTAAGATATGAATAATTATCAAGTCACTTGTAAGATATATAACTTGACATGGTAAAGAGGTCATATAAAGATATAACATGTTATAATGCAACCTAAAGAATTAGATGCCCCTAACATAGGCGTGGCCACTGGTAGAATGAAATCCAATATTTAAAAATCTATATACATATGTATGTCATGCATCACACTCATATACCTCATGAAATGCATGTGTGTTTGAAAAATAATATGCTATCTACCAAATATGTGATAAATAACATATGTAAAGAAGTAAACTATCAACTCATGTCATGCTCAAGTCCTATTTTTTATTTTTGAGAATATTTTATATATTTTTGTATTTTTTAATTTTTTGTATTTTTGACATATATGAATGTTTTTGGATTCTTGACATATTTGATTTTTTTTGTATTTTGTATATTTTTTATATATTTGATATTTTGTATTTTTGGTATTTTTGAAAGGAACTAGCCTATGATCCCATGAATGGGAGGACTATAGTGCGTGCTTGGATCATATATATTTTAGATAAATTTTCATAGGCAAAAAGTGATACATGTAGATGCAACTAAATCTAAAAAGGCATTGAATGCTTTAATGTAACTATCTTGATTACTACTGATAGAATCTTTACATGATGTATAACTAAAGAAAGTGCCATATTTGGTAGGGTTTGTTGTGTAATATGAGGTCTCGGTGCATGTGTTCATTCTAGAACATGTTGAACTATTTTAATTATTGCCTTAAGTTGCATTGTAGAAGGTTTAGATCTATTTGAACCTTGGGTAGCTCTTTGATGTGAAGTTTTCTACTGAAAAATGTGTACCACTTTTCCTTGTACTGATTGTATAGAAAAAAATTGTATAGGTAAAAAAACCTAATTATGCACTATGTTATTTATTATGTGCACATATTATCTTTGTTATGTGCTCTCGAATAGGCACCATAACCAATTATTGTGGTAGTGGCAGAGGAGGAGGAATTACCATTAACTCTAGAGGGTACTCATATCAAATGTCTTGAACTTTGACAACTTGATTACAATGTATGTATCTGAGGCATCAATGTGCTGTTGATAATACTACGCAAAGCTTATATATCCAATGGCATCCTAATAATATCTTGAATATCATTGTGCTTGGTAAGACTAGAAATGGAGTAGCCACTATTGTTGAACCAATTTGGAGAGGTAACATTATATGCCCAAGAGTATTTTACGTGTGACTATCGAATGCTTTAACTAATTTTGATGTAGCTTGTAAATCTTTCTCTGTGTATCCAAGACTATGGAGTGTCATTATACATGCATTTTCACTTGACACATTTTCAATCATGATGTTGCGTATATATTTTTTATTGATGTAAGCTCAAATAAAGAGTGCATGTCTACCCAAATCATTATCATTGATTTCATTATCATCTAATGTAATCATAGGATGTGGTGCTAATGTGTCTGTAAATGTACCAATAATTTTGTATATTAGATTATCATATGTCTTAAGAGGAGGTTGTGCATTGTACGCATGATGTATCTCTGAATTGTCTATATTTTTTATTGAACCATGGTTTGGAAATAGATTATTGAATACTTTAAACTTTGTATTGTCCTTTTTCTATGGTCTAATTTCCTCTATGGGTGTGATTAGCTCAATAGTATTATCATCGATAATATATTATATCTTATGCCTTAGCCTAAAACACTTGTCTAAAAAATGATCAATACATATGTGGTAGTCATAATATGCATTATTATCACATCCCTTGTGTTGAGGCTTGGTCATATCAACCTATAATGTGGAGGGAGAGATATGAGATTGAAATCAAGTGGTTTTTGTAATATAACATGAGAAGGTTTTGGTAACCTTGCAAATTCCCTCGTTGGTTGAGCTATGAATTGAAGCTTGTCTGTTAGTCGTGATATTGCATTGACTGCTACTGTTGCTTCATTCTTGATTTTGTTAGATTTGACCTTGTAGACTGTTTTTGTTTAAACTTGATATTTTGAAGTAGACGGAGCATTTGGTGCATATTTTAACTTGTTCAAAGGTTTTAGTTTTACTTCTCTTTCTTTGACTATAATTCATAAATCATCAAAGGATTTGAATTTATCAAAAATGAAAGATTCATGGAGTGGTGCTAGAAAAATTTGTGTAAAAATATCTTGTAATTCATTGTTTTCCATTGAATTTGTCATCTTAGCTAACAAAAATTTGTATTAAAGAACATATTCACTGATGGGCTCATTTGACCCTTGCTTTAATTTTTTAATTTGTGCATAAGATAACTTCTCACCAAAGTTGATAGAAAAGTGTGCTAAATTTTGCTCTACCAAATGGTTGAATGCTCTAATTGATTAAAGTAGAAGATTGTATATCCATTGTAGGTCATAGTCTTTGAGACTTCATATAAAGATCTTTGTTGGTAATTTATCATTGTAAGCATAGTCCAAGCAAGCTCAATGGAATGATTAGAGATATTTCTCAAAATCACCTTTACCCCCATAAATTGGTAGCCTAAGAGCTACAAAGCCTATTGTTAGTGGGTGAAAGACTATCTTGGGTGCCAAATGATTATGAAGCAAAGTATGATAATCTATTGAGTGACTAACTCTAGAGTCACCTTGCTCTGATTTCAACCATTTAGCATGTAAGGCTATAACAATTTACTTAAGAGAGTTTGCATTAGGTGAGGTTGGGGTTGACCATGCATTATAATCAAATGAGGTGTGTCTGATGCCTTTGCAAAAATAGGTATATGAATATATTGAATCCTTGTGATGACCCCATACCTAGGGATGTTGACATATATGTAACTGAAGGTCTTGATAAAGGAATAAAAATAATAATAGTAATTTTTACATTTAAAATAAAAGTGGAAACTTGATTTTACTTCTTTTGTTCATCTCTTGCAATGTATAACAATGCATCAATCTTATGTGGGTTGGCATTAAGGTATTACATAAATTCATTGTCATTAACTTTATCTACTTGATCTATATTAAATTTATCAATTTTAATTGTCATGATAAGTCCATAAATAAGGTGTGTAGTATGTCTTATAACATTATGACTGTGCAATTGTTCTTGTTCCCAAGTCATACTTGATTTGATAAAGATTTGCCTTAACAATGATTTTATCTTAGGAATATTGGTACAACAATGTGAGTTGAGGATGAGATTGGACATTATGTATTTTAGCCTTTTTATGATATTTGGATTTGATCAATACAGATTTATAATGAATCCAAAAAATATTTTGAAAAGTGATATAGAATGCAATGCTAATTTGTTTTGATGTTTTTATAATAAATGCAAACAGTAACAAGATTTTAATTAATTATAACAACGAATTAATAAAATAGAACATAAATACCGTACACAGTTCTTGGTTCCAAGGAGAGTTGGTCATTGCTCCTCTCAAACTCAGGAACAAAGATTAATCAATGCTAGAAACTGAAGTTTTAATTCATAGAAATGAAATGATTATAATCTGACTGAAATCTGTATGCTTTTATAATATATGATTCTTGATTCTCTATTTTCTCTATATCTTTTATTATATTCATAGTCAAAAGTCTTACACTTTATACTAATACAATCAACTCAAAATAGGATGCAAAAGAATAGGACTCCTTGGTCGATCCCTTCATCCAAATATAGGAGATTGAATTTCCAAGAGATCTAATTATTTTGATGAAATAAATATCCTATCCTATAATAGTCCGAAAATCTGATTACATACAAGTTTATCAAAAATAAGTCCTTCAAAATAGTAGGGGGTTATTTTCTTTATTTGATTCCAACTGGAATGGTTCTTTATTATCCTATCTGGCCTCCAGCTTCCCGTTTGTGGCTTTGTCCTTACAAAATTCTCGGAATTGACCCTACAGAGTCGAAAGGAACGAGTCTACGGAGTCCGTAGAAACAAACCTGCAGAGTCCGTAGAAACAAGCCTGTGTCTTTTTCTTGAGCATTCTTCACACCAAAGATTACTAAAACATGTTATATATTAGACATTAATGACAAAGTAAAGGTTTAGTCTTTGGTTCAATATAAATAAGACAAATATCTATTTTTCATGTAATAGCTATCTAAGAATCTAAGATTTGCATAAGATAATATCATTCGAGAGATGGATTAAGAAAAATATTATGTCAATAATGAGCCATATTCTGAGCTCATCATCTCCCCCAAGTTTTACCTTTTGTAAGTCCCATTGCAAATATTTATTGGCGTTCATAACTCTAGCTTCTGCTTTCCATACTCTTACTCAAGTCATATTCATCAAATTCATCTGTTATATGTCTATCTGAATTGCTTGTAAATCTATGATGTGTTTGAATCATTTGTTTTCATATATTAAATTGCTCCTCTGATTGTGGAGCCTAACTCTGCCATCCTGAAATAGGTATGATCAACAAAGGGGGTCTATATCTCATGTCAATCCATTTCTGTTCTCCCTCAGAGTTGATTACCTCTATTAAAATTTCTAGAATTGAGGATGCTCTCCTCATACTCCATATTAAGTTATTTGGGGACATGACCTCTCGCCTTTTAAGAGGCACTGAAAGTTGGCCCCATCTGTTTACACTTGCAGCCACTACTGAATCAAAACTCTGTCTTAAAAATAAATCAAAAGAAACATCACAATCATATAGAGCCTATAAATAACACGTTTTAACCTCATCATTTAACAAATCATAGTTAAAATTTTGTTTGATCAATCTGAGAATAGGAAAGGCTGGTCTGACACATAATCTTATAGTTTTAGCATGATTTGTATAGTCCTTAAATCTGCCTTTCCATGCTATTTGATTTTTTAATGTAGAATGTAATGCTCTTAGTTGAACTTCTCCTACATGAAGATTTATCAAAAACTTATTGTGCTCATGATCTCCTAAAATCAAGTCATGCAAATAAAATTCACAAAGCAAATCCTGTTGATCAGGTTCAACACTATAGAAATTTTTTAAAAATGTTGTTGACTACAAAATTTTATAAGAAAGATGACAGGAGATCCATAGAAGCTATCATCTATAAATTTATTCAAATAAAAACAAACTGTATGCAGGAGAAGGATTCCTACATGCCAAAAGAGTTTCATCTAATTTGCATGCATCCTGCAAATTTTCTTCTAACTCTTGGACTTTAGCTTTTAATTCTTTCTTTTCATTTTCCAAGAGTTTGTTTGAAAAAGTTGCATCTTTGTTTTTCTGTTTAAGTACAGAATATTCTTCTTCTATTTGATATAGTATTTACAAAAGAGGAATATCTGGATCACTTGTTTGACAACCATGGTCAACAAATACTTGAGGAGAAGGTGCAACAGCAGGTGCTTCGGAAGAGTTTACCAAATTTTGCAATCTCCTATTTTCTTTATTCAGAGTTTCTACATATATCCATAGATCTATCTGTTCAGCTTCACGTTCTTTTATTATTTTTTCTAATCTGTGAATTTCTGTTGCATGATCAACAGACACTGTATCTAATTTTTGCACCAAAGATGAGTTGAGATGATCATTATTTTGCAATTGACTGATCAAGTCAGTAATGTCAGTTGTTTGTTGTTCAAGAGCTTGAGCTTGAAAAAGTTGTAAAGTTAGCTGCATAATAGGATCATTTAGATTAGATGATTTGTATTTCTCATTGGTACATACAGTTTTTCCTTTATCTATTGCAGTTTTAACTAGAACAGGTGGTTGTCCCGCCATACTTAATTCTTCTACCGTGTGTGGCTCTTCCTCTGGATTTGGCTCCTCCATTATGATTGAAGAGTTCCTTTCAGAAAGAATTTTTTCAATATCTATAGGTGCAAGAATATTCTAATGTATGAGAAAATGAGACATCGTTTTAAGACTATCTAAAATATCTATAGTTTTTTGTTCATCTTTTTATGTTAAAATGAGCCTTCTCCTTCTTTTAGTTACTCTTTGAGCTACACTTGGTTGGTTTTCCTTCTCAACTACCAAACCCTTGGTCTTCTCAAATTATGTAGAGGCTTTCTGTCTCGATTTTTTTCCTAACAAGAGAACTGGTTGTACAACAGACTCATGAGGTTCTTGTGGGGACTTTAAAACTTCAGGGTTTTGAGACCTTATGACTCTTCTTAAAAAAGAAGAAGAAGGATTTTATGTTGGGACTACAGTTTGTGATTTCTTTCTTGGTGTTGTTTTCTCAGTTGATACAGTAAGTGGAGATTAGTGTTCTTGTGGTGAATTTGGGGTTTCTTGTGCAGACAAATCTAGAATTTGTTGTGCTATATTGTTCTGAAATTCCTCCCAGACCTCTTGACCTTGCTGAAAGAAATGATGCTAGATAATACGCTAAATAAGCCCATGATGCCTAAGAACAACATTAGGGGTTGTAGACATAACTTGCAGAGCACCATATAATAAAGATGGAGGTTAATTTTGTACTAAGGGTTTTATCTCCCATGCTTAAGATATATTAACATTTTCATGGTGTCTCCCCCTAAAATACTGTGTTACCCTTCACAAATGATATATTTAAGTACCCACTTGGCTACAGATTTCCAAAGTTCAGGAAGTAAATTTCTTTTAATCCCTTTTGATTTTTTCTTGGAATCTACTAGACATGAAATTTTGGTCTGCTCATTATCATTAAACTGACTAATTAAATCACTAAATGAAACTCTGCTTGTGGCTCTCATTCCCTCTTCTGGAACTTGTATAATTTGGCTTATAATTTGAGTTGTAACAGGAATAACAATGCTTTTCACAATTGAAAATTCAGGAGTGAGATTGGTAATGAATTCACTTACCATTATTTTGTCGAAACCTTGGAACTTTTCAATGAAAGGTAGCCAGCTATTGGCTCTAAACACTGTTATAGAAGTTATCTTTATGAAAATTTGTTGGATCTTTCAGCTCTGATCTTGTCTTCTGTCCTATTTCTATGCAGAGTTACAGTCAGCTCGATTCCTTTAACTCTAATTAAGGTGTAGACCAATCTTTTGTTGAAGTCAGTAGGCAACAATCATTGAGGTAGATCAGCATTTATTGAAGTATGTATAAAAAAAATGATTCATTTGAAATGCTACAACTGCATGAGTCTATAGTTTGGTATGATGATTTGATACAGTTAGACGCCACACATTTCTACGGAGTGTGCCAGCCATTTTGTCTCATCAATACAAGTTATGTGAAATGATGACGTGTCATATTGACGGTGATAGTGATTCATTATTTCATTTAAAACTATTTTTTATGATGTCTCGTCATTATGATACTTGATGACTCAATTGATGATATCAAAGCTGCACACTTATCCATACACCTTTGACAGCTCAATTTCATGCTTTTTCATTATGGTATGTGTCATTCCATTTTAGAAGATTTAAATTTGGGTCATTTCCAGAGAATAGTGTCTTAATTAAATCAAAGATAATTAGTTAACTAAACATAGATAAATAAAATATATGTCTTACTTACTTTAACCTTAGACATTATCCTTTGCTCGTCATGTGTCCTACACAAATAGGTTTGCATGGATTGGTTTATTGCATGGAGACGATCAATCATAGTGTCATGATGAGATTTTCTTATAAATTTTTATTTTTGCCCTTTGGCCAGCCATTGCTAGTTTTCTAGCCAAAGCCCTTTTTTTGCAATGCATAGCCAGCCAGTAAGCTAGTTTTTTGGGCATGTATTGTCAATAGCGTCCCTGGAAGGGTTTTCACTATTAATATTTTTTTTTTGGACTGCGAAATTATCAAGGAGCATGTTCACTAGAAGAAGCAGAGCTTTTCAAAACAGCTACTTGATCCATTACTTTTTAAATAAATTTATCTTTATTGAGAGGTTTTTGATAGAGCTTCAATCTATGTCCATTGACTAACAAAGCTCTTTTGATGTCGTCAATAGGTATCATCTTAACAGAACTATTTTCATAGACCTCTTCAATCTCATAAGATCGCAACCATCTTGTTTGTAATTTTCTTTTGAACTATTGAAATTTAGAATCAAACAACAGTGCCCAATCTCCTTTCTAAAACTTTTATCGCTTGATTTGTGCATCATGCCAAACTTTTCTTTGATGTTGTACCAGTTCAGTTTTTTATAGTGCTTCCATCCTCATTTTATCAAGTTGATTAAGTTGTAAGTCTTTTTTTCTATATTTTTTTTAATTCAATTCCTACTTCTACAGCGATTTTCAAAGTTTGTAATTCAAATTCAACAGGGAATAAAGGCTTCTTACCATAAGCCAATTCATAAGGTGAAAATTTAGTTATTATTTTTCAAGTAGTATTATAGGCCCAAATAAATTTTGGTACCTTATCTGCTCAATTATTTCTATTGGAATTAACAACCTTGATTAAAATGGTTTTCAATTCTCTGTTGGTGACTTCAACTTGTCTATTACCCTGTGGATGGTATGGAGATATTTTTCTGTGTTGAGTTTGATACACTTGCATGAAATGCTTTATCATGTTTGCCATGAACTATGGTCCTTGATCTGAGACTATCTCTCTTGGAGTACCAAATCTTTGCATGATTTTGAAATATAAGAAATCAGCTACCATCTTTTCTCTTGCATGAGCTAATGCTTCCACTTCTACCCACTTGGTCACGTAGTCTGTACATACTAGGAGATATTCTTTTCCTCTGAAAGGAGGATCCACTGGACTGATAAAATCAACTTCCTATTTTTCAAATGGTTCTAAAACCAATTGAGGATGAGGGTATAGAGGCATTTCTATTGAAAGAGTAGGCTATCCAATTCGTTGACAAGTATCACAGTGTCTGGCATATCTTTTTACTTGTTGATGAAGATGAGGCCAATAATATCCTGCTCCTAAGATTTTATGTATGGTTCTTTGAGCTGAGTAATGACCTCCTCTTGGTTCATCATGAAAAGATCTGATGATATCATAAGCTTCACCATTTGTCACACACCTGTGAAATACATGATCAGGGCCAAGTTTAAATAACATTCCATTAATCTATTTAAAAGAACTTTCTTTGATTAAATATTTTTTTTTTTTGTAAAAAATCTAGAGGAAACTTCCCTGTGGTGAGATAATTAGCTATATCAACAAACCACAGAAATTATACTGAAATAGTAAATAATTGTTCATATAGAAAGTCATCTTCCACTGGTTCTTTTTCACCTGTAGTGTTCATTCTTGACAAAAAATCAGCAACTACATTAGACTTCCTTGGTTTTTCTATAATAGTAACATCAAATTCTTGTAAGAGCAATAGCCATCAAATAATCTTACCTCCCACAATTGATTTTTTGATAAGATATCTAATAGTTGAATGGTCTATATAGACAAATACCTTGTAGTCTGTTACGTAGTGTCCGAATTTATTAATTGCATAAATTATAGTTAAGAATTCCCTCTCAGTTATGGTATAATTTCTTTCAGCAAGTGTCATGTTTTTGCTGATATAATATATAGCATACATGTTACCCTCTTCATCCTTTTGTCCAAGAACTGCTCCTAGTGATGTATTGGAAGCATTTGTGTATATATAAAATGGTTTAGTCTAATCTGATCCTCTCAATACTAGAGCAATAACAAGTTTAATTTTGATGGTCTCAAAGGCCTGTTGGCAACTATCACTCCATTCGAATGTATTATCTTTTGTAAGAAAGGCAAACATAGGGGCAGCTATTTGGCTAAACTTATCTATGAAGCATCTGTAGTAATCAGCATGTCCCAAAAAACTCTTAACTTCAGTTTGTATTTGTGGAATGGGTAAATTGGAGATTATGTTGACTTTTTTTGGATCTACTTGAATGCATTTTGCAAAAATATGGTGTCCCAGGACTATTCCTTCATCAATCACTAACAAACATTTCTCATGGCTCAAAGATAATTGATGTTCCTCACATCTAATTAGTACACTTTATAATTTGGTAAGAGCTTTTTCATAAGTTTCACCATAAATAGTGAAATCATTCATATATACCTCAACACAATCATTTTTAAGGTTAGAGAATATTATCAAAACTACTCTTTGAAAGGTTGTTGGAGTATTATAGAGTCCAAATGGAAGTACTCAGTAAGCAAAAGTTCTCTAAAGACAGGTAAACGTGGTTTTATCTTGATCTTCCGCTGCTACCATTATCTGGTTATACCCACTAAACCCATCCAGAAAAGAAAAATATTTCTTTCCTGTCAAGTTAACAAGAACTTGATCAATGAAAGGTAAAGGAAAGTAATCTCTTAATGTTGCTTTATTCAGTTCTCTATAATCTACACATACTCTTAACTTTCTATTTTTCTTGAGCACAATTACCAGAGGTGACACCCACTAGCTGTCTAAGATGGGGTAAATAAACCCAACTTTCAGCAACTTTTAGATTTTTATTTTGATTATTTCATTTAATACTGGGTTTATTCTTCTTTGTGGTTGTCTAATCGATTTGACAGATTCTGTGTAAATATGATGAGTGCATATGTTGGGATAAATTATTTTCATGTCAATATAATCCCAAGTAAAAGCCTTGGTATGTCTTTCCAATACTTCAAAGAGTTGATCTTCTTCATTTGTTAACCAACTATTGATGTTCAAAATCTTTCTAGATAATACCATGATTGATTTTGTACCTAGGTAGTTGGATTCTATTTACTTAAACTCACTAATTAATGAGTTCAGAGGGCATGGATGAGGAAGTAGCTTATGAAATATAGTTACATTATCAACAAACTCTTTTCTAAGATAAATCAGTCTTGCTAAGGAATATTGAAATGCATCTAAGAAATGAGTTTGTTGCTGTTCTATCAATTTTCACACACTTTTATGAATCAATCTATGATTATGTGATGAAAAATTACTAGAAGAAGTAGAAGTGGAGGTTTCAAAATATTTTATTTGACCCAAAAATCTTGAACTAAGGCAATCTATTGTTTCTAGACTCGTTGAGTCCGTAGCTTCCGGCCTAGTAGAGTCTGTAATTTTTGGACTGACAAAGTCCATAAATTCTGGGTATATGTCTCCATTCAATTCTTCCAAGTGTTTTTTAACTATGATCATGGCTAAGGAGGACATATTGTTTAATGTGTTATCTGATTCATCCACCCAAAGTTCTTGTATGCAATTTGTTAATGGTTTTGCAAGAAGATACAAGGAAATACATTTGGATTTTAACCCATTAGAAATGGTCATCTCTCCCGAACTGCAATCAATCAATGCTGCTACAGTAGCCAATCGTAGTCTACCTAGGATTATAAGATATCCTCGATTCTTTATTTTGGGTTGCAAGACCATGAAATCTATCGAATATTCCCAAGATTCTATTACCACTTCAACATTTTCTATAGTCTCCTCTGATTTCATTACCGACTGGTCCGCCATTTGAAGAATGGTAGTTGTGGGTTGCATTTTCATAAGAGATAATGCATGGAGAGTATCAGTTGTCATGACATTGATTGCTGCTCTCAAATCTACCAAAACATTAGGAATTTCTTTTCCTTCGATTGTAACTGTGATCACTAGGCTTCTCGGATCTACATATTTTAGAACTAATAGTTTTCTTGCTAATAAATCAGCAATTTTTATATCAATATGAATGATTTCAAGATATTTTACTTTCCTCTCAGGTGTCTTAATACAATTTTTTTTGATGATCTTATTTAATTCAAGTTATCCCTAATAGCTTGTAGAAGGGGTACCTCAATATTGATCTTTTGCAACTCATGGACCAAATTTGAGTCTGGTTTAATATCAGTTTCTCTTAATCTTTCAAGAAAAGGAACTACTAGTGTAGTAGTGTTTCTTTTATTTATTTCAGGGCTCATTTTGATTTCAGCTTCTCCAGTGCTTAATTGAGATGATTTTGTCTTTTCATTTTCATCAGGTATTTCAGAAATGAGAACTGAAAGTTTTTGTATAGTTTTTCCTGATCTCAAATATATGTCTGAATACTCAATAGCTACAATATTGATTGTTTTTTCCTATTCATTAACATAAATAGGTGCTAGTTGTTTATTTTTTAGATTTGCTATTGATTGTGCAGGGATTGATGGTTGATTGATTTGTCCTTGTTATTGAATAACTAGGGGTGGCATAATGGTTTGTTGTTGAAGTGGTCTTCTTGGTTGGGTGAATTATGACTGTGGGTTCCATTGTTGATTCCATTATTGATATGGTTGTGGCATCTATTGTTGTTGTGGTACCCATTGTTTTTGTGGCTATGGCACCATTTATGGAGGTGTTGGCATCCAATCTTGTCCTGCCCATGGATTTTGAATTGATGGAATTTGAGGTTGATTCCAAAATGGTGAAGGAACTGAAATGTTTCATGGTGCCATCCATGGATTCACTGAATTTCTTATATTAAACTATCCTTGAGCTTGGTTTTGTGGAGCAAAGTTTTATCTCTGAATATAATTTACTTCTTCAGTGGAATAGACTTGTGTTTTCATTTGATTCTTTAAAACAGGTAAAAGGGTACAATATTTGGTATCATGATCTGTTGCATCATAGATCCCACATGATGAAACATTGGTTCTATCTAGTGGGCAGTCTCTAAGGGCGTGTTTTTATCTGTACTTAAGATAGTAGATTGCTAAGGGTTCTCTTGCATTTGCTTTAGCTTGAAGGCCATCCAAAGTACTGTTTAGTGTAACCAGGATATTTGTCTTTAGATTAGCAAATTCTTCCATTAATTTACCTACTTCATTATATTTTTCCAACTTTCCTTTCCTAATTTTAGGTTTTGTTCGAGAGTAATGGTACAAAGCTCAAAAATTTGATCGAAAGCCAACTTATTTATATCTCCTCCACCCATCAGATTTAAGGCATCTCTAGTGTCTTTGTCCAATCCTTTCAAGAAAACCAATTTCTGAACGTCTTCAGTGAGTGGATAATTACTTTTTTTATGAGTGAACATGAATCTATCCAAATAATCCTCTAAAAATTCATCCTCATTTTGTTTGATTTTGAAGAAATTCTCTTTTGTTTCTTGCACTCGACAATAATCTTGGTATTTTTTCAACAATTTTGTTTTCATGTCATCCCATGTTCTAATAAAATTGCTAGGTAAACCCATGAACCATCTCATAGCTGCATCTTTAAGTGTAGAGGGAAATAATTTTAATTTCTAGCTATCAGTTGTGTAATCATAGGTTTGACATAACACCTTAAACTCAAATAAGAATTGATCAGGATCTTCTGTAGATCATCCCCAAAAATTTGGCAGATTAATTAGTGAAATATTTTTCACGGGGGTTTGATCATTAGGATCTGCAACAATAGGAAAAGAAAAATTCCTTCCTGGTTGTGCGAATTGTTGATTTTGTTGGAGAGCCATTTCTTCTTTTGATGATATTTCAAAGTCAGAATGATCTTCCCACTGAATGTTTGTGGTCTCAGTTATGGGTTGTTCCAAGTTCTCAAAAATTTCTTCAGCTATGGATCTTTGAAATGCTTCTTCTAAGTCTTTGTCAATATCTAAATAATGTCTTCCTATAAGAGATTGATCTTGAGGAATTTGTCCTATGAGGCTTGCGTGTGGCAATGGCCTTGTTTCTATCCCAGTTTCAATAGATTCTTGAAAATAAGTTTCACTTGTATCTTCTGGTTCACTACTCAGAGATGTTGAAGAAGTGTCTATTTGTGTTCTTGGTGGAAAATTTTGAATAAATCATCCTTTAAAATCTCTAGGATGGTACATCAAAATATTGACTGTTTTTTAAAAAAATTATGATTTTTTACATTTTTTTTGTTTTTCACTTTAAACCAATAATTATTACCTTACTAACACCTTGTATTTCCCAGCAACGGTGCCAAAAATGATGAGTGTCATCTATCTCCTCATTTAATCAATATTCAATTGATGTCTTATCAACCAAGGCTGATGTCCAAAGCTATTTGCACTAACGTATGGGATGGTAGATCTAGAAGGTTGCTTATGGGGGTGTTTGTTGATCTGATTCTAACTTTGACTAAAGAAATGAATGTGTCTTAAACTACGCAATTCACGCTTTTGCTATAAAAAAGAAAGAAATCAAATCAATCCACTCTTTTGTTGGAAGTAAAAGATCACACTCCTATTTTACGTTTGCAGAGAAAGTAAATTCACACTCCTACTTACGAAAGAAAATTTGCTTCACACTTCTGTTGTAAAAGAAAACATACTTTGTGTAGAAAAGAAATGAAATAAGAAAATGCTTTTTTTAAACTATGAATTTGTTTTGATGATTTTATAAATAAATGCAAACAATAAAAAAAATCTAATTAATTATAACAATGAATTAATAAAACAGAGCATAAATACCGTACACAGTTCTTAGTTTCAAGGAGAATGGGCCCTTGCTCCTCTCGGACTCAGGTATAAAGATTAATCAGTGCTAAAAACTGAAATATCAAATTCATAAAAATGAAATGATTACAATCTAGCTGAAAACTATATGTTTTTATAATATCTGATTCTTGATTCTCTATTTTCTCTATATCTTCTATTATATTCATAGTCGAAAGTCTTACACTTTATACTAATACAATCAACTCAAAATAGGATGCAAAAGAATATGACTCTTTGGTCGATCCCTTCATCCAAAGATAGGAGATTGGATTTCTAAGAGATCCAATTATTTTGATGAAATAAATATCCTATCTTATAAGAGTCCTAAATTTTGATTGCATACAAGTTTATCAAAAGCAAGTCCTTCAAAATAGCAGGTGGTTATTTTCCTTATTTGATTCCAACTGAAATGGTTCTTTCTTCTCTTATCTGGCTTCCAGCTTCCCATTTGTGGCTTCATCCTTACAAAATTATTGGAATTAACCCTACAGAGTCGGGAGAAACGAGCCTACGGAGTCCGTAGAAACAAGCTTGTGGAGTCCGTAGAAACAAGCTTGCAGAGTCCGTAGAAATAACCCTGTAGAGTCCGTATAAACAAGCCTACAGAGTCTGTAAAAATAAGCCTGCAGAGTCTATAGAAACAAGCCTGTGTCTTTTTCCTGAGCATTCTTCACACCAAAGATCACTAAAACATGCTATGTATTAGACATTAATGACAAAGTAAAAGTTTAGTCTTTGGTTCAATATAAACAAGACAAATATCTATTTTCCATGTAATAGCTATCTAAGAATCTAAGATTTGCATAAGATAATATCCTTCGAGAGATGGATTGAGGGAAATATTATGTCAATAATGAGCCATATTCTGAGCTCATCACTAAACATCAAAATGTGTAATCAAAATTCATTTATTATCAACATGATTTAGAATTTGATTTTTTTAAATTACAAATGGGATTAGCGATGTAACTAGTCAAGATGTGTTTACTTTGTAGTCTCTCAAATATATATTGATCCCAGTTGTAAATAGTGAAAATGAACCATAAGGCACTAGCTACAGAGGATTTCAATATTATGTAGCCACATTATCCCATCTTTAGGCTATATTGAGAGTAACTTATTAGGGAAAACTATTTATCGATTCACTACGAGAACAAACAATTGAAAGCTTATTGTGATTGAAAAATAAAACCTTCGGCATTTTTATATACTGTGAGATACGTGGAAACTAAAATCCATATATAATTCTATCTAATGCCTTGATTATTTGGTAGTACCCCTCAAACTATAACTCAAGTAAAATTTAAGACCATTTTTCCTAGAACAACAACTCCTATTAGTTTTAAACCTGTTGGAACACAGTTTATAGAAATAAAGAAAGAAAGACAAGTGAAAGCCAATGATAAGAAAATATTTTTTTGCAAGAAAAATTGTAATTCTAAAGTCTCGAAGTCAAATAGAATTTCTATTTAATGTCTAGAAATCAAAAAAATAAAATAAACCCTGTTGATTAATTTTGGTCCTGCAGGCCAAAAATCAAGCTCCTCTCTTTCTTTCCTTGTTAGACCTATTAGCCAGTCTCTGATGAATTCACCTTACTATAATTTTGGGTTTTCCCTTTGTGACAGACCCATTTCTATAAAGAACCAAGTGATTTGAGTCTTGAAGGTATTTTGAGTTGATTTGGGGCTCATTTCATTTCAAGTAAATTACTTCGAACAAGCCTTTTATCGGTAAAAGGATGGGCCAGTTTCAAAGAATTACAAGTCTTTTACAAAACTCTGAAGGTCAAGTACCCTTGCAGAGGGTAGGAAAGTAACAAATGGGATCGTTCAAGCAAGCTCCGAAGGACAACTTTGGACCCAAAGTGCCCTTGCAAAGGGCATAACGTGCATTTGTAAGAGATCAAGGCAAAAAGCCTAAAAGGGAGGTTTCCTTTAGAGAAAATGACAAGTCAAACAATGAATTTATTTAGACATTTTGTCCGAAAAAAATCTATGAAGAAACCAAGGGGCGAATTTCTTCAGACAAAATATTGAAGGCACGAATTCCTTCGGACAAAATGTCTAAAGGAATTCCTTCGGACATTTTGTCTGAAGAAATTTGAAAGGCAAAAAAACCCGAAGGGTAAGTGCCTTTGTGGAGGATTCTTGGCCATCAAAAAAGACCTTTTCCTTTTTCTGAAGGGTCATTTTTCCTTTGAAAAAGTTCATTTGCAAAATCCAAATAAATTGCTAAAGGATAATGACGGGCTTGAGAACGTCAACTTTAACATGGTGAACTAGCCGTTGAAGGTTCAAACGTCTGGTGACGGGCCCACGAACATCAAATTCAATGTAGTAAAATAGACGTTGATTTTTAAATGATGATGGGCCCGCGAGCGTCAAATTCAAGAAGATGGGTTAATCATCATAGAAAAGTTAAAGGACATTTATTTTAGACAAAATGTCCGAAGGAATTCATTCAGACATTTTGCCTGAAAGAATTCGAAAGCTGAGCGACCCACCAAGGAAAAGCTAAGAGGAGGCAAAGAATAGCCTGAGAGCTCAAATTGCCAAGAAAAGACAAGTAGCAAGGAAAAAGAGAGCAAAATAGTAAATCTAAAAGACACATCCATCCAAGCGTAGGTACGAACCAGATCATCCCAAGTGGCAAAAGAGGCGTCGGTAGGAGAAGTAATTGCTTGTAGATGGAATAGTGTCCATGAAACAGCCATCAAAGGGAGCACGAGCATTCAATAGAGCAGCCCATTTTTATTTATTTAACATTAATAAGCAGAGAGTTGCATGAGTTTTCAAGGGAGGTGACCTTGTCATTCAAATAATAAAGTGACCCATGCTTTAGCAAGAACATTAAACACAGTTTGAGTAGCAAAGTCAATGTCTGTGACATATATAGTGTGATTCTTCTAGGTGTAGTTATGGAAAGATGACAGCAACATGAGCGGATTCCTCTTACCAAGGTGTTTAATGTAGTATGGGTCATCGGTTCTTTGAAAATACTAAGGGTCTTTCTCTAAATTCTATATATTGTAACCTCTCAGTGGAAAAAGGGATCTCTCCCTTGTGTATGGCGAAGCCCTAACAATTTTGCCTTTTAATAAAAAGAAGTGTGTCTTACCTCCATCTAATTTGTTATACTTTTAAATATGTCTATGTATCGTCATTATGTTTAGTCATTTTAGCTTAATGCTTTCATATGTCAATGCCATCATATCTAGTATATCCAAGACCATCTTCTATAGGTTAACAGGTAGTGCCCAGATTGGAGCATAGAGACAGAGGAGCAACCATCTGATAGTGTGATTTTAGAGCACCTATGATAGGTTCTTCTTCATTGTATCTCCATTAAGCCCCCTTGTTAAAATACTCATGCAGTCTGATCTTTTGTTCAAATGAAGTGTCTGTTCACTCATTTTGATGTAAAATATTGATAAAAGATGAGTAGATCAAATCATTTGGTGCATCACCATTTTAGTTAGGTTCTACTTTTGTAACATCCTTTTCTCTTTTCACACCCACCATTATTAGCAGTAGTAGTTAAGAACCTCAAAAGTGCATCAAGGGGAGCTAGCCCTTAATCTAGAGATCTATTCCTCAAATTTTTCAAGCCCATAGCAAGAGGAATGTCTCCATTGTGTCGCGTAGAATAAAAATGTTGAGCCTTTTTTTAAAGGGTGCAATCCACAATGTCAACATTTTTTGGCACGCCTGATGGGATCATTTTTTATGTTTTAAGAAGTTTCAAGATTGGTGCTGGTCTTGTTACTGTAAGAGTGAGTAAACTAACCCAGCATCTGGCAAATCCATTTTTAAGAACTGTCTCTGGTCAGAGATCAGCCTGACATCCCATGCCTAAGATCAACACAAGATCTTCTTCCAAGGGTGTTCCTTTAAAATTTGTTGAGTTGTCTTTAAACTCAGCAAAGCGGCTAAGGTTTGCAAAGACTCATCTTTACACAGCAAATCAATTTCCCAGACCTGTCATAAAATTTACCTACACAAAGAGACCCAGGTTGAACCATGTCATCGCCATGGCTTTACCTTTTGTAGCCTTCAATGGTCAGAGCCCTTTAAACCTTCTATAGTATGACCCAATCCCAGGGACAACCCTTAAGAGTGTTCTTCCTTTTAATAGAGAGGGGTCAATTACTGCTATTGAGCATATCAAAAATATAGCCAACCTCTGCAACATTCATAATGTCACTGAAGAGAACATAGCCATTAGATTACTAGCATTGTCTTTTAAAAGTAAAGTTTTATACTGGTATGGGACCTTGCCTATGAATTTAGTTGGCTCATGGAATGAATTAGTCACCCTCTTGACAAATAGATTTGGAGAGAAGAGTGATCATCTCTCTCTAGCTGAGCAATTGACCACTATGAAAAGAGCTCTGCATGAATTTAAGCCAGATTTTAGTACTAGTTTCCAAAAGACTTGGGATAGAATCTCCATTTTAGTGAGGTCGACCCCAAGCTATGCTTTCATTTACTACTTAAAGGCTTTGAACAGTGACATTGCTGACATGATACAGTCCATGGGAGGACAAGTGTTACATGCTGCCTATGAAATAGCCATAGCCACCAAAAATTATTTGGTGCAAGCAGGAAAGATAGCTCCTAAACCTCATATGCCACTATTTCTTGAATTGTAACCCTCAGTTCAGACTATTACACCCACTTTATCTCCTCTAACTGGTGTAGAAAAGCTGACTACTACCTCACTAAATAACCTCCATGAAGTTAAGAGTTTGTTACAAAGTGTTACCAATGAATTAGTGGCTCTCAAGAGGCAACAAGCTCAAAGATATCGACCAAATCAAAGATACCAACAGCTCAGACAAATGAATAGACCTTATTTCCAAAATTATAATCAAGGATAGGGTCAGATTACCCAAGTCAGACCTTATCAAGGTTATAATCCAAGTGCCCCTTCATCATCCAAAGCTCTTGTTCCCACTCAAAATAATTTGGTACAAGAACAACCTAATTGCCCACCCTTGGGGTATGGTCAAGAATAATTTGCTTATACTAATGAGTTTTCAAATCAATGAATGAACATGCAAGGCAATCAAACATCCCAATTCCCAAGTTTTGAGGCGTCAGCACAACCTGGGATGGACAAGAAAGCTCAATCTGATTCCACTCTTATGAACCACCTAGAAGGAGAATTATATGCAGTTAATTATGTGGGGAGTAAGAATAACTAGGATGATTATGTTGCAGCCAATACCAGGTCCAAAAAGATAGCTATGAAAGAAGCTCAAGTAGATAATCAAGCATGTGTAGCATCTTTTTCATCATAAGTGAACCAAAAGTTTTCCAATTACAGGCAGTCGGTTGTAACCTCAACTCCAAGCTGTAAATGCTCTCAAAGAAAATTCAAAAGGGGGCAACCCTCCAATCAATGTGGTGGACTAAATGAATAAGCTGCACATGAATATCTCATTGTGAGATTCCTTAAAAATTCTAGGACAAAAGGATATACTCCAAAATGAATTGCACGGGTTGAGTGAACAAGTTGTCCCAACAAACGCTGATAATGTGTTGATTATGAATGGGGCTCATTCCATGGGAGGTCAATCAAATAAGGATGAAAAGGTTCCTCCTTTCTATCTATCCTTAGTAATTAGAGATTTCTTGGTTCACAATTGCATTATTGACAGTGAAGCAAGCACATCAGTAATGCCCAAATGCATAGCTGACAAACTAGGACTCAAATATGAAGAAATGACCAAGGGAGTTCTGTAGTTGAATGGATCACCAACCAAAACATTAAGAGTGGTAAGAGGCTTGAATCTAACGTTCCATACCTATCCAACCTTCTTTGTTTCCCATGATGTGGTAGTGGCAGATGTTTCCCCTTACTTTTCTCTTTGCTTATCCAGGGATTTCACGTCGAAGATAGGTGGGTACTTAGCAACAAATTGGTCTTACATGGTTTTTAGGACCAAATATAGAAATAAAGTGAAGATTGAGTCAGATCCCATCCACAGAGATCATCTGGAGCCATACTCACTCAAGGTGACAAACGTCAGCTACTCCATCATTGACGAAGAACAATTCCAAATAGACCAATCCCCACCCTCTTCCCTTGAAGGAGTTGATGACCTGCTCTCAGAAAAATGGGGAAATGACAATTTTGAACATGATCCATACAAGTTCATCGAAGAGGAAAGTCTTGGAGGTTATTGCATGCATGAAAAAGGTACTTTCATGCTAAATTTGATAAAGAAAAACCAAGAAAGTTGTGGTTTGTGGCAACTTTTCTTCGATGGATCAAGAAGCAAGTTGGGAGCTGATGGCTGAGCAATGCTAGTTTCACCCTCAAAAGAAAGATACTTTTCAACTTTCAGGTTCCAATTATCTTGCACTTGCAATGTTACATAATATGAGTCTCTCGTTCATGGTTTAGAGTGTGCAAGAAAAAAAAGAATAAAATAATTATAGGTTTTTGGAGATAGTGAGTTAATTGTAAACCAGGGGAGAGGTCAAAACTCGACTAAGAATTGCTTGCTTAAGTCTTACAAGCACAGGGTGTGGGACCTAATAAAAAGTTTCCTTGCTTTCAACATTATTTCCATTCTAAGAGAGCAAAATAAGCAAGCAGACAGACTAGCAGCAGTTGGTGCTCAGTTTGACATTCCCAAGGTAATAAGTCAGGACAGCAGTCAGCACCATTTAAAAGTGATAATAAGACCCTCCATACTTGATAATGTCACCAATTGGTAGGGGTTTGATAGTGACCAACAGATAACACTCTTCTTACAAGAGGAGGCTGAGTTTGTTTTTAGGAATCAATCCAAATTGCAACAACAGTACGACAGCCAGATTGTTTCACTGAAGAACAAAAAACTTCCTAAAGGTTTAGTCACTCTTGAAAGCATCTTCAATGAGGATGACCAACTCAAAAATGACAAAGCAAGCATCACAACCAAGAAGGAAAATTATGAAAGAGTCAAAATATTCAAGGATATGTTGCTTGCACTTGGGAAGGTATGTACAAATTATGAAAGGCATTCTTTCATTTTGTTATGCCAAGAGTTTGTTGATGTCTTTTCTTGGGAGTATAGCGATCTGAAGGGTTTTGACCCAAGCTTGGCCCAACACACCATTGAGTTGGAAGAAGGTGCCAAACCCATGAAATAAAAATAAAAGCCCATCAATCCAAATATTGAGCCTCTCGTGCAGAAGGAACTCACCAAGCTGATTGAGTCCAAGATCATTTTTTCTATCAAACACTCTTCTTGGCTGGCTGATATGGTCCCTGTTAAGAAGAAGAATGGGGAGAGGAGACTATGTGTTGATTTGAGAGACCTAAATAGAGTCTCATTAAGAGATAACTATCCCCTCCCAAGAATGGAGCACATCTTCTAGATGGTGACAGGTAGTGAACGTTTCTCCCTCCTAGATGGGTATTCTAGGTATAATCAAATTCTTATGCAAGACTGTGATCAGTACAAGACAGCCTTCACCAACAAGTGGGAAAATTTTTCCTATAGGAAGATAACGTTCAGACTGTCAAATGTTGGAGCTACCTTCCATTGAGCCATGGATATGACTTTCTAGGGTCTGATAAATAGTATTGTATTGGTCTATCTTGATGATGTGATAGTATTCTCCAAAGATGTAGGACAACATCTGAAACACCTGAGGTAAATCTTTGAGAGGTGTAGAGAGTTTGGCATCTCTCTCAACCCAAAAAAATGTGTGTTCGTTTTCCATGAAGGCAAACTCCTGGGTCATGTCATTTCAAAAAAAGGCTTGACCATTGATCTAGAAAGAGTACATGCCATCTTAGTGATGTCCTTACCTAAACACAAGAAGGGTATGTAAAGCTTCTTTGGAAGAATAAATTTTATTAGGAGATTTATCCTTAATTTCATTGAAATAGTCAAGCTGCTAACTTCCATGCTTAAGAAGGATGAGATGTTTACATGGAAAGCATGAAGGAAAGATAGTTTTGAAGGGATTAAGCAAGCTATCCCCCAGGCTCCCACCTTGATCAGTCCTGATTTTTCCAAAGATTTCAACCTTTACACCTTTATAAATGAAGAGGTAATCTCTGCTATGCTCACTCAAGAAAATGATGAAAACCTTGAACAACCTCTCGCATTCTTTAGCCAAGGTTTTGAAGGTTTTGAAGTTAGGTACACATATGTTGAGAATCAAGCACTTGCAGTTATACGAAGCCTGAAGAAATTCAGACATATGAGGTGAAACAAAAAGATTCATATCATGGTACCACATCCTAGTGTCAAAGATTTCTTATTGAGCTGTGACTTAAATGAAAAGAGGGCAGGGTGGATCACTAAGGTAATGGAATATGATGTGGAGATCAAAACCATCAAGATGGTAAGGGGAAGAGGGTTGTGCGAACACCTTGCTATAAACCTTAAACAACAGAAGGAGGGCATTTTGCTAGTCCATGATGAAGCTACAGTAGAAGAACCTACAGTCATAAATAACTAGGCACAAGACATGGTTCATTTCCTTCTAACTGGTGAGTACCCACAGGGCCTTGATAGGACTAAGAGGAGGTATTTCTGGCTCTAGTCTCTTCTTTATGTCCTGGTTGATGGAGTGTTGTTTAGAAAAGTTTTTTTAGTGAAAATCTTGAGATGCATAGACTCAAATTAGGTCAACAAGGTACTATCTGAATTTTATGATAGACCAACTGGTGGTCACTTTGCCCCTAAGCCCATAGCTACAAGGATTATGAGGGCTGGTTATTTTTGGCCCACTTTGTTTAGAGACACTCATGCCTAGGTACAGAAGTGCCAGAAATACGCTCTCTTTGATGGAAAACAACGGTTGGCTATAATGCCTCTACAACCTATTCAAGTGGAACAGTCATTCATGCAATGGGGTCTGGACTTCATAGGGATGGTCAACCCTCCTTCTAGTGTTGGCCATAATTGGGTCTTGACTGCTACATATTATTTCATGCAATGCGTAGAAGTTGTTGCTTTGAAGGAAGCCAACGAGAGTGCAGTCCTAGACTTTTATGAAGGCCTGGTGACAAGATTTAGAGTCCCAACTACCATCATTTTGGATAACACATTGGCTTTCTTGGGAACCAAAACAAGTGAGTGGATGTTAGGATATGACATCTATCTTAGTACTTCTTCCAACTACTACC
The DNA here is from genome assembly GCA_037957365.1 of Torreya grandis. Taxonomy (NCBI): domain Eukaryota; kingdom Viridiplantae; phylum Streptophyta; class Pinopsida; order Cupressales; family Taxaceae; genus Torreya; species Torreya grandis. Next base: position 813,733 of record JARHVA010001221.1, on the reverse strand, counting down.
CACAAGGAAATGGGATGGCTGAGTCCACCAATAAAAATCTGATCAGGATCATTAGAAGGACAATGGAAGAGAATCAAAGGACTTGGCATGCCAAGCTAAAAATAGCCATGTGGGCAGACAGGGTCACTCCAAAAAGAGCAGTTGGTAATTCACCATACACACTTGTGTATGGAAGGGAAGCTAGACTTCTTATTTCACTTGAATTACCAGTCTTGGATCTTGTCCATCAGTTGCAATTGGAGGAAAGCGATAGCATGAAATTCAAATTTTGTGAATTAATGGAGCTTCAGGAGGTAAGAGACCAAGCCATGGTTTCCATGACCAACCATTAGCAGCAAACAAAGAAGCATTTTGACAAGAAATCCTCATCAAAAGACTTCTCAGAAGGTGGCATTGTCTTGAAATAGGATGAAGACCGAGCTAAACCTAGAAAGCACATGAAGTTTGATGCCTTGTGGAGTGGTCCATATGTCATCACTCAATGCAAGCAACATAATGCATTCCAACTCTCCAGGTTGCATGGTGGAGAACTACATATCCCAGTTAATGGGATATATCTTAAACATTGACACTAAGCCTTCTCTTATTATGTACATATTTTCTCTATTTTTTCCATCATTTTCCCTAAGTGATTTTTGTACATGTTTGTAGTTTTTTAGCCTTGTGTGTGTTTTTTTTACCTTTTGGGGTAAAATCTTCATGTTGATTCTTAAGTTTCTCAAGGTTATTGCCAACCTTTCAAGCTGTATCCTGACTCCTTTCCCAATGGACCTATAGGCCACCAATTTTTTTAAGCATAGCAGGCATGCTTCCCCTATGAATCACCAAATATGTTGACTAAGTTTGGTCTTGCAGGCTAAAAATTGGGCTCCCCTCTTTCTTTCCTTGCTAGACGTATTAGCCAGTCTCTGATGAATTAACCTTACTGTAATTTTGGGTTTTCCCTTTGTGATAGGCCTGTTTCTATAAAGAACCAAGGGATTTGAGTCTTTTAGGTATTTCAAGTTAATTTGGGGCTCATTTAATTTCAATTAAATTACCTCAAACAAGCCTTTTATCGATAAAGGGATGGCCCAGTTTCAAATAAGTACAAGTCTTTTACAAAACTCCAAAGGTCAAGTGCCCTTGCGGAGGGTAGGAAAGTAACAAATGGGACCATTCAAGCAAGATTCGAAGGACAACTTTGGACCCAAAGTACCCTTACGGAGGGCAGAAGGTGCATTTGTAAGAGATCAAGGCAAAAAGCTCGAAAGAGAGGTTTCCTTTAGAGAAAGTGACAAGTCAAACAATGAATTTCTTCAGACATTTTATTTGAAAAAAATCCATGAAGAAACCAAGGGGCGAATTTCTTCAGACAAAATGTCTGAAGGAATTCCTTCAGACATTTTGTTCGAAGAAAATTACCAAAGGAAAGCTGAGACATTGAAGGCACGAATTCCTTCAGACAAAATGTCTAAAGGAATTCCTTCGGACATTTTATCTGAAGAAATTAGGAAGGTAAAGAAACCCAAAGGGTAAGTGCCTTTGTGGAGGACTCTTGGCCATCAAAAAGGACCTTTTTCTTTTTCTGAAAGGTCACTTTCCCTTCAAAAAAGTTCATTTTCAAAAGCCAAGGAAATTGCTAAAGGATAATGACGGGCCCGAGAACGTCAACTTCAACATGGTGAACTAAACGTTAAAGGTTCAAATGTCAGGTGACAGGGGCATGAATGTCAAATTCAAGGTAGTAAAAGAGACATTGATTTTCAAATGATGACGGGCTCATGAGCATCAAATTCAATAAGATGGGTTAATCATCAGAGAAAATCTAAAGGATATTTCCTTTAGATAAAATGTCTGAAGGAATTCCTTCGGACATTTTTCCTAAAAGAATTTGAAGGCTAAGTGACCCGCCAAGGAAAAGCCAAGAGGAGGCAAAGAATAGCCCGAGAGGTCGAATTGCCAGGAAAAGATAAGAAGTAGCAAGGAAATAGAGAGCAGAACAGTAAATCTAGAAGACACATCTAGCCAAGCGCATGCATGAACCAGATCAGCCCAAGTGGCAAAAGAGGCATCAGTAGGAAAAGTAATTGCTTGTAGATGGAATAGTCTCCACCAAATAGCCATCAAAGGGAGCATGAGCATTCAATAGAGCAGCCCATTTTTCTTTGTTTAGCATTAATAATCAAAGAGTTGCACAAGTTTTCAAGGGAGGTGGCCTTGTCGTTCAAATAATAAAGCGACCCATGCTTTAGCAGGAACATTAAACATAGTTTGAGCAATAAAGTCAATGTCTGTGACATATAAAACATGGTTCTTCCAAGCGTATTTATGGAAAGATGACAATAACATGAATGGATTCCTCTTACCAAGGTGTTTAATGTAGTATGGGCCGCTAGTTCCCTGAAAATACTAAGGGTCTTTCTCTAAATTCTATATATTGTAGCCTCTCAGCTGGAAAAAGGGATATCTCACTTGTGTATGGCGAAGCTCTGACAATTTTATCTTTTAATCAAAAGAAGTGTGTTTTACCTCGATCTGATTTGTTATACTTCTGAATACGCATGTGTATAATCATTATGTTTAGTCATTTTAGCTTAATGCTTTCATAGGTTGATGCCAACGTATCTAGTATATCCAAGACCATCTTCTATAAGTTAACAGGTAATGCCCAGGTTAGAGCATAGAGGCAGAGGAGCAACCATCTGACAGTGTGCTTCTAGAGCACCTATGGTAGGTTTTTCTTCATTGTATCTCTATTAAGCCCCCTTGTAAAAATACTCATGCAGTCTGGTTTTTTGTTCAAATGAAGTGTCTATTCACTCCTTTTGATGTAATGTGTTGATAAAAGATGAGTAGATCGAATCATTTGGTGCATCACCACTTTAGTTAGGTTCTGCTTTTATAACATCATTTTCTCTTTTCACCCCCCCTCCCCCTCGTTATTATCAGTAGTAGTTAAGAACCTCAAAGGTGCATCAAGGGGAGCTATCTCTTAATCTAGAGATTCATTCCTCATATTTGTCAAGCCCATAGCAAGAGGAATGTCTCTATTGTGCCGCGTGGAAGAAAGAAGCTGAGCCTTCTTTTAAAGGGTGCAATCGACAACATCAATAAACACTATAACAATAATTGAAAAATAAAGTAAGGCTTGAAACATCTATATATGTTCACCAATATGTTTTACCCCATTTTTGATAACAAATAAATACGTGTTGTAATTAGTAGGTGCAAAACTAGATATATATTAGAATGTTAAATATGTACAATAATAAATAATTTTGATTGTGGAAATTGATAAATAAGGAAAGCTATTATTTTTATAAAATGCTAAGAAGAAATGTACTTAGTTCAAATTAATAAAATATGTGACTACATGTACTCCGGATTAGGAATAGAGTATGAAACTACTCATGGATAGGATCGTTGTATCTGGACAACAATGTAGGTTGGTCAAATCTATTGATTGCGGACTTGTCCTAGTTGACTTTAGTTCGTGATTGGTAGAAAAATAATTTAATTGGCCTAACACCTCATAAAAAAACTCAAAACAAATGTAAAAAAGTTATTGAATGACATAACTCAATCATTTTAGTACCAATTTTGGGTACCTTTGCTTTGTTTGATATCTCCTTAAGGATCAATTACTCTAGATGTATATTATTGGTTGAATAATGCATTTCAAAATTTGATATGGCTTTAAGATGAACAACACCACTTGCAAGTGGAAAATTAAACCAAATGGTTATTGTATATTCAGATCATGATAGCAACCCATTCACACATGCTCAATGACATCTTGAAATATCTTGGGACTATTGCAACTATTACTAAGCTGCATAATGGAGTGAAAATCAAAATCCTTGAGTTGAAAAAAACACCAATGTTTATCATGCATCTATTTATTGGCATCCACAAGGCACAACCAAAAGTTATTAATAAAAATAATTTGGTCTCCTTGAGCATCTAACCACTGTGACAAATATTGTCAGGAGATGAGTAACCACAAGATCAATCATAAGACGAATCATAAGGTCAACCATAGATAAATGCACAAACATAGCCTTAGGCTAAATTATAGGATCAACCACAACCAATAACATCATTATCACAAGGATATCCAACAAAATGGAAAGCACTAGGTTCACAACCATCACAACCCGCAAAAAGGACCCATATATCAACACCATGGTTGAGTGACCCTCAGATGCTTACCATCACAACTGAGTACAATATTCATCCATTTGGAGTGACATCGAAAGAGTTGTATAAGGTTTTTCTATATGATATAAATAATTATACGTATGATGAGGAAGAGGAGAAAAAAAATTTATTCTATAAAGTCATTCGAACATGCCATGTTTAAAACAAAGTACCCTCCATTCTGATTGTTCAAATTCCTCCACCCCCATGATCCCTTATAGTGGATATAGTAGCACACAAGGAGGAGGAAAAGTGCAAAGTGAAAGTTTTGTTTTAATAAGAGGTGTTAGGATCAACATTGCAAGCACAAGCAACCACAACTACACAAGAGTAGATCACAATTAAACAAATTGCACAAGTGGCTCAAAGTAAATAAAAAGAATCAATGGATCCTAGTATTGTAGAAAGCATTGAATAAGAAGATAGTCCCTTTAGGCCACTGGTACAAAAACCTCGCATGTTAGGAGTTGCATGACCACATCCCAACATTGCAAAATGAATGGAAGCATTCACAATCTCATAGGTTGAAACTTAAGAAGCATAATATAAAGTGAAGGTAAGAGAGACCCATGCCATGAATCACTTGAATAAATATTAGTGCTTCCATATACATGATGAAATTTTTCCATGCCCAAGCACAAAGTCACACCTTTCACCATGACCACTCCATCATCATCTCTGCCAATAAAAACCCAATCTTCATCCTATTCCCCTACTCGTTCTCAAGGAACTCCTCTCAGCTCAAGAACTATTGATTATTTGGATAGAATGCAATAGGGAAAAGTAGACTAGGGCAAGATTCTTGGTAAGAATAACCTAATAAACCACACTTGTAGGCTCAAACAAAAGAACACCCAATGTTAAACACTACGAAGGCAAGGATTAAGGAAGAAAAAACAGCCAAGGAGAAGGACCAAAAAGAGAAGCATGACTTGCTTGAGCAACAAAAGTACAAGGAAAAAATTGTGAAAGATAAAACACAATAATTAAAAAAGTAAAATAAGGCTAAGGCATGTTGGTCCCCAAAAATGTCACTCATTTTTGGAACAACATATGAACTATTTTGGTCCTGCATGACCAAAATTGTCTCTCCCCTTTTCAAAATTTGTTCTGAGCTTTCAAATTCCTCATTTTTCAAGCTTTCCAAAAATCTACGGACTCTGCAGATATGTTTTTACAGACTCAACATGCTTTAAATTACCAGGTTCAACAGGTTCAAAGGCTTCTGCAGGCAAGTTCAATCAAAAGAACAAGTTTCCAACACTTAGTCATTTTCAGGACTGTTTCAATGGCTTGGTTCAATCAAAAAAGTCCATCGGCAAGCTTCAAAGATCAAAGGCTTGAACCATTGAACCGTTGAACCTTGAACCATTTTGGTTCAACGGTTCAACGAGTTCAACGACCAATTGGTTAAATGTGCTTGGTGTAAAAGATCAAAAAGACTTAGCCAAATAATGAAGAATGAATCGATTGAACCATTGAACCGTTGAACCAAAGTTGGTTCAATCAGTTGATTCAATCGATAGGTTCAAGGGGTTTCCCAAAATCCAAAGAGGCAAGTGCCCTTGCGGAGGGCAGGCAACATTGGTTTGAAGGTCAAAGAAAAGACAGAATTCCTTCAGATTTGTTCAAAGGCCCAAAAGGAACAATTCTTTCGGACTTTTTATCCGATGGAAATGATTAAGTGAAGAAGGCCGAAGGAATTCACTTAGGAAGAAAGCCCAAATAAATTAAAAGGAACAAATGGCTAAGGAAAAGAAGCTTTCTTTCAAACTTTTTGTCTGAAGGAATTCCTTCAGACTTTTTCCCCGAGAGCCAAAAGCTCGCCGAAGAAGCAAGAACATGCCGGGAAAGTTGAAGCTTGAAGTCTGCCCAAAAAATCCCGAAGGGTAGGTTCCCTTGCGAGGGGCACTTGAAGATGAAGAAGAGAGCCTTCCAAAAAACTTAGACAAAGAAGGTTTTCAAAGAACAAGGATGGAACCGTTGAACCTTGAACCAAATGGTTCAACAAGTTTAACTGGTTCGAAGGTTCAATATTTCAAGGCCTCAAAGGGACTTAGAAAGATAAAAGAAGCAGTGATTCAGCGAGATGTAAAATGAACCAATGAACTGATTAAACTTTCATAGGTTCACGGGTTCAAGGTTCAACATGGTTCAAGCCGCTGGCGACCATTGACGACCCCTCAGATGTCAAATTTAAAGTGAGGGAAAATTCATGGAAATTCAAATAGAGTGTGGAACTTAAAGGAAGAACCAAGCAATTAAATGAAAAGAGAGCCTGAAGATTTAAATTGCTATAGGGAAGAGAAGATCAATGCAAAGGACCAGAAATATTATTTTCAGTAGGTGGAACAATGGATCAAGTGGACTTAGACTTCTGAGCGCACCAAGTCAAGGATGCTCTTTTTCTTCCATAAAATAATGGTGAATTGGACATCTACGCAGATATCAGAAAAAGGACCAGACAGTCCATACTAATAAGATACATGTTAGAATAATGGACACGCCATAGTTATGGCAATACACTGTTCCCAGCATGGTCCCTCCAGACAAAATTGAAGGCGCATTGAAGATGTTGACTGCAGCATGGGCCATCCCATGGAAAAAAGTGTCAATCCTTACGTAGTTGCTATAAGATTGTAATATCTCTCATTTGTAAATGAGACTTTTCATTTTTTTACAAGAGCGAAACTCTGCCCATTTGAAAGAAGAAGACTGAGACTTTGAGCTCAGATTGTAATTTCATTTCATTTTATGAGAATGAGAAAGCAAGTTGTTTGCAGACTTTGTGTTGTTCTGGCTTGTGCTACTTTAGGAAATTATTCTTATGTCTGTTTCCTAGAAGCATTCTTATTTATTTAATTTGACAAGCAGAATTAGTGAAGGTAAAAATGGAGGTGTCCTGAAACCAACTGTGAGAAGACTTTGTGTTATCACAATTGTTTTCAGCGTGTGTTTTTCTTTTCTTTCTGTGTTGAGGATTTTGGGATGATTTTGTGCCCCCATTATCCTTTGTGATATACTATTTGGGCAGTTGAGGTTGAAACTTTGCATTCTATTTCATCTTGTTGGTTACTATGCCCTTTTGTCACCAATGACTTTTGCTACCTAAAAGAAACTCTTGCTATTTCCTGCAAGAACACTTCTGAAAGAAGAGAAGTGCCTTCAGTGTTTCCACCAGGGTTTTCTCCTTTGTCTGTGAGCATCATCTCTGAAAGAAGAGAGATGGATGGTTTATTCTACCCCCATTGTGTTATTTTTTGCTTATTTATATAGTATATAACACTGCATATTTAATAGGGAACCTCCCCTTGATGAGAGGAGAGATTTGTCCCCATTGGATGTGGTAAACTTGCAACTTCGGATGACCAATCTCCCTATGATGTGGTGATAGGAAATATTTTGCTCACCATTTAGTTGGTAGACAAAATATTCACCCAACAAGGCAGACAAATCAACCAAATAAGCCAAGGATAAATACTTTGAGGACCTATAAAATCAATAGGAAGAAAATAAAAAGTATAAACAAGAGCAAGCAAAAAAATCTACAACTGATAAAGCTACGAAAGAAAAGGAAGAACATGCAAATAAGAAGCAGGAAGAGGCTAATAAAAATAATAATGAAGAGGTTACAAAAGTCACAAAGCTAACTAGAGGACAAGCACAAACAATGTCAAGCCAAGGGAATCTAATATAGGAGTACTAATAACAAGGAATTGGAATAACACAAGTTGGAATAAGAAAAGTAAAAACATAACCATCGAGAACTTTTGTGGGTTTAGGTTCAACGTAAGGTGAAACACAATAAGAAGGCTAACAAGATCATGATGATTATAGCAAATCCTATTGGATGTATTTCCAAACTTCAATATTTTAACACACAACTTTAAACCTTCCAATCACACACAACAAACAACCACCAACATATTTGGCTTCCTTGACTCAACTTTTATTACCTACTTCATCTCAAGAAGTCACTTTGGATGTTTTAAAACTACATTTCACAAAGAAAATTGAAGGTGTTTTTGCATTTCATACTTCCATTACAAAGAAGGAAACTGAGGACAAACAAGATAATGCCCAATTATGCAAGGAAAATGTTGTGGTACATGAGATTTTTTGCAAAGGCTCACAAGGTAATTGATGATACATCCCTGACCTTGGTACAAAAAATTCTTGGTGATCAAGTAATGTTGGAAGAAAATAAATTCACCACTCTCAACACCAAGTTAATGTAGGATTACGCAGTAGTGCAATGATTGTAATAAATCAAATTTCAAGTGTGTAAACTCTGTAGTGAAATGAAGGCAATATTTGGGTTGTCAGAAGAGTACAAGAAATCCTAGATGCAGTTACACATCAAGCTAGGAAATAATCATAGAATATTGTCAATTGAAAAATCTAAATCTAAGATGCATTGAAATACATCATGCCTTATTTATCCCAATCAAACCAATCAAAACATATCATGTAAATTCAAGCATCAACAATTGATATGGGTAATGCTCTACAAGAATCATTGGCATTGAGAGATAGTATCATGAGAAAAATGTGAACATAGGACCTCGAGATGTTTCACAACTCATTTGTGGGAGTATAAACACACTGTTATGTGGACTAAAACAAACAAATCATATGGGACATAAAATAAAAAGTTGAAATACCCAACCAATCATTGCATTTGTGGGTGATGATGATGTCCAAGTCATTATGCAAAGTCAAGCTCATCTTCACACATTGTTTAAAATGGTTAAGGATGATTTGGAAGATTGAAAAAATTAGGAGGATTTGACCAATATTGACACTTCAATCTAGACCATCATTGAAGAATCAAAATACGTCCCACCTAACGAGATCATGAAGCTTCTCCATGAGAAGAAGGCTCCTCAAATCCCATAGCCCCAACAAATGCACTCAATGCAACCTTCACCATAGAAATAGTCTGGCGTAACAATGACTTCTACATCATCATATACAACCTCATTAATGGTTGTGTAATCTTTTCATGCCACTCCTTATGCAACCATGTAGACAATGCCTCTTCCACTATAGCAAGGTATTGTAATTTTCATAGTTTTGATCAATTTTGGTTATGAAAACCTATAAAGGGTGGCCTTTTAGTTAAGACAAACTATTGAAAACCCATAAAGAATAGTGGTTTGGTATGTTACTTATTTTATAACCCAAAATGGTGGCTAAGTAGTAGGTAAGGAGTGAAAACCAATAAAAACAATACAAGCAAAACTATAATTAATGCTTCTTGACTATCTACTCAACACAACTCAAAGTAACTCCTACCAAATTTATAAATTGATCTCAATCATCGAAACTCTACCAACAACTTTGTTTCAAAATGAGACAATTGTTTAAGTTCGAGAAAGTGTTAGTAGAAAGGTACAAATTGTAATTCGCACATAATTTGTAAGTTTGAACTTGCAATAAGTGTACACCTTGGCATATTTTGTATAAAAAACATTCTCATGTAAATTCTATGAAACAAATGGAAGTTTGAATGTGTACCTCAGATACTTCAAAAGAGGAAACGAAAGGTCAAGAAGATGAAGATTCATGCAATCTCTTCACAATCTATATATACCTTACAATTGTAGAAGGAAATGTTAGAAGTTTTTGGGAAATAGTTTATGTTGTATTACTTTGTAGAACTTCTCCTGAATTATATATAAATCTATATTGTGTTAAGTATATCTTTCTTTGAGAATGAATGTATCCATGTATAATATTCTTAGTTTTATTTAGCAAAATAATAAGAATGATAACGAGTGTAGATGTTTTTGTCATGAATAATAAGAAAGTTTGTGTATGACATCGCACTGAGTTTAGCTTTAACTTTGCCTATAATTCTTGTACTACTTTTATGTTCCACCATAATGTTTGAAGACTACAACATCTAGCATGCCTTGATGAGAGATTATAGGTATCGATGCTAACAACATGGCTTATAAATGTGTCCCAAGACCCTCCATCTCAGTTATAATTAATGAGAACCCAACATAAAATTTTAAGGACTTTATATTACATCATCCAGGAGATCCCTTATCTTAATTCCTCTAAGTGTTCTTAATTTAAGGATTGGAAAGATACCTTTCAAGATCAGGGCTTGGACTAGCAAAAAGAATTGATAATTTAACCCACCTTCAATTTTTTAATGACACTATTTTAATGGGGGCATCAAATGTTTTGAAGAAATTAGCCTCCAACATCACCTTCACACTTATCTTATTTCCTATTGTTTGGTCATTAACAAACATAAATTAAACACATTATTCTTCCATATAGAACAAGAAACTCATATTTTATTAGCTTAGTTTATTTCAAATTGTCAATTTCCTATTTATATATGTGGGTGCTTCTATATCCATGGTCCCTCTAAAATTAGGTACTTCTATATCCATGGTACCTTTTTATATAACACTTTTATAGTTCCTAGATCCTTGTAAAACCAGGTTGTTTACTCAATCAAATAAAAAAATGGTCCCTCTAAAATAAACTCACTAGCAATAGATCCTGGACAAACTATATATTTTTACGGGGTTAATACATGGCTTGCATTGGTTGGTCACATTCATCCTATTAAATTTGGTCTATACACTCTTTCATATATACCAATTTACAATTCTTGTTGCTCCAAAATCCAATCTAATGCACACACATATTCTTTGGGTTGGCCGTGAAAACACACAAAAATGACGTCTTGTTTTTTAATATACAAAGTTGTGAGAGGTGGCCAAGAAAGAATCCAAAAGTTGTGAGAGGCAATGAATTCTAAAAATCCATAAAGAGAAGTACAAAACAAAGCCAAAGTCAAATAGAAATCCAAGGTCAAAGTGTAAGCTAAAGTTGAAACCAAGAAAATGTTTAACCATAATTGAAGGGATCTATGCCACTCATGAGTAAGGAATGGATAGAGGTTGTAAGGCAGTTGCCCTTCCAGATGAAGGAAGTACAAACCTTTTTGACCAAGTTGGGTTTGAGGGTGCTAAAAAAAACAAGTGAAGAATCCATGAAGCCCCCTCAATCAAAGGTCCATTTAGAGGGAAGTATTTAGCCTAAAATGGAATTTGATTTCTTCTAAGAAAAGAGAGAGAGACCTAAATAAACAAATATTCATCATATTGAAGATGTATTGATTGACAAGGTTGAGAAAAAAACACCAGTGAAACCAATGGGACAAACTTTAGTGAGAAACATAAGAGAGGCACTTGAAAATAAATAAAGTAGCGTAAGAATACCCAAACCTAAAGGAAAGCTTGAGGATTGTGACATGAAATATTGAGCAATGTTCAATGAAAACCTTCCTAAAGAGGAGGCTCATACTAGAAGACCTACTTCAATATCAGATACCCTCATCAAATACTAGAAGACCTACTTCAATATTATAATAAAAGGCAAGGTGAAATGTATATACAAAAACAAGGCATAATGAAATGTAAATCATATTTGATAAAGCATTCATATCCAAATAGGAAAAATCCACTAAAAGTCACAAAGCGCTACTATGATGAACACAAATCACTACAATAGTGCATGATTGTCAAATAATCCACATATTTAAAGCTATAAAGGTGTAAAAATCATAGGTTTTTTACTAACAAGTATGGCACCATCCATCATAAAGTAAAAACAAGTGAAATATTGAGAAGCAATGAGAATTGACTTAGTGACCTAGCAATTTAAAATTATTGTAGAACCAACAATATGGTGTTTATTCTCAATGAATGTGAAACAGTGAATGAATCATGCTTCCTAAGTATTCTTGTTGATAAAAGGAGTGTGAAAATTCAAAAAGTTAAGAATATACTTGTTTACAATTCAAAGGGAAAAATTGGTCATCAGATTTCCATATAGCTAAGTTTTCATAGAGTTGACATAGTTCTCACAAAATTTCTGAATTATTATTCATAGAGATGGCACCCATGTCTAAGTATCAAGTTTACTTGTCTTCATAAAACTAATAATTCAAACACACCATCTTTTCTCCAAATATAGTAGCACGAAGAAATTATAACGAGGTTTTGCCAAGGTTGAAGCTGCATATCTCCTTTTCGCCACAAACCACCCCACTCAAGCTCAAGAGGATTACAAAAAGGACTTGTTATCACTCAATAATGTGGGATTTCATAGAGTAGCTATGAAACCATAGGTGTCCCCCTATATTTACATCATTGGTAATGTTTTCATGAATTTTTTGCTTAGCAATAAGATGTTGTTCTATCCAAAGGCGAATATGATAGCATATTGTGCTAGTGTTATTTTTCAAGATTTGTATAAGCTTCCAAAACCAATAATTAAATATGACCAAGTTCATTATAAAAAGTGGATGAAATGCCACAATATTTGATATTCCAAGAGATTGGGATGAGGATTCACATAAGTGGAATGACAAAGAGAATAATGACCAATATACAATCATAACTTTTAAGTCTAGGGGTTATAATTGTGATGTTGTTTCTAAATAGGTTATACGGTGCCTCTAGGATTGATCATGTTAATGGATTGTGTGTTCCCTTTTTGGACATGATAATTAATGATGATGAAGTCCACATGTTATGATAAATTATAGTATTCAACTTGAGCAAACAATTTTCAATAGTAGAAGAAATGATTTTTTTTAATATGATGTCTTATCTTGTGGATTTTTTTTGTGTCACAATGAAATTTTTCCATCTTGAATTTCCAAATTTGACTCATCCCAAATAAGCTACCATATTATGTTCCAAATAAATTTGTTGCTCTAGAAATGGTTTCTTAGTATGTGAAAGGGGTAGTATGGATATTAAAGAACACAAAGATGGCTCTTGTAACCTCAATGCCACTACATTTTAGAGATTAAGTATGGCACCAGTACCCTGGGTTGGTAAAATTTTCACAACATATACAAGGATTTAATTTTGAGAAGGGTACAATGAGCAATTGGGATCCCCATGAGAGGGTTTCCATTTATTGAAGACCCATGAAGGAAGGATCATTTTGGATTATCCACATCAAATAGATGAAGATGACTTATATCATCTATGAATGATAGAGAAGTGAAGGACAAGTTAAAGGAAACAAGCCTGTATACATAACCACCTTCTTCTCTATTTTTTGAAGCTCAATATCATTTATAGGTGGTGAATTTAGAATCATATAGCTAAAATGAGGAGGACCTTCCAAAGGCATCGATAATAAATCCATAACTAATGAGAAATTTATTGAGTGGGCTACCCTTGATTTCATCACTAATAATGACTGCCTAATTGATCTCATTACCTTAAGAAAAAATTTCCCTTGTCATTGCCCATGTTGTCTCATTCACTCCATTTTTAACAATTTCTAGTATTTGTAGTGCCACTATTGTTATTATGGTTTCAATGTCCTCTTTTTATTTAGAGTATCCCATTGGTTTCTAATGTCTCTATTATTTCTAGTGTTTCATTTGTTTCATCGGTATCATTTTCATTCAATACTATTAATATTTATAGTGTTAGAAAAATAACAAGTGATAATAGTATCTTGGGTAAGTGCACAAAGTTGGGGGCCAAAAAGGAGCATCCCATGGACATGATTTTCCCAAAAAATTTAGTAAATTGAACTTGTGTAGATAATTTGAAATAGATACACTCAAAATTTAAAGATGCTATAAGAATAGAAATTGTATAACTTAAACTTTAGTTTCCATAACACTATTTTTTTTCAAAAATGATTGAGTATAACTAGGTTAGACATCTAAAATTTTAATAGGAACTCATTTTTTTTTCAAGAAAATAAAGTGGATAGACGGTCATGTAGCCCACCATATTTTAGCATCATTTAATATTGTTTGAAACCTTTTGGTGAATATTTAGATAAGATATTCTAGTTTGTGACCTATAATTTTTTATATTTTATTAATAAATATTTTTTTAATATGAATTTTTAAGTAAATAGATTTTGAAAACTAATAAAAAAATAGATAGTCGGCCATGTGGCCTCCCCTAACCACCTCACAAAAAAATTAAAATGGTTTTTTTTTAATGTGTGTATAATTAGACCTAGTTTGTGACCATATAATTTTTTTTAACTTAGATGAACTAAAAACAAATTATATTAACATGTATATTTGTGGCATGTGGTGGCTTAAAAAAGCTATAGTTAGAAATCAACATAGTTTATAACCTTAAAATAGTCCAAAAATTATAAAAAATGTATATTTAAAAGAGGAGAGCGTGCTCATCGTCATGGTAATAATTTTCTAATTTTGGTTGATGAAATTTTTAGTGTATTTGGCAATGGAAGTTGAACTTTGTTATTTTCTATCTAATCTCTTAGACTCGGCTGTAGAATGATAGGTCTAAGCCTTTGGCTTGGGAATCCAAGCCATTTTTGAGCCAAAAGGCTTGATTTTTTGAATTTGAATTTTAATAATGCATATGGACTATAACACGTACACATTATAACATGTACATGGAGCCAATCTTTACTCGAAGCTGATAGTTACTACTCTAAATGTTAAGTATAAGTTTACATTTATTTCCTTATGTTAGTAAATATAAAAAATTAGGGTCAATCTACATCTGATAGAATTGGTCTCACAGATGCATGCTTTACAATGTGTAAAATATTTTTTTAAAATCCAATATGGTCAGTACTTAGGCATTTTCAGGGTCTAAGTATTGAACCTAGGGATTTTAGGGCATAAATTTTAAAATTAATATCTATTTTTGGTAAATATATAATCATTTTTTAGGTTTTTGTGCGTTATAGATTGCTTCTTAACATTTTTAGGAGTCCTAAGTTTTTCAAAATTAAAATTTTCAAACCACTCACTTTGAATTTGATCCAAAGTGGTGTGATTGGGGTAGCATAGATCACATTCATGACCTTCACACATCAAATGACCAATTTGTGTTAATTTCACTTTCTCATCATCCCTCCCTCATCCATGATCACTTTTTACTCATCTGTCATCACCCATAATGACTCTCTCATCATTATTAATTGTCCCTAATTACTCTCTCATTTACTCTTCCTAGTCATCTCTAATCACTCCCTTATTATCCATAATCGCTCCTCCATTAACCCTCACTATCCCTCATCATCCCTAATCACTCCCTCCTCATCCATCATCATCCCTAATCACTTTTTCCTCATTCAACATCATCTATAATCACTCTCTCATCATCCCTCCTCATCCTTCCTCATCCCTAATCATTCCATAGTTGACCTTCATGGTATCTCATCATCTCTAATCACTCCCTTATCATCCCTAATCACTCGTTCATTAACTATCACCATCCCTCATCATCCTAATCACTCCCTCCTCATCGCTCAGAATCCCTAATCACTCTTTCCTCATCCATTATCATCCCTAATCACTCCTTCATTGACCCCCACCATCCCTCATCACTTTGTCATTGACCCTCACCATCCCTAATCATCCATAATCACTCCCTCATCATCTGATGTAAGTATATACTCTAAAGTTATCTTTGATTCCATTCATTTATTATTTAATCTATTATAATATAAATTAACTCTTTTCTATGACTTGTTTTGTTTTCAATACCCATATGTGATAGTCAATTTTACTATTGAATGTATTAGATGATCTTCTAAATTTATAGTCAAGTATCATAAGTACTATCACAAAATAGACTCTGAATTTTAGTTCATCAAATTATCTTTGTTGTGCAATTGATTAGATGAAACTTTATTCAATTCCACCTTTGGTAGCTTGGTTCAAAGGATAAAAAATAAACACAAATATCTTGTATTATTTTATAATTCTAAGAAGATTTGAATCTATGCAAAATTATTTGGTGTTTCCCGATCTTGTATGACTTGACTCTTTGTCAAGTTCACACATACTCTCCTTGTGTGTGTGATGTATCTTAAATATTTTATCTCTTACGTGGAAAATGAATATTTATTCATGTTATCGTAAAAATGTGTTTCTGCATAATGTGAAACACTAGTTCAATATGGTGTAGATGTTCATCCCATGTTTTCTAAAGATTAGGATGTCATCAAAGTAAATGAAAAAATGGCATAGTTAAAGGGCCTAAAGATGTCGTTCAACATATAAATGAATGAATTCACTGCATGAGTTAACCTATAAGGCATAACCAACTACTCAAGCAATCTTTCATTTGTTTTTAAGACTATATTCCAAATGTCTAGAGGTTCAACATGAATATGATGATACCCAAACTTAAGATCAATTTTGGAAAAGACTTATACACCATGGATATGGTATAAAAATGCCTTAATATTTAGATGATGATAATATTTATTCACTTTAATCTTACTAAGATTTTTTTAATCAATTCATAACCTCATGTCCCATCCTTCTTTGGCGCAAACACAATTGGGCTTTCATAAGGCAATGATTTGGGCATGATGTGTCTATTATCCATGATTTCATGGATCTACCACTTGATCTATTCATTATCTAGAAATGATATGTTGTATAAAAAAGGTTTGAGGTAGAGGTATTTAAGGGATCAAATCAATAATATTGTTTAGTGTATAGTATGTAGGAACTTATTTAGGTGACTGAAAGATATCCTTATATACATCTAGTTTATGGATCAATTATTTTGTCTTCATTATTTTTGGACAAACCACACTATGATATGGTGCCACAAGGATGTTATTGCCTTTACTTATTACCATCAAGAGTATACTTCTTACTAGAACTGACAAGATTCTTGTACTTCTTGGCACTAATGATTGATGGCTTATGAACTAACTATGATATATGGTATTTCAGATCATGACAATCTATCACAAAATTTCAAGGATTTACTTCATAGACTACATGTCAATGGTAAATATATGGCTTACCACATGTGAAACATCACATACCTCTAATGGTGAGATGTCACAAAGGGTTACATATTTAAAAGGTTTGATTTTGTATACCAAGTGACACTACTTGGTGATCCATTTCTCAAGGCCTACACTAGACCATACACTAGCATATGGTTATGGATGACACATCAATTTCAAGTTCAATTTTTGAAAATATGCTTTAAGATAAATTAAATTCTTCTGACTTCCATTAGACATGATGAAGTGTATTGGTTAACCATTGAACTACATTTTTTAATGAAACAATATTTTTAATTCATATAATTTCTTGTTGGGGGAATTAGAGATATTTTTAGCACCAACCATATCATTAGGTTCATAATATATTATCTACTTACCTTTTTATAGTGATATATAAACTGTAACTGCTTCCTCAAGTTGTGCAAGTAGAGAGCTCATTGTGTGACACTCTTCATTGGATTAAATATTGAAGTTATGAATTAAGCACTAGTTTCTAATCTTGGACTACTTGTTCTAATCATATGAAAATAAATTTCTACTCTCTAGTATGATGACTTAATCAATAGACATACAGATAGAAATCCTTCAATGTAATCATTTAGATCATAAAATATACTCATATGGAAAGCAATTGATTGGTTTTAGGAAATCACATAGCTTGGTGATCCTCATATTTACTACCCATTTTTGGTGCTATGGTGTTTTTACTTCTCTTTTTTTGGCTAACCTTAAATTATGAATTACATCATTTCTGATAGGCCCATATTTTTTCATAGGTTCTGAACATTTATGTTTCAAATTTACCTCCGCATCATTTTGATCACTATGTATTATATTTTAGTCTTGCACTCAACTCTCCACTTGTAACTCCTAACATTGTTAAAACCCAATAAAATACCACTATCCATTTTGAACACTAATTTAATTAAAAATACACTAATGTCCTAAAAAATAGACTCATTTTAGCCTAAGATATACAAAATGATTATGAATGATGAAGCAGTTATTAGGGATGGTGACGGATGGTGAGGGTCAATGAGGAAGTGATTAGGGATGATGAGGGAGCAATTATAAATGTTGAATAATGGTGAGGGTAAATAATGGAGTGATTAAGGATGATGAGAGAATGATTAGGGATGATGAAGTGATGATTAGGGACAATGATGGAGTGATTAGGGATGGTGAGATCCAATGAGGGAGTGATTAGGAATGATGAGAGAGTAATTAAAGATGGTGAGGGATGGTGAGGGTCAATGAGGGAGTGATTAGGGATGATGAGGGATGAGGAGGGAGTGATTAGAGATGATGAGGGATAGTGAGGGTCAATGAGTGAGTAATTAATAACAATGAGGGAGTGATTAGAGATGATGAGGGATAGTGAGGGTCAATGAATAAGTGATTAAAGACAATGAGGAATGAGGAGAGAGTGATTAGGGGTGATGAGGGATGAGTAGGAAGTGATTAGGGATGAGGGAGGAATGATGAGCATGTGAAATTAACACAAAGTGGTTGTTTGTTGTGTATAGGTCATCAATCTAACATATGATGCCCAAATCACACCACTTTGGATCAATTTCAAAGTGAGTGGTTTGTAAACTTCAATTTTGACAAACCTAGGACTCCTAGAAATGCCAAAAAGTAATTCAAAAGGCAAAAAGCCCTTTAAAATGACTATATGTTTACCAAAAATGAACATCAATTGCAAAAGTCATGCCCTAAAATCTTTAAGTTCAGTATTGAGACCCTAAAAATGCCTAAGTACTGACCAGATTGGATTTTGAAAAACTATTTTCCACATCGTAAGGCATGTAGCTATAAGACCAAATCTATAAAATGTAGAGTGACCCTGATTTTTTATGTTTACTAAAATAAACTCATATTCCTTATACTTAACATTTAAATTAGTAAATATCAGCTTCATGTAAATATTGGCTTCATGTACATGTTTTGGTGATTTTTCATGCAAAAAAATAGGAATGCATATGCATTCCTCGTAATGCGTATGTGTTACTATTAATGCATATGCGTTACTCTTAACACATATGCATTACTCTCAATACGTATGCATTATTAGGAATGTGTACACATTGTTAGGAATGTGTATGCATTATTAGGAATGCGTATGCATTATTAGGAACACATACGTGTTCTTAAGTTTGGTGGTTTTGAACCTGAATTCAAATAACGTATACACATTATGACCATAATGCGTACACATTATTGTCATAATGTGTACGCGCTAACAAAAATGTCCACAGAATTATCCCCCAACTCTGGGCATATACCCTCTTTGTGATCTCAATCATTCGAAGTGATTCCAATTTCTCTATGGTTGTACCTAATCTTGTTGTTTCTAGTGTTGTAAGTGTTAAAAGTGTATTAAGTATTTTAAGTATTTTGACTGTTCTAAGTATTATTAATATTCTTGGAAACCCATTGTCTCAACTTTATACTTTGCCACAAATATCCATTATGCCACCATCACTCAGGGTTAGTTTCTCCACATCTCCATCCATAGTGTCAGTAACTTAGGTAGTGTTTCCCAATTCAAAAATAACCTCGGTCATCACAATATCCATTTTCATCCACATTGCCACTGTGCCACCATTTGGAGATTAACCACACATATATTTGGGTTGTCACCATTGATATCCATTGGGTTGTCACCATTGAGATCCATAATGGGAACTGTGTTCACTCCTAGCGTACCCTCTATAGTTATGCACACAACATTGAGCAATCATATTATGTCACTCTCCTTCATCCCACTTGCATTAGATAACACTATGGTTATACCACCATCCACACCTTTATCCATTGTGATCACCACCTCATCTAATTCACCCTTGAAAATAGTGCCCACCATTACCATTCCCATTTCTCCCATCCATCACTCAATGATTGATAACCACCATATTGTTCAATGAGAAGTGTTATCCTCAAGCCCATCCAAGTTGGAGCATAATAATTTAGTTGGATAAAAAGCATGCAATTGACTAAAACTCAACCAAATAAAGTGAACATGGTCATCTCTAACTCTTTACACTATAATTAATTATTAATTACAATTAATGCTAATTAAAAATGTAAACTATTGAAATATGATTTAGAATTATATATAAGAAATAATATAATAAATACAAAAATTTAAAGAATTAAAAGAATCCATAAATTGCTAAAAATAAAAAAATAGGATTAGGGTAAGAGAATTGTCTTTGCAACTGATTTATTTTTTATTATATCAACTTTTTGTAAACTATGACTATATTATAAAACATACAAACATAGATGCATTAGAAAACAATGGTTCATTATCTAACATGACAAGTACAGAAGAGGTAGACAGGAGCACAATGCGTAACTATTTACTACTACATCTTTGTCCTGTCAAATTGTGCGCTAGATTTGAAAATCTAGATTTATTTGTCTGCGACTAAAAGCATTATATTTTTGTGTGAAGATTGAATTGATGTGTGGAAAACTTATAAAATCATAACTCTAGTCCTGCAAAATGCACATAAAATAAGGTCAAATTTTAAAAGAAAAAAAAGAGGGAAGTGGGAATGGTCGAGCTATCCTCAAAAAAACCCTTGTTGACTGAGTGTTGCCTACATAACCCAAATGACATCAAGTGGATGTAGTTATCCCTTTAGGTAAGATCATATGAATGTAATTAGAAAATTTTATTATAATGCTTGACAAATGATTCCCTCAACTTAGAATAAACAACGTTAGATTTGGCCAAAGAATGTGAAATTACAATAAAATTACAATAGAGATCATTACTCTGAAAATAGATATTTTTGAAATCAAAAAGAGAGATACTTTTGTTAGTGAGTGCTATGTCCTTTCAAGTGTGACCCTTGATTTTATTTTATAGGGAGATATTTTTAATATTTCTAATAAATGACATATTGAAATGTGCGAGAAATCTATTAAGAAGCGTGTTGTTTCAAAAATATGATCGTTAAAGTACAGGGGACAAATATGTACTATCGAACAACTACGTAGTGCGCCCCTATTTGCATAGTGTGCACTTCTTCTAAAAGAACATAAGATTTTGAAACGAGAGTGATAGTAAACTATATGTTGAATAGGGATGAATATGAATAAAATAGAAAAATCGGGTAGATTTTTTTAGTAATTTTAATATTTTAAAGGCTTTCTTAAATATTACAAGTTATTGAAATGACAAATTAGCCAAGCAAAATAAAAGTGTCAAGGACAACGATTGTCAAAATTTTATTGATTAATTTTAAGTGTCTCCTAAAATTAAAATAAAATTTTACAAGGCCACTAGAAAATTTAAGAGAGCACCACAAAAAAGGTGAAAAAGGAAGGCTAAGTGATCATTATCAAAAAAGAAAGGGACCTTTTCAATGTGTCAAGGAAAAAGAAGAGAGAGAGCGCATACATTGTGAATAGTGATTCCCATTCAAGTGATGAAGATGCATAAAAGGAAGACCTAGAATCGATGATTTAATCTTCAAGTTAATGTGCACAACACAAAATTCATTGAATGAAAAAAGAGAGTGCAGTTATTAGAAAACTTAGGTGAGCGTGAAAGTGCCTCAAAATGTGATCGGAGATGTGGAGGCCACAATAAAATTTCTTGATAAATTATTGGTTCAAAGTGGTGAAACAAAATAAAAATTCCACAATTACATAAACAAGATGATACTCTGACATAAGACGAGTTCACACAAATTGTGAACACCTTCATGATTGCATTTGATAAATTAGATAGAAAGGGCAACCGGTACATGTTGGACTTCACTCCAGACACTAAGGAAAGTTCAAAAGATGAATGAATGCCTTGAATGAATTTCTCAATGATGCAATACATGACAATGTGAATGTA
Source organism: Torreya grandis (assembly GCA_037957365.1). Taxonomy (NCBI): domain Eukaryota; kingdom Viridiplantae; phylum Streptophyta; class Pinopsida; order Cupressales; family Taxaceae; genus Torreya; species Torreya grandis. Next base: position 791,877 of record JARHVA010001221.1, on the reverse strand, counting down.
GGTGGAAAGTGTTAAATTACAACTAAAGTGGAAATGCATAATTCATGTTACACAAGTTGATCGATATTATGAACTCTGCATGGTCCCATTGAAGGGGAAGCATTAGATTCTTATCCATGCAAAGAAGTATTTGAGTTAGATTGCGATTATTTCATGTATTTGGAGTGCAAAGTGTGTTAAGTGATACTATAAGTGAACTTGGTGATCGAGTGGACATGTAGTTGTCTCTTAGTAGTGTTCTATTTTCAGCACTAGTTAGAATTATTTAGTTTGATTCATTTTATTTTATGTAAATAGTGTTAGTGTGGTTATGTCTCATATTTTATATATTTTGTATTGAATTTAGTTTTAATTGGAAGGAAAAAAAATTAGCAAGAGGAGATTTTTTTTTATAATAAGAATTGTGTAGGAACTAGTCTTTATTTATATTATATTGATTGTGGATTTTAAAGGCTAAAATAGAGTTAGGATATTAGTAAAGTGGTGTTCTTATTATTTTGTATATATTATATTGATTGTAGATTCCGAAGACTAAGATAGAGTTAGGATATAAATAAAATGGTATCCTTGTCATTGATTTATAATTGAGATGCAATGATAAAAAAATGTTATTAATGATTGTTAGAGATCTGAATATGCTACTTGACTTACTTTTAATGGCTCATGACCAAACACTATACAAAGATGATGTTGGAATGTTGTTCATACAAGGCTTAAAGCTCCCTGTTGTAAGCATCAACGTCTATCATTCTCACACTATTACAAAAGAGGCATGCATTCCATGAATGTTGCATTGTATAATATTACCTAATATTGCAATTGTAAAACTACAAGAAAAATAAAAATATCACATCAAAGTGCTGAACTAAACAAATTTTTTTAACTATTCTTAAATTCAAAACTCTAAAGTTGTTTGCAGCAATAACAAAACTAAAAAAGTCTAAAGTTGTTTACTGCAAAAACAAAACTAAAATATACAACATGAAGGTTAGTCACCTTTTCAAGATATAATGGTCACCGAGTATATTAATTAGGATATAACACAAATGAATTCATATATGATAATTTCATTTATTGCATATATTCCTTACGAAAGACCCCTTTACCCAAACAACTAAATTGCAGATATATTTATTCACTCGTATAAAATAAGTTTGAAAAATTTTCCACATAAATAATAACCCTAAATAAATATTCTCAATGTCATAATTATATTATTTTTTACAAATTATTATTTCCAATATACTTAAACAAATGATAAAAAATTTAACAATTTTATAATCATATTCTCTTCCATTTCATTTTATTAATAATTGTTAACCTTAATATTCTACTATTTTATAGAAAAACATAACTTGTTTTAAAATAAACATACATGAATCAATTTACTTCTTAATCTAAATTCATACCAAAACACCAAAACTTTTTTTATTATAAGTTTTAATATTTTCTTAGTTATTGTTGGACACGACGTGTTCAAATCAATTCTCTATGGGAACGCAGTGATATTAGATTGTTTATTTATATTTTTTTATTGGGATTGATATCATTATTTTAAATTGGTGTCGGTAGAGAATATTTGTGGATAGTTGTTTGTATTGTATATATTTATAAGGGTGAGAGCCATAAATGTTGAATTGATTTTTTGATGATTCAGTTACTTGGCCATTGGTGATGCAATAAATGGTTTGAGTTCACATTGGAGGTTGAATAGGGGGTTTAAATAATGTTTATTATTGTTTTGGTGAAATATTGAATAACAATCTTCACTTATTTATATATACAATTAACTTCTCGAATATAAACGAAGGTTTAAATTTAAAAGCAAATATCTAGTTAAATAGGATGTCTTATAAGCATAACTATGAAATAATAGAAATGCAAGTTTTTACAACTTGTATAATTGTATAACTTGTATAACTGTATTGGGGCATTAGAGGAATTTCGTCATTTCATAGGAATGTAAACTCACTGTTGATGCTGTGAATTGCACCCTTGACAGGAGGCTGAGCTTCTATCTGCCATGCGGCACAATGGAGACTCCGCTCTTGCTGTGGGTTTGGAAAAACTAAGGGGAGAATCTCTAGATAAGGGATAGCTCCCTTTGATACATCTTTGTGGTCCTAGATTTTCTACTGCTAACAATGGGGGGGATGAAAAGAGAGAAGGATTACTAAAAATAGAACCTAAACTAAAGCAGTGATACACCAAAATGGTTGATCTACTTAGATTTGACATACACTTTACACCAAGAACAAGCTAATATACACTTCATTTGATACGAGAAACTTTTCTGCATCAGTGAGCTAGGGGTCCTCTAGAGATACAGGGAGGAAGAAATACCAGAGGTGTTCTAAGACACACTATGGCAGCCTGTTCACATGCACCTATACTCTGTTGTGGACACTTATGGCTGACCTACAAAATAAGAACTCACAATACACTAGACATGCTGGAATCATTCTGTGAAAGCATGAAAGAAAATGACTTAACACAAGACAAAACCATATACATATGCACAAGTGCAAACTCAAAATGGAGGTAAAAATGCTATGTCTTGATTCAAGGTAAAATCCTGCAAGGCTTCACCATACAAGCTGAGAGATAGATCCCCAAAATGAGAGATTACAATATATAGCATCCAAAAGAAAGACTTTGGCGCTTTCTAGAAATGGTGGCCCATACTGCATTGAATACATTGGGAAGAGGAAGTCACTGAAGGAACCATGTTGTGGAAGTCACCAGTCTTGACTTTGGCATTTAAATCATATTAAATATCATTGCAAGAGCATGGGTCATTTTGTCTATTTGAATGATCAGGTCGCTTCTCCATGAATTTTATGCAACTGCCTGCTCATTAATACAAAATGAGAAAAAATGAGCCACGCTTTCACTATTTGCACTCCTTGATGACCACTTAGTGGAGATTGTTCCAAGCACTAGAATAACTCCTCTATCGATGCTTTCTTTTGCCACTTGGGCTATTCTATTTGCCCCTGTGCTTGGTTGGGTGTGTCTTTTAGAACATTCCAAATGTTGTCGTATGTGTGTGTGGCCGTATTCTGGATTCTCTATTTTGTTCCCTCTTTCCTTGCTATATTTTGTCTCTTTCTAGCAATCTAAGCTCTCGGGGATATCTTCTCATTCTTTGCTGGCTCCTTGGGCTCCTTTCTCAGTGAGTCACTGAGTTCACTTGCAGCCTTCGCTTATGAGTTCTTTTGGGCTCTCTTCAACTGTTAACATGCGTGGGCTCATTTTTAAACATTTGAGAATCAATGGCTATTCCATCACCTTAAAGCTGATGTCTGCAAGCTCATCGCCATTCGAAAGCCAATAGCTATTTCACCACCTTAAATTTGACGTTCGCGCACCCGTCACCAGATGTTTGAACCTCCAACAGCTAGTTCGCTACGCTGAATTTGACGTCTTCGGGCTCGTCACCCCTTTGGCAATTTCTTTGGCTTTCCAATTCCTTCAGGATTTTGCATTTAATCCTTCCCGAAGGGAAGGTGTCCCTTGTGTCTTGGAAAAGTTCCCTTCTTGGTCTGCTGAGAGTCCCCCGCAAGGGCCCCTGCCCTTCGGGCTACTTCGGTTCTCAATTCCTTCAGACATTTTGTCTGAAAGAATTATGCCTTTGGATTTTCCCTTGATTTTCTTCAAACAAAAATGTTTGAAGAAATCCTTTGCCTTTCGCTCTTTGATGAATCTGCTCACTGCCTTCCATGAGGGCCCTTTGGGTCTTGGAATGCCCCTTCGAAACTTCTGATTTGGTCCTTCCCAACCAAAGTGTCCTCTGAAGAAATATTTTTAGGCACTTTGTCTTTCGAGCTTTGTAAAAGACTTATATCTCTTTGAAGTTAGCCCATTCCCTTGTCAAAAAGGCTTGTGAAAAATAGTTGCCTAGCTTGTGAAAACTAACTGCCTACAGCGAAATAAACCTCTGGATCAACTCGAAACATCTACAAAGCTCAAGTCATTTGGTTTAGAAAATAGGCCTATTACAAAAGGGGAAAAACACAGCAACATAAAGGTGGATACATGACTGACTGCTCAAGATAGTAGGGAAGGAAGGGAGACCCATTTTTGGCCAGTAGGACCAAAAATGGTCAACAAATTTGGCAATTCCTAGGGGAAGCATGCCTTCTATGCTTAGGAATACTGGTAGCCTCTAAGTCCATTGGGCACGGAGTTAGAATACAGATTGAAAAAAGTTAGCAACAGCCTTCTAAAGACCTATGAACCAGCAAAACTTTACCTCAAACATAAAGGAGAACACACACACCAAAGGCTAAAAAACTACACACACGTGCAAACAACACTTAGGGAAAATGAAAGACACACAACTGAAAGCAAACTATTATGTACAGCTAACAAGATACATTTGCCTCCCTCTTGGATCAAAGGGAAAACTTCTTAAGTCTCCTTCATGGCAAGAAAACTTATGGTGCCAGACAAGTGGCTGAATGGAATGGAGATTTGGTGACTTGCTCTTCTTTCCTGCCAACTTGATTGGCTTGTATCCAAGTGGATCAGGGTCAAACATGCTTCCAACATATATGTATTCACCTTGTTCTTGGAATCTTGCCCAATGTTGGTCCTTCATGCTAGTGTGTTTCATCAATAAATCAATGGTTGCTAGCTTATCACCATAGGGATCATCTAGCTCATAACCCCCTTGATATGCATCATGGACTGACTTGTCCCCTACTGCTTCATTGAAAACCTGGTCAAACTGATCCTCTACTTCATCATTACTTTCGTGAAGAAGGGTGATTATTGTGATGTCTGAAATGAGATCACAAACTGATTGTTCATCCCACAGAACATCACCTTCTTGTTCAAGGCTCTCTTCTTCAAAGCTTTCCTCAAGATGGATAGGCCTCTCCTTTTCTTGCTCAAAAACTAGAGTCTCTAGTTACTCAAAGACATCCTCTTGATTCTCCTCCAAGTCGGGTTCCATGGCATGGTCATATTCCTCATCAAAGTAACAAGGAAGTTCATCAAACAAGGGAGGGGAGAGCTCACCATGCTTACTTTTCTCAACATCCATTGTTGATAGATAAAGTTTGTCAACAACTTCTTCATATTGCTGGAACATCTGTGTGTATGCATGACCTGTGTCTTCTCCATTATTGATGATGTCTTCAAAGGGAGCATCCATGATGACTTCATCTTCATTGTCGCTCATGATAGCCTCTTGGGCAGTTGCAAATTGGATCCTCTCTTCTTCATTTGCCTACTACAAAACAGGTTCCTCCTTGAGAAGGGATGAAGTAGAAGGCTGATGGTTAAACTCATGTGGAAGAGGAGGCAGTCCTTGAGCTAGAATCGAATGATTTTCTTTCTTCCATTTGGCCAGCACTTTATCTATATCATATGTGGATTGATAGCTCTCTTAGAAGAGTATAGATGGGGTGTGTTCAGACATAAGATCTTCTACTTGGCCTGAACCATCCATCACATTTTGGTTGAGGTACCTCATTCTGGACTCCAATTCTGCAATTTGCTTGGCTATATTCTCTTGAAAGAGTCTTTCTTGGAGGTCACAAGCATCATCATGATGAGTAGGAGCAGCTTCATCTTCTTCAAGGCTTCCATCAAAATGAATAGGCCTTTCCTCCTCTTTTTTCCTACTGCATGATTCCATTATTTGCTTCCAACTCATGACCTTGGGATTGGAGCTTTTCCCTTGTGAACAAGCAACAACTTTATCCTCTTCAAGGTCCTCAGCTGGTTCATGATAGGCACTCATATGCTAAAAGATTTGAGGAGGTTGAGGGAGATTGGGAAAGGTCTGATCATACATAGGAAGAGCTGCTTCAAGAGAGATGTGTTGCTTTCCAAAAGATATAGGGTGATTCCCATCAAAAGAGGGTCCACATTCTAAAGAATTGAGAAGGTTAGTCTCCATGAGAGGTTGCTCTAATGCCCTTTGATGTTGGAAATCTAGGTGTAAGGGATTAAGAGTAGGAGTGGTTACTGTATCAGATGAGCTAGAGTGAGCAAGTGCTATCTGGTACAAAGGATTTGGTGCACAAGAGGGGGCTTTCTTTAAAATAGGAGGAGGCTGCTTTGGAATGGGAGAAGGCATACAAGGCTGATTACCTTAAATGAATGGACTCTTCCATTTTGATACCTCCTCCTTCATGCATTGCAAGGCCTGAGTTTGCCTGAACAAACACTCCTCTTTGTACATAAGTTCTTGCTGATATCTATACTTCTCATCCAATCTGTATATCTCCATCACTTGCTTCTCAAATTCTAGTGTTACTGAGGTGATTCCATGAACAACCTGAGCTTGATCAAAGTTATATGAAGGAACACAAGGCCCATGATGTTGAGCAATGGAATTATATATACCAAAAATGTGACTTTTTGATGGTACCAGGACTGCTTAACCAGCTGATTCAACTCAAAGTCGCCATTGGTGTTGATGAAATGCCTCCAAAGGCTGGTTGGTTGAAGAACACACCAAAATTCTTCAACTCTTTGGATAAATACTAGTCCCACCGGGCGTGCCAAAAATTATTGATGATGTAGATTGCACCCTTGACAGGAGGCTGAGCTTCTGTCTTCCACGCATCACAATGGAGACTCCCCTCTTGTTGTGGGTCTGGCAAAATTGAGGGGATAATCTCTAGATAAGGGCTAGCTCCCTTTGATGCATCTCTGTGGCCCTGGATTTTCTACTGCTAACAATGGGGGGGATGAAAAGAGAGAAGGATTACTGAAAAATAGAACCTAAACTAAAGTAGTGATACACCAAAATGGCTGATCTACTTAGCTTTGACATACACTTTACACTAAGAACAAGCTGATATACACTTCATTTGATACGAGAAACTCTTTTGCATCAGTGAGCTAGGGATCCTCTAGAGATACAGGGAGGAAGAACTACCAGAGGTGTTCTAAGACACACTATGGCAGCCTGTTCACATGCACCTATACTCTGTTGTGGACACTTCTAGCTGACCTGCAAAAGAACTCACAATACACTAGACATGTTGGAATTATTTTGTGAAAGCATGAAATAAAATGACTTAACACAAGACAAAACCATAGACATATGCAAAAGTGCAAACTCAAAATGGAGGTAAAAATGTTATGTCTTGATTCAAGGTAAAATCCTGCAGGGCTTCACCATACAAGCTGAGAGATAGATCCTCAAAATGAGAGATTAAAATATATAGCATCCAAAATAAATACTTTGGCACTTTTTAGAAATGGTGGCCCATGTTGCGTTGAATACATTAGGAAGAGGAAGTCACTGAAGGAACCATGCTATGGCAGTCACCAGTCTTGACTTTGGCATTTAAATCATATTAAATATCATTGCAAGAGCATGGGTCACTTTGTCTATTTGAATGACCAGGCCGCTTCTCCATGAATTTCATGCGAATGCCTGCTCATTAGTATAAAATGAGGAAAAATGGGCCATGCTTTCACTATTTGCGCTTCTTGATGACCACTTGGCAGAGACTGTTTCAATCGCTGGAATAACTCCTTTGTTGATGCTTTCTTTTGCCACCTGGGTTGTTCTATTTACCTCTGCACTTGGTTGGGTGCATCTTTTGGAACATTCTAAATGTTGTCGTATGTATGTGTGGCTGTGTTCTGGATTCTTTATTTTGTTCCATCTTTCCTTGTTATATTTTGTCTCTTTCTGGCAATCTGAGCTCTTAGGGCTATCTTCTCATCCTTTGATGGCTCCTTGGGCTCCTTTCTCAGTGGGTCGCTGAGTTCACTTGTGGCCTTCACTTATGAGTTCTTTCAGGCTCTCTTTAACTGTTAACATGTGCGGGCCCATTTTTAAACATTTGAGAATCAACAGCTATTCCATCACCTTAAAGTTGACATCTGTAGAGTCATCGCCATTCAAAATCCAACGGCTATTTCATTACCTTAAATTTTATGTTCATGCACCCATCACCAGACATTTGAACCTCCAACGGCTAGTTCGCTATGCTGAATTTGATGTCTTCAGGCTTGTCACCCCTTTGGAAATTTTTTTGGCTTTCCAGTTCCTTCGGGCTTTTGCATTTGATCCTTCCTGAGGGGAAGGTGTCCCTTGTGTCTTGGAAAAGGTCCCTTCTTGGTCCACTGAGAGTCCCTCACAAGGGCACCTGCGCTTCGGGCTACTTTGGTTCTCAATTCCTTCAGACAAAATGTCTGAAGGAATTCCTTTGAACATTTTATTCGAGGAAATTGTGCCTTTAGATTTTCCCTTAATTTTCTTCGAACAAAAACGTCCAAAGAAATTCTTTGCCTTTCGCTCTGTGATGAATTTGCTCACTGCCTTCTACAAGGGCCCTTTGGGTCTTGGAATGCCCCTTCGAAACTTTTGATTTGGTCCTTCCCGACCAAAGTGTCCTCTGAAGAAATTATGTTGCCCTTTTTGCGAATTGTTTAGGCCATTTCGGGTTCTTCAATTATGACTTTGAACCTTTCGATTGAACCTGAACCCTTTTTCAGAGTTCAATGGTTTAATGGTTCAATAGTTCAACACCCTATGTTCTACAAGGAGTCATGTTCACTCAATTCCCTTGTGAATTTAATGTATCGTTGAACCTGTTGTTTGAACCAACCGCTTGAACCAAGAATGGTTCAAACGGTTCAATAGTTCAACACTCTATGTTCAAAACTCCTAGAAAGATCATGTGACTATTGGTTGGTCTGTGTAGTTTATTTCATATCATTGAACCCCGACGTTGAACCACTTTTTTCAATTTTTAGGAAATGTGCCTCCAAATTTTGGTCTCTTTCCTTGTGAATTTTTTCAGACAAAATGTCTGAAGAAATCCTTTCGAGCACTTTGTCTTTGGAGCTTTGTAAAAGACTTATATCTCTTTGAAGTTGGCCCATTCCCTTGCCAAAAAGGCTTGTGAAAACTACCTGCCTACAGCGAAATAAACCTCCGTATCAACTCGAAACATCTACAAAGCTCAAGTCATTTGGTTCAGAAAACATGCCTATTACAAAAGGGGAAATGCACAGCAGCAGAAAGGTGGATACATGACTGACTGCTCAAGATAGTAGGGAAGGAAGGGAGACCCATTTTTGGCCTGTAGGGCCAAAAATGGTCAACACTCACGTTATAAACAATGAAAAACAAAGCCAAAAATTAAAAACTAAGCAAAAATCGACCCATATCTATTAACAACCTAGCTCAAAAGACTCAAGCCGCCTAAAATCATTCATCTTGGATCTGGTACCAACAGTTTCAAAACCTAGCTCAAAAGACTCAAACTGCTTAAAATTATATTCGCACCCAGACACTCATTGAGAATGTCCTATCTCCCCTGCATCCTTTTATCCATGTGTCTCTTTTTTACATCATTTGCCTAAATTTTATTCACTCCATTGATGATTAATATGTCGATTGTTATAAATTATTTATATTACGAAAATAACTATATTAAGTGGGAACTTAAAAATTATTTAAGGATATCATTTGAGTTAAAAAATTATTTAAGTTTATATATAAAAATAATGATAGTTGTACATTATGTCTACTATTGCAAAATAAAATGAAATTAATTCCTCCAAACCAATAAAATATAAAATTTAAATACAATTAACTATATATAAGAAAATAATTTTGAAAAAAAATACATATATATATTATTGATATTCTTAATTAAGTTTCATAACATATATATTTATAATAATATTTTTTTATATATATTTTAATAAATTAATAATTTAATTTGTATTAATAAATATGAGTTTTTCAATCAAGAAACAAAAATGTGCAAAATATTTAGCATTTTAAAGAAATATAAATAATGCAATACGTGTTCAAAATTTGAAACCAATCATTATTATTTATTATTATTTTTAATTATTCCACCTTCCTCTCGAACAAATGCATATTTCCAAGGCAACAATTTCTTCAAACTCACTTCTAACCACGAAAAGTTTGTATGGTTTCTTTCGAGTGTAACGTCTAGCTTCTAATCACGAAAAGTTTACGATGCATATTTCCAAGGCAACGATGTTCTTCAAACTCGCACGTGGTTTAAGTGGCAAAGGAAAATTTGTGTAAATACGATGACGAGGGAAATTCTATATTTTGGGCGATAAGAATGGTCCACTCCATACGATGACCGATATTTGTAAAAGCGAAGTTATTATTATAACGAAATGAAATGAAAGATTTTAATGACACATTCAGTAGTTTAAGGGATCAAAATTTGGAACATTAATATATTCTTCGGTTCTTTTTTATATCAAATTTTTTATTATGAAATTTGATTAATAAATTAATTATATTGTGAAGTTTAGGTTCCTCAAAAAACTCATTTAGGTTGCCTACTTTCAAACTATTTTCATATTAATTTTGAATATCCGTATATGTGGCGTATTCAATAATGAAATGCTTTTCAGTTTCAACCACCCCTTTGCTGCAGAAAATGCAAATTCTTTCTTCCCACTCTTCCTTCGGTTTTTTTTTTGTCATAGTTTTGGTTATAACTATGATAGCCTCTGTTACATTTGCTTTTGACCCCAAAAGAACTGGAAATAATGCGCTTGGTTTGGATGACTGTAAAAATTGGGATGAGTCATTTTTGGTCGGTAATATATATATAATAGAAAGTATAAAAGACAATGACAACTAAGTAAAAAAAAAATAGTAATATATTAAAGACGAACACTTATGTTTTGGAAAGTTTTTTTTTTTTTTTTTAATATAATAAAATTTTATTTAATCGTTGTGAATTAAATGAAATATTCCTCCATATTATTTTAGGGAATATTTCAAAATAATGCACATAAAATTATAATATTATCATAATAATATGTAAATTTGTATGATTTAATTGGTTGGGAAGAACAAATTATTGCTTTCAATGAAAGTTATAGTACCTTACTTCAATAGAAACTAATAAGTAGTAATAGATGTCCTTTTATGTTTTCTTGAGCAAATAAGGAATGGGTTAGCATCTAATTTTATTTTTTGCTCTACTCTTCCCTCTATTTTATTGTTTATTTATGAAATTGAAACACACAATAATACTATAATAGATTAAAAGTTAGGTTCATTGAAAGATCATTCATTTCTTTGTTTTAATTAGATCTTGGTTGGTAAAAAAAAAAGGTTAATTTTGTTCTAAAAGGATCCCCTAAAAGGTATTGAAGGTCACATGCTCCTAATCTATTGCACCAACAAACTTATTTTGAGAACCCAAACCTGCAACTCATGCCTTGGGTTAAAGAACCAATAACCTTAAAATTGGAGGGTGTAATACTTATATTTTTTTTGAGCCTATGTAAAAATTTGATCAACTTAAAGTCGCACTAGGAGGGGAGTTTATAAAAGAGTTAAAAGAACTAAGATATGTGATCTTGTAGTTGAAATAAACCACAACATATTGAAAATGAGTCTAAAGCAATTTAGACCTCCACCCCACAAGATCAAGATTTGAATCCGGTATACTATTACTCCAACCTTTAGAATTTCTTTGGAAATCCAAATTCGATAAGGAGATCTCCATAATATTCTAAGAAACCCCAACAAATATCTTGATAGGTATACACATGAGGGTAGTTAAGTTACTAAGGAACATTTCACTTAATTCAAGTCAGTCTTGAGGTTACTAAATTTAGAACATGAGGATTTTGCATGTAGGTTACTAAATGTAGAACATAAGGATGTTGCATGTAGGTTGTTTCCTTTCATTATACAAGATGGTACCTATGATTAATTCCTTAATTTATTAGCCAAATCAATCACAAGTTTGAAAACCTTTGAGACCACTTTCTTGGCCCAAATTGGCTGAGTTATTGACCTAAGTAACATCCTATATTAGTAGTTTTCTAGTGTTAAAATAGAATCCAATGAGTCGATATAAAATTTCAATGCTAGGTTCCAAAGGATGTATATTTGAATCACACCGTTATATAAACTCAAGGTACCTTTGGCACTCAAAAAGTATAAAAGTGCTTTTGACGTCATGAATGCCATATTTTTTAGAAGAGCAATAGATGTAATAACCTTACCTTTGGCTTATGTTTAAGCTATAAAAGTGGATATAAAACTTTCCCCTCAAGGACGTGATCTCTATATAGTATGTCATGTCAGTCAGAATATTCCACTATGAATCTAATACTAGTAATAAATTAATTGTCACTTTAATAAATGTATCCTAACCAAAAAGTGGGATTCATTAATAATCAATCGAGGCACCATAAAAATAGATTTTAGCCTTAGTTTAATTCTAAATAATGTGCAAGCATTACCAAAAAACTTAAATTAAACTGAATTAGATGGCATCCAACGCATGGTATAAAAACTTGAGTAATGATTTCCTTAGGTTACAAAGACAAATGGGTAGCTACAATGGTGATCATACTAGGAAGAGTTACATATACCAATGATACAATAATTTCTCCAACAAACCCTATAGCTAAGAGCCATCCCCAAACATACTGTTAGAGATCAATGTATGTGAGTCAACCTTACTCAATTGGTGTAGAGGTCAACATGGTGAGTTGGATTCTATTAAGTTTTGAAATGATTTTGAGATATTAAAATGATCAAATTGTACCTAGTAGCTCTAATATAAGTATTGCAATGATATTTGAAACCATGAGTTCCCCCCACTAAGAAGATAATGAACCAGATGAGAGCACAAAAGAAGTGCATGCTTTCCAGAAGTATTATAAAATCATTTAGTCCTTTAGGATTAAAACACAAAAACCTTTCATATCTTTTATACCTTCTAATAACAGGGATACACCACTTCACCATAAGGCTAAGAATGATCCTCCCCCACCAAAAGGTAGTGATCAATGTGCCCCTAGTGAGCCACAAATAACCACCACTAAAGGAGGGTACAACATTTTATAAGATATGAAAAAGATCAAGGCTAATATCGCACTACATGAGCTTGGATAAATCACTGAACAAAGATATCTACTCTTAATGTCTCTCACTAAGAAATCCACTCAAAAAGTAAGGCAACACATGAAAATGCAGTGATTCATGAGGATAAAAACAAAATTCCTCCCTTTCTCCTGATAGCTAAGATTTTTTGTAATAACATATAAAATTGTTTGGTAGACTCAAGAACCTCAACCAATGTCATGTCTATTAATATTTGTATAAAAATAGGATTATCCCCTATCAAATTTAATCGAATAATTATTCCATTGGACAAGTCTAAGGTCAATGTGGTAGGATAACTAAATCAATATAGACATGTATTTTGCCTCTGAACCAAGAGAGCAATGATTTATATATTGTTAGTGGAGGTTCTTGGAATTACTCCAGAACATGCTAATTATAAGGATAGCTTGTACAGTGCAAAGTACCAACAGGCGCAGACGAGACGACAATATTATCTACCATTTATGATGTACAGGAATACACCTAAGAGCAAAATGAAATAGAAATTAACAGAATTTGAACCATAACTAGTATTGCATTTGATAAAATATTAAATTAAAAGAGAGTATTCACTGTGCATAAACCATGCATAAAAAAAGATAAAGAAAAACATACGATTAAAATGGCCCTCTTTATATGATGACTGGCACTTACAAAAGTGAAGTTATTACTGTAATGAAGGATATCGATATTTTTCCTGTCATAATTTTGGTTATGACTACGATGGCCTCTGTTGCATTTGCTTTTGACCTTGAAAGAACCCGAAATAATGCACTTGGTTTGGATGATCGTAAACGCTGGGATGCATTGTTTTTAGTCAATAACATTTTTTTTTTAATAAAGTGTAGAAAATAATGACAACCAAGTAAATAAAAAATAGTAACATATTAAATAATTTTATCCAATCGTTATGAATTAAATGAAATATTTCCCAATATTATTCTAAGGAATATTTCAAAATATTGCATATAAAATTATAGTATTAACATAATAATATGTAAATTCATGTGATTTAATTGGTTGGAAGGAAAAAATTATTGCTTTCAATGAAAGCTATAGTACTCTACCTTGGCAGAACTAAAAAGTAATTTCAAAGATCTTTGCAACGGTATTTCTAAATTATGTTTCCATTTTCTTAGTTATATGATTTTTCGTATTGTTGTTCCTTAATCTGAGAATTCACTTTGGTGAGATCTATATGATATTTATGAGTGGTTTAAATTCATTTTTTTTTATTGTAGCCCTTCTTTGTATTAAATTTTTGACTGTTATTCATCTTTTTGGTTGAATGAGCTTTGTTATTTTATGCAGTAGGCTATCTTGTAAAATTACGCTTAAATAAATAATGCAAAGAGATTAAAATCCTTTGAGTATTTCTATGTATTTATCCAAATTTAAACATATATTGGGTTTAATAAATATTATTTTTGTCGTAATAGATGTCCTTTTATGTTTTCTTCAACAAATAAGGAACGGGTTATCATCTAACTTTATTTTTTGCTCTACTCTTCCCTCTATTTTGTGGTTTATTTATGAAATCGAAACACACAATAATAGTATAGTAGATTAAAAGTTAGGTTCATTGAAAGATCATTCATTTCTTTGTTTTAATTAGATCTCGGTTGGTAAAAAAAAATGTAATTTTGTTTTAAAAGGATCCCCCTAAAAGGTATTGAAGGTCACATGCTCCTAATATATTGCACCAACAAACTTATTTTGAGAACCCAAACCTGCAACTCATGCCTTGGGTTAAAGAACCAATAACCTTAAAATTAGAGGGTGTAACACTTATATTTCTTTGGAGCCTATGTAAAAAATTTGTTCAACTTAAAGTCGCACTAGGAGGGGATTTTACAAAAGAGTTAAAAGAACCAAGATATTTGATCTTGTGGTTGAAATAAACCACAACATATTGAAAATGAGTCTAAAGAAATCTGGACGTTCCACCCCACAAGATCAAGATTTGAATTCAGTATACTATTACTCCAACCTTTAGAATATCTTTGTAAACCAAAATCTGACTAGGATATCTCCATAATCTTCCAAGAAACCCCACCAAATATCTTGCTAGGTATACACATAAGGGTAGTTAAGTTACTAAGGAACATTTCACTTACTTCAAGTTAGTCTTGAGGTTACTAAATTTAGAACATGAGGATTTTTCATGTAGGTTACTAATGTAGAACATAAGGATGTTGGATGTAGGTTGTTTCCTTTCATTGTATAAGATGTTATCTATGAGTAATTCCTTAATTTATTATCCAAATCAATCACAAGTTTGGAAACCTTTGAGACCACTTTCTTATCCCAATTTGGTTGAGTTATTGACCTAAGTAACATCCTATATTAGTAGTTTTCTAGTGTTAAAATAGAATCCAATGAGTCGATATAAAATTTTAATGCTAGGTTCCAAAGGATGTATAGTTGAATCACACCATTATATAAACTCAAGGTACCTTTGGCACTCGAGAAGTATAAAAATGTTTTTGATGTCATGAATGCCATATTTTTTAGAAGAGCAATAGATGCAATAACCTTACCTTTGGCTTATGTTGAAGCTATAAAAGTGGATATAAAAATTTTCCCTCAAGGACATCATCTTTATATAGTACCTCATGTCACTCAAAATATTCCACTATGAATCCAATACTAGTAACATATTAGTTGTCACTTCAACAAATGTATCCTAACCAACAAGTGGGATTCCTTAATCATCAATCGAGTGAGGCATCACAAAGGATGTATAGTTGAATCACACCGTTATATAAACTCAAGGTACCTTTAGCACTCGAGAAGTATACAAATGCTTTTGATGTCATGAATGCCATAATTTTTAGAAGAGCAATAAATGCAATAACCTTTCCTTTGGATTATGTTCAAGTTATTAAAATGGATATAAAACTTTTCCCTCAAGAACATGATCTTTATATAGTACCTCGTGTCACTCAGAATATTTCACTATGAATCCAATACTAGTAACAAATTAGTTGTCACATCAACAAAGGTATCCTAACCAACAAGTGGGATTCCTTAATAATCAATAGAGTGAGGCACCACAAACATAGAGTTTATCCTTAGTTTAGTTATGAATAACGTGTAGGCATTACCAAAAAACTCAAATAAAACTAAATTAAATGGCATTCAATGCATGGTATAAAAACTTGAGTAATGATTTCCTTAAATTACAAAGACAAATGGGTAGTTACCATGGTGATCATACTGGGAAGAGTTACATATAACAAAGATACAATAATTTCTCCAACAAACCCTATAACGAAGAGTCATCCCCAAACATACTATTAGAGATCAATGTATGTGAGTCAACCTTACTCAATTGGTGTAGAGTCCATAGTAGAGGTCAACATGGTGAGTTGGATTGAATTAAGTTTTGAAATGCTTTTGAGATATTACAATGATCAAATTTCACCTAGTACATCCAATATGAGCATTGTAATGATGTTGGAAACCATGAGCTATCCCCACCAAGAAGATAATGAATCGGATGAGAGCACAAAAGAAGTGCATGCTTTCCAGAAGTATTATTAAATCATTTAGTCCTTTGGGATTAAAACATGACAACCTTTCATATCTTTTATACCTTTTAATAACAGGGATACACCACTTAACCATAAGGCTAAGAATGATCCTCCCCTACCAAAAGGTAGTGATTAGTGTGCCCCTAGTGAGCCACAAATAACCACCACTAAAGGTGGGTACAAAATTTTATTAGATATGAAAAAGATCAAGGCTAATATCATGCTACATGAGGTTCGATAAATCACTGAACAAAGATATTTGCTCTTAATGTCTCTCACTAACACATCCACTCAAAAAAGCAAGGCAACACATGAAAAGGCAATGATCCATGAGGATAAAAACAAAGTTACTCCCTTTCTCCTTATAGTTAAGATTTTTTGTAAGAGCATATAAAATTGTTTGGTAGAATCAGGAACCTTAGCCAATGTCATTTCTATTAATATTTGTATAAAACTAGGATTATCCCCTATCAATCTTAATCAAATAGTTATTCCAGTGGACAAGTCTAAGGTCAATGTGGTAGGAGAACAAAATCAATGTACACATGTATTTTGACTCCAAACCAAGAGTGAAATGATTTAAATACTATTAGAGGAGGTTCCTGGAATTAATCTAGAACATGCTAATTACAGGGATAGCTTACACAGTGGAGAGAACCAATAGGCACATACGAGATGACAATATTATCTACCATATATGATGTACAAGAATGTACCTAAGAGCAAGATGAAATAAATACTAATAGAAGCTAAACCATAACTAGTATTGCATTTGATAAAAAAATTAAAGTAAAAGAGAGAATTCACTATGCATAAACCATACATAAAAGAAGATAAGGAAAACCATAACATATCAATTCTATTAATCTCTATCAACACATCAAATTAGATTTCATTACATCAAAGTGTTATGTATAATATTTTACAATCTTATTGTCTCTTCACATTCCAACCTTTCAAAATAAAAAAGTAAAGACTCTTCATATTCTTCTATTTCCCTATTAGGCTTACAAGGTCGAATACATACAAAAGTTCTACAAAATACAAAATCATACACTTTGCACATGTGTCCATATAATATACTTCATGATTTTACCAAGCTCTATTCTTCGTTCAACACTTTCCTAGACCTAAATATTTGTCTCATCCCGAGATAAAGTCGTAAGCTAATCTAAACTAAGATGAAAATATAAGCCCTAAACAAAAGTCAAAATTATCGCTCCAGGTGTCATTTACCATTTTTCACCCTTTGTGCACTATTTAGATGCCCTTTTGGGTTTTCAAATAAGTATCATACTAGCCTACCACCCTTTCGGATTTTCAATAGACTATCATAATGAGGTGGCTACCCTTTATGGGTTTTTAACCATTCTGGCCCCACTCCTAATGTTTAGACTATCTTAAAAAACTGCAATATGCTTGAAGTCTCAAAAAGGAAGTATGCAATCCTTACTTCTATAGCTAAGGGGTGTTTGGTTTGGTGGCTGTATAGGTTACTATGGTTGGGCAGCTACTGACCCATTGGCTTATCATGTATCCACTGCTAAAGGTAGTTGCAGAGAATCCACCTTTGTATCTATCTTCCTCTCATGTATGATTTGTCAAAATTGTTGTGGAGTAATGAATTGGGGATCATTTATTATTTTTGATATAGCCGGATCAACTTGAGTGATATCCTACTTAATCATTATCTAGTTGGTGAGCACTTTGCATACCATAGCAACTAGAATGCATAATGGTACCTAGATCATCATCATGTTTTACAGATCCTTATCATCTACAAATGTAAGCAATGCCTTAAAATTATATAGTTTTAGCTTAATGTCCATGATGAGCTCATCTAATCTGTTTGCTATCTTCTGGGCTTAAATATTTGCAAAAGTGTTGTGCATTATTTCATTATGCATTACTTGTAGCTTTTGTATGGCAGCATCCCTAGAATCTAGCAATTGTTTGAGTGCACCATTCATTTTCTCTATAATTTCCATTTGATCCTCCAATACATATTTAGCTTTATCTATAGTGTCAAATTTAGGCTTTCAGTAGCTAAGGATTAACTCAAATAATATTTCCAATTTAACATATCTTGGTCCATCTCCTTGGCCTACTTCGTAGCGATGTCTAGGACCTGCTCATATTCATCAAGGAGTTCACATATGACCTCTATTTCCATCTTGAGAGCTTGTCCTTGAGTGCACAATGCCAAAACTTTCTTTACAGCTCCCCAACTCTTTGTGAGCTCTATCAATAGAGAAGTGAATTGTTTATCTTCCAACATGACTTGATCACCTAGTACTTGTGTAACTAAGGTGGGACAAGCATTATTGATTAATTTCCTCACATATGCCAACTACTCTTTTGCTTCAACCTTTTCTTCCCATAAACTTGAGACTTCTTACTCCAAATCTAAGGCCTTATGCACAATAGATTCCTGGAAGGTGACTGCTCCTTCAATCTATTTTGAGAGTGGCAGTTGGGTCACATCCAATGATGTTTCCATCACAGTGGTGTAAGTGCCATGGATGTGGTCATAAATGTCATAGGATCAGGTATTAATTAATCCATTGGAAGCAATAAAGTAGTGTGCCATGTTAATATAGTAGGGACATACCATAACCATTGGCTAGAGATCTATAATGCTTCTTTGGTGCCCTTAGTGTGAGTTGGGGTTGCTACTTTTACGTGTACTTATGCATCTTGGAGTTCCTTGGCTTGGTTTATTACTTCTACCTTGGCCTTAGTGTTGGATTCAACTTTCACTTTAGATTCCTCTTTAGCCTTATCTCTGGCATCAGCTTGATCTTTATAACAATTATGTGAAGAGAGCCATGGTTGATGATTGAACGTTCATCAATAGTGTCCCCTTTTCCTTCCTACAAAAGCTTGGTTATAGAGAAACCCAATTTTATGCGATGCACAACACCTTACAGGGTTATGACAGCCTCAAATCTACTTCCATAGGGACAATTGTCATCCCAGTCACTTTCGGCCCTAAGATGGTGCTAATTGAGTTCTATTTCATAAAAAAAGATACCAACTGTAATATGATCTAGGGAAGCCCTTAGATACATAGGGTGATGGCCATCCCTTTGACCTTATTCCAGTAAATCTGATTCCTACACCTAGGGAAGGTCTTCATGTCCCAAGGGGACCTTAAACTCTTCGATATGTAATAATAAACCATGCATACTCATCTTGGGTTACACATTGATTTCCACCTACCTACCAATGGGGTTATAAAATGCTCATAATTAGTCAATGTTATTTAACCCATGAAGCCTAAAGTGGTTATCTTGAAGAAGGGGGTTGAAATACCCTGAACTTTGATAAAATAGAAGTCAAAAGGGCAAGACATAGTGACAACCAAACATACCACTAATCTAGAACCAATCACTGGTGTAGAAATCTACACCCTGACTAAAATCAAGATTATCAATCTCTTAGAAAAGGGCACTCCATTTGTCTTCACATTTGACCCATGAGTGGTAGGGACCTACAATTTATATGATCCTTAAATCCAACATACCCAAGAAGGGTTGGCTATTCTACTAAACCTTTATGTGATAAAGGTGTCAGGGAATGACTAAGTCCCCCTTCATAACAACCATCCCAATGACTACCAAATTTATTGCCCATTGCTCAATCACACAAGGGTAATCTTCACTTTACATTCTACTCTTGTCACTTTTGAGACTCTTCAAAGTATGATTTTGGATGATGCTATGATATGGCCATACCGGTTTCCCAGAGTTCTTGACCCATTGAGTTTATTTCCTCCTAAGATGTCAGCCATTCTACTTCGACCTACACCTAGTTTTACTTCTCATCATGTTTCATGCCCCCCAGTAGACAACTCGACCATTCCTTCTCCCTCGACCATCCCAACGCTCAAAGAGAGGATTCATACTATGATGGTAAGTATTATAGAAATTAGTATTGGAAATTGTGACTATCTATAGATTCCCAAATGGGGACCCCCTCTTCCCCTCATGAGGAGGGATGACCCTAGAAAGTCACTCATTGAGTTCTTGTAGATTTTCCCACATATAATAATGAGACAAATAATATTTCCCATGTCTTATCAATAATAATGCAAGCTACATAACTATGTCTATGTACCTCTTACATTGAAACGAGATCCTAATTACGTTGGCATACTCCCCACACTGAAACAAGATCCTAACTATGTCGACATTCTTCCCACACCAAAGAGAAGGCCTACTAAGAAACCTTTTGAATTTTTAGAGGTGTTTAGCTACCTCAACCCATAACTTATAAAATAATCTTTTGGGTTTCTAGAAGTGCTTCCCTTCTTTCATCCTAACTAAAAGAGTAGAACTTTTGAGTTTTTACAAGACCTTCCATTTGCCCTACTAATGGGATAGGCTGATTATTGTTTAGAGTCTCAAGACTGAGAACCCTAATAGGGGTTGCCCAACATTTTTGATATCCATATGGTCAAGATATTAGAGGACCAAGAAACTTCACCAGATGATTGTCCCCCTTCTATGCACGATTAATGAGTCCTTTACTATGATGGGTCCAAGTGATGCCTACACTAGGGCAGTAGTCATTATTATTTCTCTTGAAGGGCGAGTCATGCCCTTTGGTTTCAATTTATAATTTGAATGTATGAACAATGGGGATTAATATGAAGCCCTATTTCTTGGCATGCTCACTGTGAAACATTTGGGCATTCAAAACTTAAGGATCCAAGGTGACTCATTGTTGGTTGTGAACCAGGTTTATGAGGTTTATCAAACCAAGGTCAAGCATATTTAGCTATACAGGACCATTGTGCATGAGATCACTAAAGATTTTAATTCCATTTATATAGAAGTAATCTCTAGGGAAGGCAACTAGCTTGTTGATTCCATGGTTACTTCATCTTCACGCTTTGACCTTTATCCTTCCATACCAGAGTCTGATTTCATAGTTTTAGTCAGGACAAAACCTCTTGTCCA
Organism: Torreya grandis; assembly: GCA_037957365.1. Lineage (NCBI taxonomy): Eukaryota > Viridiplantae > Streptophyta > Pinopsida > Cupressales > Taxaceae > Torreya > Torreya grandis. Next base: position 770,488 of record JARHVA010001221.1, on the reverse strand, counting down.
TAAAAACCCTAATGACTAAACCATCACCCATATTGGGGAAAGCAATAGTCTATTAGTCTTTTATTTAGTTGAGAATGATGAAATTATTATTGAGTTCTTGAGAGCTTATGATGACCTTCCATCATTCCACCACATGAGGGGTTTCTCACTTACCTATTATCCCACATCAACCCTTGGGAATAAATACTTTGATTCTTACTACCATATTGAGGATTTCTTATCCTCTGATGATGAACACAATGTTTTTAATACAGAGGGCGAAGATCTTGATATTCCTATAACTCTTGATGTGTTTGAAGAGGAAATGCCTCCCTCATCGAAGAAACCATTGACATTAACATTAGGACAGAGGAGAGTCTTAAACTTCTCAAACCAGGGTTTTCACTTTATGAATAGGAGGTGGAAGGCCACAAGCATATCCTCATAGAACTCTCAAAATATTTCACTATCTCTTACACTAACATGATAGGCATCAACCATGATGTGGTTGTCCACAACCTAGTTACAATGCCCGACGTGAAACTAGTTAAACACAAGCTCAATCACATCAAGCTTAAGGTCACATTGATGGTAAAAGAGGAAGTCATCAAACTTTTAAAAAATAGATTTATTAAGCTAGTAGATTATTCCAATTGATTGTCTAATATTGTCCCCATCTTTAAGAAGAATAGTAAAATCAGGATATGTATATACTTTTGACATATCGACAAAGCATGTCCAAAATATGACTTCCCTCTCACATCCATTGACATTATTGTTGACACAACTATAGGATATGAGTTACTATCACCCATAAATGACTTGTTGATATAAAATCAAATATACATTTATGACAAGGATCAGATCAAGACCTCCTTTACTATGCCATGGGGGACCTTTTGTTATGTCATAATGCCCTTCAGTCTCAAAAAGGCAAGGGTAACATATTATAGTTCTATGACCCACATATTCCATGATCTCATTCACAAGATAGTGGAGGTCTACGTAGATGATATTTTAAGGAAATTGAGATAACAAATAGATCACTTATAGGTGTTACACACCATCTTAACACTCTTAATCGAATATGGTGTTACTCTTAACCCATATAATTGTGTGTTTATAGTCACTGGTAGAACACTCATGGAGTATATCATCTCCTAGTATGGGATCAATATTGAACCTGATAATATCTGAACAATCTTGAAAATGTTCCCTCCCATAGATGAATCAAGCATTATAACATTCCTAAGTAAGTTGGGAACAATTTGACGATTCATTCCTAATCTTGCCTATGTCGTTCATCCTATCAATATCCTACTTAAAAAGATAAGTGGCTTAACTTAGATAAATGATTGTTAGGAGGCATTTGAAGTAGTAAAATGCTTCTTTATGTCTCCCCCCATGTGTCAGGAATCTAGAACAACAAACATGTTCTGATACCACTCGTTAGGATCTTGCTCCTCAGATAGAGCACAGTATGATTACCAAATATAAGCAATTGAATATGCAGAAATAACCAGAAACACAAGTAACTAGAATTCACCAATAGCACAGAATATGAGAGACAATACACTATCTTGTATTAACACTATACAGAAAAGAATACATCAAAGAGCCGCCACACTCTTTCACCTTACAGAGATTCGCCACACCTCAAGTGTACAGTAATTCTTCTCACACACACTCTCCTACACAAAAAACGGTCCCAACAACCAACTCACACACAGAATTGGTGTTCACCTCACCAACCAGTCAGTAATAACCCTACCGGTACATCAAGCACTCTATAGCACTTCAAGCTGATCTCTCATGAACCTGCAACCTGCAATTCAAAGACCAAACTTACATGTAGATCCCCAATGAGCTTGCAATAACCTGCAACTCATAGATCTTACAACTAGAAGGAACTCTTCCTTTCTATCTCATGCCTTAAACAATACATGCCAATGGGTCTATAAATAGATCCCTAACTCAAACAATAACTTAGACTCTTAATTTAGACAATTATCCTCGCAGCCCAAGACTCTGGCTGGTCTTGACATGCAAACTCATCGTTCACTTAACTCACTGTCCGTGAAACGAACACTTCGGGAACACACAGGCGACCGACGCCGGTCCCTGCTGGTCTGGTTCTGCCGACGTCGGCCGACTTCCTGCCGTCGCCGGTTGCCTTCTGCACTGGATTCTGCCGACATCGGTCCTGCTGCCGACGCCGGTTCCTGTAAAACTCAGCAACCATCTGTTCCTAGTTTGCAAAGGTTGAAGCTTTTAGCTCCACAACCTAACAATCTCCCACTTGGAGATAAACAGCTGCAACCTGTACCTGTACCTGTACACCATCTAGTTTGTTTCCTTGGCTTTGTATCCCTCCTCAAGATCACTCTTGAAGACCAACCACCACAAAATCCGTGGTGCAAAATCTGTCATCCAAATTACCTGCCACATCCGCATCTACAACCATGTAGAAAAAGAACTTGACCCTGCATAGCATGTGCACCTGCTGCTGGTCCCACTGAACTGCCCTTCAGTATTACTCTTCTGGATTGACTCCAAACTTGTGACAACTCCCACTGCTTGGGAAAACTCAGGTTTAGTACATACCATGCACTCAACCTCATTATGTGAATCAAGACACCTGTTCTAAGAACTGTCTAACCATCGGCGTGCTAACCGGCTTCATACAATCATCCTAAAACAAAGTCAACAAGACCTCCATGTCTCTAGAACACACTCATGCCAAAGAATCTTGCTGCTCCCAGATTCTCCATGATAAACACCTGAACTAGTTTTACCTTTAGTTCAGCAATACCTGTATATGTAACCCTGCAACAAGCACATCATACAAAAAATAGAATAGTGTAGCTAATACTATCCAACCTGGTAAAGAGAAACACAATGATCAAACCTCCATTGCCCTGCAGCTAAAACAAGATCATATACCCTGATCTTCCATCTCACGTATCCATTTCCGCTCTTCTTCATCCTCAACATCCATTCGTCTCTCAGTGCTTACTTCCAGCTGGCAACACTACCCAAAACCCCTATTTGGTTCTCCTCCAAGGAATCACATCCTCATCCATGCCAAGCTCCCACTGTTTCCTGGATCTACCTGTTATGCTTCTTCAATAACTTCCTGGTCCTATGCCATAAGTGAGCAACAAGTAGTGTAAAGAAGGGAAATGACGAATTTAAGAACTTACTTACACCTTCAGTCCTCCATATGGGCGCTTGAGACTCCATGACAACTAGCTGTCCACCCAAAATTCGTCTCAGTAACTGATGCCGGTCACATCTCAGTCTACAGCCAACCGATGTCAGTTCCCTGTGACTGCCTTCTTGCCGACGTCGGTTTCCCCTGGCCGACGCCAGTCTCTATTTGCCCCGAGTCACCGACGTCGGGCTTCACATAGCCGACGTCGGTCCCTGTCTGGACACCGACGCCGGTTTTCCTGCCGACATCGGTCTCTGTGTTTTTCTTGTGAGACCTGACTTTTTCCCACGAGCTCTTTTTGGATCAAAACCTTGTCCAAATCACCCTTGCTCTGCTCAGAATTCCTCTACACCTTATGCTGAACTCTGTCCGTCACTTTCTCCTTGAAAACCAAGGCTTTCCCGTTCTTGTCACTAACATCGGATTCCTCAAGAAACCTTACCTTCTTCTTCTGCATACAGAAACCACGATCCATGCCTTCCAAATCCGAAAGCATATTCTTTGACTCAAGAACCAGCATCTCCTTCTTATCTATGTGACCAAGCCTATCAAGCCACATCTCTGAATCTACAGCTGAAGTAGATAACCCAGAAAGAGAATCAGTAAAATAAGTAGATAGATAAAGCGTACCTACTTTCTTACCTCTAGCTATAACAAGTGTACCCTTGGTAACCTTCCAAGAGTCCGCTGTGAGAGTTACTGTGCAACCCTCTTCACCCAAACTTCTAACAGAAATCAGATTCCGCTTCAGAACTGGGACATGCATGACCTCCTTTAACACCCATGTGTCACCTGTCTGCAATTTCAGCTTCACTTTGCCTTTGCCAACAATTTGACAAGACTTACCATCCCCTACACAAATTTCTCCAAAGTCTCCCTGGACATACTCATGAAAAAATTCTCTATGTGGAGATGCATGAAAAGAGGCACCAGAATCTAATACCCAAGATTCTACTTTATCCAAAGAACATATCAGAGCATCCTGTGCAACGTAGCCTGCAACATCTGCTTCTTCTCCATGTTCTTCATGATGATCTTCACCCGATCTGCAATCTCTCTTTAAGTGCCCTTGCTTTTCACATTTCCAGCAGGTTATTCTGCCATACCTGGACTTGGATCTTTTGCCTGTCTTCGACCTTGATCTCCCACGCTCTGTCTTCTCTCTTGGCCTTCCTCTTCCTTCAACACTCAAAGCATTTCCAGATAATTCACCTGTGCTTTTCCTGCGTATCTCTTCATTCAAGATCACACTCACAACATCATCCACTTTTAAGACTTTTGAAGGAGACACAGTATTAGAAACTGCCATTACCAAACCTTCCCAACTTTCAGGTAATGAACACAAGATTAAGAGAGCTCTAAGTTCATCATCAAATACAATATTAACTGAACTTAACTGGTTTACCAAACCATGGAAATCACTAAGATGGCTATGAACAGATCCAACTTCCATCATTTGCAAATTAAATAAACGCTTCATAAGAAATACCTTATTTGAAGCCGAGGGTTTTTCATACAAATTTGCCAAAGATTTCATCAACTCCACCGTTGTCTTACACTGTGATAAGCTGGAAATCACAGATGAATCAAGACTCAATCTAACAGATCCCAGAGCCTTCCGATCAAGAACCTCCCATTCTTCATCTTTCATATCCAAGGGTTTGCTAGCAACCCCACCCAACGGTAAGTACAAATCTTTCTGATACAGATAGTCCTCAATCTGCATCCTCCATAATTGGTAGTTCTTGCCATTAAACTTTTCCATTCGTAGTTGACTGCTTTCTGCCATTGCTCAACTCCCACTCAAATAGAAACCCTGTGAGTAACCTGTAATCAAAACACACTACCCAGATCTACACCAATCTGTTAGTATCCCAACCAAAAGCTCTGATACCACTTGTCAGGAATCTAGAACAACAAACATGTTCTGATACCACTCGTTAGGATCTTGCTCCTCAGATAGAGCACAGTATGATTACCAAATATAAGCAATTGAATATGCGGAAATAACCAGAAACACAAGTAACTAGAATTCACCAATAGCACAGAATATGAGAGACAATACACTATCTTGTATTAACACTATACAGAAAAGAATACATCAAAGAGCCGCCACACTCTTTCACCTTACAGAGATTCGCCACACCTCAAGTGTACAGTAATTCTTCTCACACACACTCTCCTACACAAAAAACGGTCCCAACAACCAACTCACACACAGAATTGGTGTTCACCTCACCAACCAGTCAGTAATAACCCTGCCGGTACATCAAGCACTCTATAGCACTTCAAGATGATCTCTCATGAACCTGCAACCTGCAATTCAAAGACCAAACTTACATGTAGATCCCCAATGAGCTTGCAATAACCTGCAACTCATAGATCTTACAACTAGAAGGAACTCTTCCTTTCTATCTCATGCCTTAAAGAATACATGCCAATGGGTCTATAAATAGATCCCTAACTCAAACAATAACTTAGACTCTTAATTTAGACAATTATCCTCGCAGCCCAAGACTCTGGCTGGTCTTGACATGCAAACTCATCGTTCACTTAACTCACTGTCTGTGAAACGAACACTTCGGGAACACACAGGCGACCGATGCCGGTCCCTGTTGGTCTGGTTCTGCCGACGTCGGCCGACTTCCTGCCGTCGCCGGTTGCCTTCTGCACTGGATTCTGTCGACGTCGGTCCTGCTGCCGACGTCGGTTCCTGTAGAACTCAGCAACCATCTGTTCCTAGTTTGCAAAGGTTGAAGCTTTTAGCTCCACAACCTAACACCATGATCATGACACCTAAGTCAGATGAGCCCTTGATACTTTACATTCAAGTGACTAAGGTGTCCCACTTGCATGTTGGCTCAAAAGGATGATACCAATAGAGAATCCACCATTTATTTCGTTAGCTACACCCTTGTCAATTGTGACAATATATGTTCATTCAATAAATAAGAGTTATCATGAGGTCTCAATCCCTACATATTTTTATAACCTAGCCAGCTCTCTCTAGGAAGGTTAGGCACTTCATTATGCTCCCAAGTGAGTTTGATTTAACTTATGTCAAGCAAATGTCTGTTAAGGGACAAATCATTACTGATTGGCTGGTTGATCCTCCTTTAGAAGTAAGTGGCCTCATCAATACCAACTTTTTTGATTAATTGATTTACTACGTGAAAAAACATGCTATTAGCTCCTCTCCTTGGTACATAGATATCATCAATTACCTGATTACTCATACTTAACTCAAAGATGCCAACTCATGATAGAAGAGACATATTCGTATCATCACATCCAAGTACATTAGTCTAGATAAAGTCCTTTATCATAAGGCCTTTGACAACATGTTGCACTACTGTGTTGATGAAAAGGAGTCAGAAAGAGTCTTCTTTCATTATCATAGTGGTATTTATGGTGGCCAAGCAAATGCTCAAAAAATACATAGGATGGGGCATTTCTAACCCACTCTAAACCATTATGTCATCGAATATGTACATAAATGCAATAAATGTCAACATTTTTCATATGAGATACATATTCCCACTATAGCCTTGTAGCCCATTGTCACTCCATGGCCCTTTTATAATTGGGGTTTGGATTTAGTAAATAAGCTCTCCATTACTTCTTTGGATGGTCATCACTACATTATCATAGTGACTGAATATTTTACAAAGTGGGTGGAGGCTATGCCATTAACAACTATCACAAGATCACTAATCGTAAACTTTATCCTGAACCAAATCATTTACCGAATTGGGGTCATATTGGTCATCATTATTGATAATAAATCCCCTTTTAAAAACCCTAAAATTCATGAGTTATGTAAGATGTTTCCTATATCACACCACTCATCCTCCTTGTGCTATCCATAGGCTAATGGTCAAGCCGAAGCTACTAACAAAACCCTGAAGTTGATTTTGGTCAAAACTATCAGAGATTATAAATGAGATTAGCACTTACAACTCTATCCAACACAAAGGGCTTACAGAAAAACTATTAAGACACCCATAGGGGTAACTCCCTACTCACTCATATTTGTATTTAAAGTTATTTTATCCTTAGAGGTAGAAATACCTATCCTTCGCATTTCACTCTAGGGCCTTCTTGATCATGAAGATTACAAAAAATCATGGCTAGCTAAATTAGAAAATTTAGATGAATTTCAGATTACCACTGTAAATAATCATATTGTTTATACTGATCTTATGAGAAGATGATACAACAAAAACATCCATGAGTTCCCAATCCATGTAGGAGACCTTGTCCTTAGGTTTGATATTCATATTGATAAGAAGAAAGGAGAAGGTCAAAAGTTTAGGCCCAATTGGTTAGGCCTCTACCTAGTGATAGAAGACTTTAAAAATATATCCTATCAGTTATGCACTCTAGAGGGCAAGGAGTTCGATGAATCTGTGAACTCTTTGCACCTAAAACACTTTTATATCTAATACTTGCATTCACACCATTCTCATTTGCATTGAATTTTCTTAGTTTGTATGTTCGCCTGCATATCAAATGTGTTGTTTAGTGATTATTTAGTTGTTAATATACACAACATAAAAAAAATTAGAATGCAACATATCACATCATCCCAATCTCACATTACTATATCACCATTGAAAACATTGTCAAAATCAACATTACATTAGTTGTTGCCTTAGTTCTTACGAGCAAAATACATCTATTCTCCATACATCTTCTTCCACAACTTATAAAATACTAGCCTATAGTCTAGTCTAGAGGCTTGTCCATGATAGGGTCTCCTCTTATGGTACCTTCTAAATAATAACATTGGCATGGTTGAAAATAGGTAACTTTACTCGCCTATCTTGGTCCTCAGTGATGAGCTCTTTCATCTTACTAGTTACATGGGACCAAGATTTGGGGGGTAAAGGCTTACAAATAGAAAAGTAGACACTCCTATGAAAATCAAATGCTTATGAAAATACAAAATTATATTTCACATCTTTCACCCTTTGCTAACCCTCGATGTTGAGCCCTTACATCTTACTAGTTTCGTGGGGTTAGCATTGGAGAGAGATGCCATTACTCGCCTACATCTAGCCTTTGGTGATGAACTCATGTGTCTTCCTAGTCACATGAGACTAAGTGTATGGGGTCAACAATAGAAGTAAAATTCAAATGCACAAGCAATATTAAATCAAAAAGTGTCCAAGTAAAAATATCTTCAAAAAGTTTGTCTACATGCCTATGCTAAAAAGAGTAACTTTATCCCATTTATTGATTCTATTAGGAATATTTGTCTCTAAATGAAACCAATAAAGTTTGTGTTTTGTAAGTGTAGAAAGAAGTACAATTTCCTCTTTTCTCATAAGGATTAGATCATCTTCATATTTCTTGAGAATTTTTTATCTATGGTTTTCATTATTTATTGCCTCAAATTTATACTACTCTTTTTCCATTCCTTGCTACAAATTAAAAGTTATAGGTTGTGTAAATAAAATAACTAGGTATCCACTTGCAAAACAAATGTTAGCACATTTATAGTTTCATATATATTTATTTATCACCCTACATCAATTGCATACATTTTGTTCCCACATATATATAAACATTTTCCATAACATTATATCAAAAGCAAAGAGATACATCATCACATGCCTAGTCATATAGAGTGCATAAACTAAAATTAAAACACAAAATTTAAAGCCACAACACATGAATGACAAGTCACTAAGATAAGCCGAAAACATGCATATATATATATATATATATATATATATATATATATATATATATATATACCAAGTTTGTACAATACATATATGTATATATGTATGTATATATATATATACATCAAGTTTGTACAATACATATATGTATATATGTATGTATATATATATATATACATATACATATATATATATATATATATGTATATATATATATATGTATATATATACATATATATATATATGTATATATATACATACATACATATATATATGTATATATATACATATATATATGTATATATATCAAGTTTGTACAAAAAATATGTCCAATACAAACACCTTCCTGGAGGGCAAATGTACCTCAAGGCATCTCAAAAAGGATCAACATATACAATGGTATGGCAAAAACATATATATCAAGGCTCAGGCGCTTGTCCTCCTCCTGTGAGAAGGTCCCAATGCAGAAGAGTGTCAGGGGATATTGCTCTATCGGTGTCTCCTACTAGTACCTCCCTCAAACGCTACCTCACCTTCCCTAATATGGGGGCTAACATGGTGACCCATACTAATACTCCCTCTGAAGCTATGTTCCCTATCCTGTGGCTAAAATCTCTACTTCCTCCTACACCCACCATCATGTCTACCAAGGCCTCCACTACCTTCTCTCTATCCAATAAGGTACAGTTCTTCATCCTCACTGTTGTTCCCATTATATAAGCATGGTACGCTAGAATGAAGACATTTATGTGCTAACCAATCCCTATAAGAAATCCAAAATCCACCAAAATTTGGTCTCTAGCAGGCCAATGCACAGCTGGAAAATGTTCATCAGGGTGTTGTTGATCATCCATATCCACCCACCCATAGTATATGTGATCAAAAAATATAAAATCAATGTCAAATATAACTAATATAAAAATCTAAGACATGTAAAATCAGTTGAACAACTAAAAACTAAAGTACATGCTATAATAAAAAACATGTAAATCAATGTTTTACCTGGGTCTTCCTTATGCCAATTAGGTTTACAATCATCCTCCATGCCATCCTCCTCATTTATGTCCAAATATTCCTCTAGCTTGATATACACTAAAGCCTCACAGTCTCCACCTCTTGGATGCTACTGTTGTGTAGGGTCCTCCTAAGTGCAGTCCTGTTGTGGTGGTGGTGGGCCTATTTATTGTTATCATGTTGCACCCTATCCTCCTCCTCCCCTAGCTACCTATAGGGGAGATCCCTATGTAACTCCTAGTTAAACTAGTTAGGTGATGGGAACCCCTCTCATAAGTGGGTGTTGTTGACCATTTTGACCATAAGTCAAAATGGGTCAAACCCCCTATAGTCAAAAACTTTATGTGGGGTAGAACATAGTGACATAGGGTGTGTTGTGGTCTATTTGATGTCATTTAATGCCATTCTAACCTTGTTTATGATCTAGTTTAGTCTTATATCATTTGGAGTCAACTAGGGGGTTAGACTATCATGGCATGTCACACAAAAATGAATAGGGCAATCTGGTTGTATATTTTACAAGTGTGCTTAGAAAACCTTTCAAGCCAAAAAAAATACATGGACATGATGCTTTTGGTGCCAATATCATCCTCTACAAACTTCATGTCTTGATGAGCTTGCTATCTCAAGATATATGCATTTAAATTTGAACTAGCAGAGATAGACGTGCACAGGGACATCAAATTTAGGGTTTGAGAATTAACCTTTTAAGTTTAAAATCTCTAAAAGATCCTAAGCTCGAATGTAAAGCTACCAAGTGGTAAAATAGAATTCAATCAAGCTAAGATCAACAACATGTAGGTGCTTAACATGGTCAAAAAGTCAAAAAGTGACCAGATCAAGGATCAACAACATACATTGAGCCATGCAGATAAGATCAACAATCCACGTTTAAAGAATAGGAACCAGATCTAATGGAGCGCATCAAATTGTGCAAATAAGATCAACGATATACATTTAACTACTAGGACCCAGATCCAATGAAGTGCATCAAATCATGTAGATTAAATTAATGATCCACATTTAAAGACTAGGACCTAGATCCAACGAAGTGCGTCAAATCATGCAGATAAGATCTAATGGTGCGAGAGAGGGTCAAAGAGTCAAAGGATCCTGAGAGTGAATATGCTTAGGCCAAGTGGCACGAGAGTGTTAACCAAATGAGCTGATAATAGGATGCACATAAATCACTTAATGCTACTAAATGTCATAATCTCAGAAGCCTAGGTCACAGATCAATGGCCAACATCAAAATTTGAATTGAAGAGACTCAAGAGGAGATTGACAAAGCAAATTTGATTGGATTCCAAATGGACAAGACGAGGTTACGTGTCCAAATGACAACAAGCAGATTTTAAAATGGAATGAGCAATGTGGCAAGGGAATTCCATAGAGGTAGCCATATAGGATCAAAGGATTTTGTAACAAAGCAAGCACCTCAGACTCATACGCCACCATTAAAGCTCAGTCAAAATTTGAGATGAACAATGACTGCCAAATGTGAAGAATGAAGTCCAAAAGACAAATGAATGAATGTCGAAAGAAAATACATGTGTCTAAAAGATAGCTAGCAGTTAGAAGAACATATTATGACTATCATAACATTTTTCAACCTCCCTCAAATAATACATATGTGTCAACTCTCCTAATTCAGTTTCAAATGCTTGAGAGATGATCCATGATGAAAATAGTTACCTGAACAAGCAAGGAAAACTCTACGCCACATTTAATAAAGTTTTATGTTTTGGAAGGTCATTTTTCCTATCAGACCTTGCATGGTATGTCTCTTACTGCATATGTAACTCCTCTATGCATGACAAGTGTTCTAGTGACCTTTGGACTTCTCTTTTCCCACTTCTCTCTCAAGTTCTATAAGTAGATGCCATTTTGGCCTTTGTAATTTAATACCACGCCATGTATAATGAAGCCTTACTGAAATGACATTGTATCTTGTCTTTGAAAATTAATGCAAATTTGTTTTTGAGTTCACAAATAATTGTCTAAGTATACAAGTGAGGTATGGTGATGCAAAATGATGACTTTCTATCCTTTAATCTATTATCCTTTCATGTGTGTGCAAGAGTTTCTATTCTAACAGATCATATAGAGTGTAGTCAATTGTGTTAGGCTCCTTTCAAGTGTATGGTTATCCTTGGAGTCTGTAATTCACCCTCTGGTTCATTTGCCTTGTTTTACTTCACACATCTCACCTCTATATTGAAATACTCATGTTAAAATCCTTTAGGACTTTGAGACTAGTTTGTATGTTTTGTTTCTTAGTGAATGGAGTATGATGGTCATGCAAAATATATCTTGGTGTATCACACTTTTATATTAGGTTCATTTTATGCAACTTCTAGCTCTTTTCCCATAAGCAAGCACTAGCTTAGGTGATAAGCACTTCAAGATCTATTTAGGGAGCTAGCCCTTAAACCTAAAGGTTGATTTCCACTATAGGTACACCCACATACCTGGAAGTGTTCCCATGTTTCCCAAATATGGAAGAGACTTGAACACCCTCTTCTAGTGTCCAAGATTTGGTGACAATAGGTGCCATGTTAATCATCCTAGTCTTGTTATTATTGCCTCCTATATGTCATTGTAGATAACCCTAGAGACATGAAGGTTGCTTGTATAGGGCATACTAAACTATTACAACACCCTATCTATAAGGTGTACCTTAACCTATTAAAGCATGTATTGAAAATGAGTGGCCATGATGGTTGCTTCAAGATAGGCCCCCTTATTGGACTATTGCCCAACCATTTCCTGGTAGGGCAGGGCAATCAAGTCAGTCTCTGTTAGAGTCCCCACTGCTTGGTGTAAAACACAAAAAGGTGCCATATTCATCCACCTAGTGGCCCTAATGTCATTAGACACTCCAATCAACACTTCCCTCTAATAAGGGATGATTCATTCATAAATACAGGCCATGACAACTATCAAGTGGTTGATCGAAAGGGACCTTAAACAGCCACACAATAGAGATCTTTGTAGGTTTGAGGCAATAACTCCTATATTCAAGAATAAAATGTTCCTCTTTCTTCAATACATTGTATAATTGTGACCAACTGAATGATAACTTGTTAGTACCCTTATTTCCCACTAGTTGGGAAGCAGGGATACCAATGATGGCCTTTTACAAGTTGGGGATCATTGATCCCTCAACTTGAGAAAGCCTCACGCCACACTTTGCACCCACATTAGGGGCATCAACATCTCTGAAATGCTCTTCCCAACTCTGGGCCTCATGGCTGCTATAAGCAACACAAATAGATATTAATTGACCGATTGTGGGAAGACACATGATCTGGTAGACATATATGAGAGTGATCATCCACTCTCCTAGGGTCTGGGAGAACACAAACATGTTCTGATCAGGGTCCCAATAGGTCAAAATGTTATAAAGTAATCAACAAGAGGTCAGAATGATCCCTGCCTCACAATCCATAAAATCCCAACATGATCAAGTATGACAAACTCATTGGCTGTCAAAAGTGCCAAGACTCGAGGGAGCCACTCATACTCCTGAGCTCTGATCCATCATATGTAAGGGCCCTGTAGTAAAAAAAGACTTTAAGTTAGCTCAAAGACCAAATCCACCTATGGAAATAAGAAAAATTGCAAGTTTTGGAGTCCATTTGCAGTAAGTAAAATTGCCCCCATTTATAGGCAATGGTTATGCAACCATCATGGTGGTTACGTAACCACCTTAGGCAATAGTTACATAACTATCGTATGTAGTTACATAACCACACTAAGTGATTACATAACTGCCACAAGTGGTGTCTACATAAATGCCTCCATTAAGACAGTGATGATTATGTAATCACCATAGAAATTACATAATTGTCAGTCTACAAAGGTCAGTGGTTCCATCTTTGACCAACATTTTTGTCCACTAGCCATGTACCCCTCAAAACCCCTAAAATTTACTAAAACATTAAAAAAATGCATTTTACTAATCAACCCTTCCCCACCAACATTTTAAAACTATTTTTTTGAAATTGACTAGATTTATAACAAGATTTGATCTAAAATTACAAAACTAGGGCACAGGGGAGAGGGACACAAAACTTCCCTGATCCTGCCCTGCAACTCCTCCTATTGGTAGATTCACCATCTTTTCATCATACTCTTCTTGTTGACTACTTTCTCACTAGAAATGGTCATAGATAATCCAGAGCTAAAGAAATCTCATAAATGAATGACACAAATGAATTAGTTTATAGTAAGTTTTTGAATTTATTGGGCCCCAAACTAGCTGTTTTAGTTTTAAAACTTTCCAATTTTGGCATATTTTCATATTTTACATATTTTCAAAATAAAAAATCATGTGCTTGTTAAATTTTATTCTAAAAATTAAATTCTAACGACTTCTCTATATTTAACACATTTATGATTTCACAATTTTTTGACCATTTGGTGTCAGATTCAGTGCCCTAATGAGATAGTTCAAGTAGTATGATTTTCCATGTGCATATAGTACATATTATTTTCTATGGTTTGATTATGCAGTTTGTTTTCTACTTTCTCATCATATTGTACTTGATTCTCGTCTTTTACTTGTAGGTTGTGCAGAGTCTAAACTAGCTTAGCTACACCACCAAGGTAAGGTAGGTATTTTTTACTTCATTTTCCCCTTTTATACAACACTATTATGCTCTACACCCTTGTCAATCCATGACAAGGCATCCTCTCGAGGGAAAAATATGTATGCACCCATTTTTTGCATGGCGTAATATTTTTGACATGACAGTTCTGATGATGATGCAATGACCTCCTAATAATGCCTGAATGGGAAATCTCTAACACCCTCTCATAATTTACTTCCCTATCTATCTCTTATGTCTCTAAAAACCCTCTTTTTATTGATCTTTACAACTTCTCTTATCTTGTTTTCACCCCTTTCTCATTGGTGATAGAATTGCCCCTTTAGGTGATGGAACTGCCCTATTAGGTTATGAAACCACCACCTCCTGACATTCATCATGGTGGTTTTGTAAATTTTTGTAGTTGTTTCATCTTAATATGGTGGTTTTATCCCCAAAAGTGGTGGTTATGTAACCACACCTACGAATAGGGGCAATTCCCTCACCATTGTTCTATTTTTCAAATTTAGCCCTCGTAAATCACTCCTTGACATGTTTTGCATGCTTATTATCATATTTCTTGTTTTAGCCATCCTAAGCTCACCTCTAATTAGGACCAACTCACTCCCTCTCCTATTTTCAATAATTTTGAGTCACTCTCAAGTTCAACTCAGTTAAACTCCTTCATGCACGTTCCATTGCTCTTCTATACGTAAGCCAATTTTGGATTGATTTTGGATCCAAAAATTTACATTCTAAGCTTAAGATAGATATCTTCTTCTCTCTTTGAATGCACTATCAAATCATTGAAAAAGGATAATAAAAGTTTTGTTTCCACTCAGTTTTAGTTTTGTCATTTCTTTACTTTCAACACTTAAATTTTAGCAAGTAAATATTTTATTTTCAAGTCAAAAACAATAAAAATATTGCCAAAAGCCTTTTCTAATTGTACAAGTCAAAAATAAAAACCTTGCTTCTAACAACACAACAACTCCTTATACAATCTCTATAGATAAGCTCATACACTTACGCGTTGCCTAATCCCTCTTAGATGACACTTCGTGAAACACCTAGTCTTGTTAGAGGTCTTTTCCCCAGGGTTAGAGAACTTGACCCCATAATTGGCATACAATTTGATATTAATACTGAACTTAGGAGAGAGGTTTTCAATTCTAACCCAATACCTCACCTCATTGTGGACACTATCAACACTTTAGAGGAACAATAATGAATTCTTGATCCAACAATCATTGCACTCCCTCAAAACATGGGCCATCATCAAAAACATTATCTAGGCCTAGTTTCCTAACCCCCTTCCTTTTCCTTAGGTCTAGCATCATCTTATATCATTCACATTTATAGATGATATTTACTAGGCATAACCAACCCGATAGAGTTGATCTCATTTTATGGGTCAAACAACGTAATCTTCCCCAGTTCCCTAGTCTTACCATTGATAAGGAGATTCATCTCCTTGTGATTTCAGAGACTAAAAGACCTTGGAGATCTATTTATGTATAGTTTGATGATCTTAACGAGCACCAAGATGATGCTATGGTATTTTGGTTCCATCATAAGAACCCACTACCACCACCTATTCCAAATCTTATTCCACCTAACAACCAATCCAATCCATAGCCCATCTATTACGTTGGTTGGCTCAGCTTGACCTTGGGGAGTCATGTGCATAGTTTAGTGTGTGTTATTTGAATGTACACATAAACCATGAAAGTTATTTATATGTTACTATAATTTAGTATTTTTGTGTTATTCATAAACATGTTCATAATTACCTATATTATTTTCCATAAGTGTCATTCATATGTATTAGACTCATGTTGATAGTAGAGTTAACATTTACTAGAATGTGGATGGAAGCCCTGAAGGTTTTCATTCACATACCAGTAAATGTTATTATATTTGTATAACAAATATGGTTTTCCTTAACATACCAATAAATGTTAGTGTCATTGTGTAAAAATTATGGTTTTTATTAACATACTAGTATTTATCATTAATATGTAATGAATGGCCATTTACTAGTATGTGGATGGAAGCCCAAAAGATTTTGATTCACAACCCAGTAAATTTTAATGTATTTCTATCAAAAATAAGAATTACGTTAACATACCACTAAATGTTGAGTCAGATGTATCAAACCAAATCTTATTGTGAAATCTTGTTGTTGCGTTATAGATATGTTGTTGTGATATTCATTCACTTTTTCCATTATGTTCTTGTCTCCTTGTTATGTTGTGTTTTTTATATGTTGTGACTTATTGTTGATAGTTTTTTTAATTATATTGTTAATGTTGCTAATAGTTTTTCCATTCTATTGTTAATTACTATATTCATGCATTCTTATTTTTTACAGATATTGAATTGGTGTAGAGGGTGAATGTTTGATAGGTTAATCAATTTTTGAATTTTTTTATGTGTTGTCCCCCAAAAATGTCAGCTATTTTTGGGACAACATTTGAATTATATTGGTCCTACAAACTAAAATTATTTCTTCCCTTTCCAAATTTTGTCTTGGGCATTCAAATTCCTCATTTTTCAAGCTTTTGAGAAATCTACGGACTGCAAACAGGATCATTCCTACAAGTTCAATGGGCTTCACGACTTTTGCAGGTGGTTTCAATCAAAAGAATCGGTTTATAACAATTGGTCATTTTCAAAATTGGTTCATCGCCTTAGTTCAAAGATTTATTTCCATCAATCAAGCGGTTCAATGCTTTGTTTCAACATTTGTTTCATCCACTCAGCTTCAACACTTTGATTCATTCTTTGGTTCAATCAAACGGTTCGTCAGTCGGTTCAAAGCTTTGTTTGAACTGCTGAACCAAAATTTGGTTCAACGTCTTGGTTCAATGAAAAGGTTAAAAGCCTTGGTTCGATGGTCAATTTAAATACATGGTTCAAAGTCTTGGTTCAACAAAATGGTTCAATGGAATGATTCAACAGTTGGTTCATTGCCAAAGTTCAAAAAGTTTCCCAAAGAAACCTAAAGGCTATTCAAAGACTGCCCAAAAGGTAGACACCCTTGTGGGAGGCTCTTCCCGACTCAAAATGAGTCATTTCTTAAAGGCTCGAAAGGACAAGTTCAATCCAGAAAAGTGCCAAACAAAAAAGCCGAAAGAAGACAAAGGAACGATGCACCCAAAAATGTCAAATTCAACACAGTGAATTAGCCGTTGATTCTTTAAACATACAGACCATAATACATTCACAGATTTCAAAGTCAAGACCAGTAGAAAGCAGAAAAGGAACAGAACATTAAATTAAATCTAGGACCCGATTCAATTAGCTAGACAAGGAGGAATGATGAAGATAAGATCAGATCGCCAAGTGGAACATCAAAAGTTACAAACTTTCAATAAGCGTGACTTATTTCCTTGCATTGATAAAATCAAATGGGTAAAGCGCCCCTAAGTTCTAGCATGTCTTCTTAACAGATTCCAACGCAAAATGATGTATTGATTGTTCCCAAGTCCTTCTTGAAGAGGCTATATAAGGGACTATCTCTTTTTCGCCAGAGAATGAAACTCTGCCCAAATTGTAAGGCATTACCGAGACTTTGAGCTCAGATTGCCGATCATATTTTGTTACTGGAATAAGAAAGCAATTGGTTCTTTAGACTTTGTGTTGTAATATCTTTGTTATTGAGGAAATTATTCTTATGTTTTTTTCTTCGATATATCTTATGTTCCTTTAATTCAACAAGGAGAATTAGTGACAGCAGTCAAGAAGGTATCCTAAAGAGTCAACTGTGGAGAGACTTTGTGCCCTCATAATTGCCTTTAGTGTGTGTTCTTTTCATTTCTATTTAAAGGACCTTGAGGCGACTTTGTGCCCTCATTCTCCTTCATATCTTACTCTTGAGTAATCCAGGTGAAGACTTTGAGCTGCATCTCGATTTGCTGGTTATCACATTCTTTGCTACATTTTTGTTGTTACTGCCAGGAGTATTCTTGTGGTTTGTTGATTAGTACTTCTGAAAGAAGAGGAGTACTGTCTGTCATTTCCCCTGAATTTTTTATTTTATTTGCGTGCATCATCTCTGAAAGAAGAGAGATGGATGATTTGTCCCACCCATGAGTATTATTTTCTGTTTACATATATATATAGCATACCTACAGGGAACCTCCCCTTAATGAGAGAAGAGATCAGTTTCTTTCTGATGTGGTAAAAGTACACATTTGGATGACTAATCTTCCTACTTTGGCTAATCAGACCTATTTTGTTTATCAGTACGCTAATTGACAAAATATTCAACCAACAGTTTTTGGTGACTCCGCTGGGGAAAGAGCGCACAGTTTGAAGTCTCAAACTTCAAAGCTAAAGTAGATCTTGCTCTTTTCTAATTTTTGTTCTGCAATCTGGCAACTTCACGATATATTAGAGGCCAAAAATCTCAAGGTGTTATAGACCCTACTTTTAAATTAGTGCAACAAAATAATTTTGAGTTTTTCCCTCTATAATCTCACTTTAAACGAACTGCTGGTCGAGCTTTGCCTGCACACACTCCACCTGGATTAGTGATCTCACTTTTACATAATCAAATCATGGCTCAAGGACCCTGCAGTAATTCTTTTGGTCCCCTGAATTTGACTCCACCTCTGCATGAGCTTCTATGCAGTTCAAAGAAGAATTTCCCTAAATTTTTTGGTGATGGGAAGGTTCATCCTGATGAACATATTACAGTTTTCAGCATAGCCTGTGGGGTAATAGGGGTGAAATTTGAAGGTATAGCGGTCAGGCTATTCTTGAGACACTACAAGGCACTGTTGCTGACTGGTTCTACCACCTGCAGGCTGGGTCAGTGACTGATTGGTTTCCTAAACTATCAGGATGAACCTAGAAGTGAAGGCCATGCAGCTAAGGGGTCATATGTTGTATTCACCCAGTCTAAGAATCAATCAGCTCAACAAGCTGATAAAGAAAAAGCAGAGGAGTGACCTCAATCAGCAGTTTCAATTGCTAAGTGGGGATCCACTCTTCCTTTCTAGCCAAAGGACCCGGTGGTTTCAAAAAAGGTAAATACTCCTACACCTTCTACTTCAATTTCACAGTCCAATCCTCCCCATTTAAAAAATTAAAATGATGAACTCTCATCTCCTGTTTCTATCTCATTCCAGGCATTTGATATCATTGACCATATAAAGAGAATCAAAATTCAAATGTCTGAATTTGAATTTCTGCAGTCCCATCCCAAACATTTAGACAAACTGGTTCAATGTGTTAAAAATCAAAACATCTTTGTTAAATGAATGATCCCCAAGGTGACACATGATGCTGCCAAAAATGCACCCACTAGAAACAACCTTGTCACCACTCCCCCTTCTGCTCCTGGTGGGACCGAACCTTTTTATGTCACATTGCTGATAAATGGATATAAGCTGAATAATTGCATCATTGATTCTAGAGCTTCAGACAATGTCATGCCTACTAAAGTGGCCAAATCCCTTGGTCTCACAATGACCAAGACATTAGGGAGATGTTTCTCCATGGAGAATAAGCAAGTACCATTACTGGGACAAATCAAAGATGTCCAATTTGCATTTGCAGCCTTTCTAGCCAAGAGAATCAAGATGACTGTCTTGGTGGCTGACGTCCCAACATCTTATGGCATTTTGCTTGGAGAAATTTTTTGAAAGGACGTGGGAGGAAAATTAAGTATGGATCTATTTGAGGCAAGGATCCCTGTCCAAGGCGTGATGAAGAGATTGCTCCCTCAAAAAGAAGTAAAATTTGTGGTCACTCGGACATCAGCCACTAAAGCTCAAATTCTTTTTGAATCCGCAGATATGGGTAATTATTTTCTGTCTATAGATGAAGTGCATGAAACACATGAAAGTATCAATTCAAAAATTAGTTCAACAAAAACAGCAAAAAAATTGGTAGGCTGCAGTACAGACCAAGAAGGATTCCCCATTTCTGATGAAGAAAAGTCAGTATCAGATGGAATATGGACTTTGGAATTTGATGGCAGTTGTTCTTCTACCGGTTCAAGGGCTGGAATTGTTTTGATATCTCCTCAAGGAGATATGTTTCCTTCATCTTACAAATTACAGTTCAACAACACTAACAATATAGCTAAAGATGAATCTTTGTTGCTGGGCATGAAGGCTGCTCAAGAAAAAGGTATTAAATTTCTTCATGCCAAAGGGGATGCTGAATTAATAGTTTTCCAAGTGAGAAATTTATACCAAACTAAAAATGAAAGATTACACCACTACCATAACTTGGTTTGGGATCAAATTGAAATTTTTGATGCTTTCAACATTTCTGCCATACCTAGAGAGTTTAATGACAGAGCTGATGCACTTGTTGTTTCAAGAACTCTCTTCGTTTCTCATTCAGATTTCAAAGAAGATAGGTATACCATTGAACTGGTTTATAGGCCAAGTGTTTCTAATAATGCTGATTATTGGCAAGTGTTCAATGATGATCATCAAATCATTGCCTTCTTGAAACAAAAAGATAATTTTGAACAGTTATGTTTTGAAGGCAGCGAACCTCAGAAGAATGAATTTGTGTCTGAATTCAGCTCAGATATAAATGAAGAATTATTGCAGCTGAAAGGAAACAAAATTCCCAAAGGCATGGTCTCTCTTGAAAATCTATTTGACAAACATGATAGATTCATTAAACAACAACAAACATACTAGAATTTCTCTCAAAGATTCGATCAAGTGAATCTGTCTACTGAAAAAATCTCAAGATGATCAATATTGGTAAGTGTTGCACCCCTGAAGAAAGATTCAAGTTCACTTCTTTACTCTGTCAATACATGGATGTCTTAGCATATTCTTATGAAGACTTGAAGTCTCTTAGACCAAATGAAATATGCCATAATATTCCTCTCAAGGTCGACTCAATGCCATACAAGCAAAAATCTAGACAGTATAATCCGAAAATGTCAGGTACATTCTGTCTGAGATATAAAATATGTTAAATGCTAGAATCATCTTTCCAATCCATCATTCTACATGGATTGCAAACATAGTGCCTGTAAGGAAGAAAAATAGCAAAATTTGCATTTTTGTAGATTTTAGAAATTTGAATCAAGCATCCTTGAAGGATAATTATCCTTTGCCAATTATGGATCAAGTGCTTCAAACAGTGATAGGTGCAGAGATATTATCAATGCTAGATGGTTTCTCAGGTTATAATCAAGTTGAAGTTGGTAAAGTAGACCAATACAAGACTGCATTCACTACGCCTTGGGGTATATTTGCATATAGGAGAATGCCTTTTAGTCTAATAAATGCTGGTGCTACTTTTTAGAGAGCTATGAATATGACTTTCAAAGATGAGATTAGTAAATTCATAGTGGTATACCTTGATGATTTAACTGTCTTTTCAAAGCGTCGATCTGATCATGTATGCCACTTACAACAAGTGCTAGAGCGCTGCGGCCAGAATGGTATTTCTTTAAATCTTAAAAAGTCTATTTTTTGAGTAACAGAAGGGAAACTCCTTGGACACATTGTGTCTAAAGAAGGCATAAAGATTAACTCAAATAGAGTCAAGTCTATTCAAAATCTTAATCTGCCTACAAATAAGAATGATGTTCATTCTTTCTTCAAAGAGGTGAATACTACTACCTTAGTTCCTGACACTATAGTCAAGTCTTTATTAACTCAGCAAGAGTTTGACACAAAGAGAGGTAATTGGATTGCAAATATCCAAAAATTTGATCTAGATATCAAGCCGACAAAGCTGGTCAGAGGTAAAGGCCTATGCCAATTGATGGCTGACAATAAGCTATAAGATACACATCATGAAAAAGTTGAAGTGGAAAATACTCCAACAGTCCTTTTTGTCTCCACTACCAATGAATGGTACTCAGGTATTGCCTATTTTCTGACTTATGGTGAATGTCTTGCTCATTTATCTTACAAAGAAAGAAGGACTATCAGGTTGAAAGCTGCCAATTTTATCCTTTAGAATAACGGCCTGTATAAGAGAAGCATAGATGGAGTATTCCTTCGCTGTGTAGACAAGGAGCAGCAAATCCAGCTTTTGAAATCTTTCCACAATCTAACCTGTGGAGGATATTTTTTAGCTTCTATGACTACTCACAAGATTCTGCGAGCCAGGTATTACTGGCCAACTCTTTTCCAAGATGCACATAAGTGGGTGAGAAAATATGAACTCTGTCAACAAATTGTTAGAAGACCCAAGTTGGTTGCCCTACCTCTTAAGACAGTAATCATAGAGAAACCTTTCCAACAATGGAGACTTGATTTTATTGGGATAATAAACCCATCTTCAAGTGTTGGACATGATTATGTCCTTACAGCAACTGATTATTTCACCAAGTGGGTAGAAACAATCCCAACTAAGCATGCTACTTCAAAAGTTGTATGCAATTTTTTCAAAAAAATATCATTTCTAGGTTTGGAGTTCCACTCAAAATTATTACTGATAATGCAACTTGTTTCACCTCTCAAGAGATTTCGCAATTTTTTTTTCATTATGGAATTACGCTCTCTCATTCTTCTGATTATTTTTCACAAGGGAATGGATAAGATGAGTCCATCAATAAGAATTTGGTAACTATTATCAAAAAGCTAGTAGATGATAATCAAAGGACATGGCATAAAGCATTGGTCAATGTTCTATGGACAGACAAGATCACACTAAAGAGGATAATTGGTATGTCTCCTTTTTAACTTCTTTACGGTATTAATGCTAAGATACCAATCACCTTGGAGTTACCAGCCTTGAAATTGGCAAAGGCCATTGAAGATTAGACATATGAGAGTTCTCTAGACAAAAGAATCATGTGCCTGACTCAGTTGGAAGAACAGAGAACCATGGTGGTGGACAAAATTGTTGCTCATCAAACTCTGGTAAAGAAAATCTTTGATCAGAAGGCTTGAAATTATGATTTCCAAATTGGGGATCAAGTCCTGCTGTGGGACAAAAGAAGAGAACCAAAAGGGATGCATGAAAAGATTGACTCCCTTTGGAGAGGCCCATTTATAATTCATCAGCACATTGGTGAAAACAAATTTATATTAAAATATCAAGATGACACACTCTTTTCTCTGCCCCACAATGGGCAGCATTTGAAACACTTCAACTCTAGAAGTATCAGATCATTGCATATGTATATATGTATATTTGTACAGTTTTAATTATATTTTGTTTCGTTTGTTTTCATTTTTGAAGCCTTTCATTTCTGGTTAGCATGAATCCATAACCCTATGGTACACATGAAGACACTGGAGATTCTGGATTCTACTCCTTTCAATTCTTTTTTGCAATTGATAGAAGTTTCCCAACTGGAGCCAGCTGTTGTCCCCCAAAAATGTGAGCTATTTTTGGGACAACATTTAAATTATTTTGGTCCTACAAACTAAATATATTTCTTCCCTTTCCAAATTTTGTCTTGGGCATTCAAATTCCTCATTTTTTAAGCTTTTCAAAAATCTACGGACTGCAAACAAGATCATTCCTACAAGTTCAACGGGCTTCACGACTTCTGCAGGTGGTTTCAATCAAAAGAATCAGTTTCTAACAATTGGTCATTTTAAAAATTGGTTTATCGCCTTAGTTCAAAGAGTTATTTCCATCAATCAAGTGGTTCAACGCTTTGTTTCAACATTTGGTTCATCCACTCAGCTTCAGCGCTTTGATTCATTCTTTGGTTCAATCAAACGGTTCATCAGTCGGTTCAAAGCTTTGTTTGAACCATTAAACCAAAATTTGGTTCAACGTCTTGGTTCAACGAAAAGGTTCAAAGCCTTGGTTCGACGATCAGTTCAAATACATGGTTCAAAGTTTTGGTTCAATAGAATGGTTCAAACATTTGGTTCAATAGAATGATTCAACAGTTGGTTCATCTCCAAAGTTCAAAAAGTTTCCCAAAGAAGTCGGAAGGCTATTCAAAGACTGCCCGAAAGGTAGATACCCTTGCGGGAGGCTCTTCCCAACTCAAAATGGGTCATTTCTTAAAGGCTCAAAAGGACAAGTTTAATTCGAAAAAGTGCCAAACAGAAAAGCCAAAAGAAGACAAAGGAACAACGTGCCCAAAAATGTCAAATTCAACACAGTGAATTAGCCGTTGATTCTTTAAACATACATACATATAGACCAGAATACATTCACAAATTTCAAAGCCAAGACCAGTAGAAAGCAGAAAAGGAACAAAATAGTAAATTAAATCTAGGACCCGATTCAATTAGCCAGACAAGGAGGAATGATGAAGATAAGATCAACTCGCCAGATGGAACATCAAAAGTTACAAACTTTCAATAAGCGCGACTTATTTCCTTGCATTGATAAAATTAAATGGGTAAAGCATCCCTAAGTTCCAGCGTGTTTTCTTAATAGATTCCAATGTAAAATGATGTATTGATTGT
Source organism: Torreya grandis (assembly GCA_037957365.1). Taxonomy (NCBI): domain Eukaryota; kingdom Viridiplantae; phylum Streptophyta; class Pinopsida; order Cupressales; family Taxaceae; genus Torreya; species Torreya grandis. The sequence goes on along the minus strand of JARHVA010001221.1, from coordinate 745,623 downwards.
TCCCAAGTCCTTCTTGAAGAGGCTATATAAGGGACTATCTCTTTTTCACTATAGAACAAAACTCTACCCAAATTATAAGGCATTACTGAGACTTTGAGCTCAGATTGTCGATCATATTGTGTTACTGGAATAAGAAAGCAATTGGTTTTTCAGACTTTGCGCTGTAATATCTTTGTTATTAAGGAAATTGTTCTTATGTCTTTTTCTTCGATATATCTTTTGTTCCTTTAATTCAACAAGTAAAATTAGTGACAGCTGTCAAGAAGATATCCTAAAGAGTCAATTGTGGAGAGACTTTGTGCCCTCATAATTGCCTTTAGTGTGTATTCTTTTCATTTCTATTTAAAGGACCTTGAGGCGACTTTGTGCACTCATTGTCCTTCATATCTTACTCTTGAGCAATCCAAGTGAAGACTTTGAGCTGCATCTCGATTTGTTGGTTATCACATTCTTTGCTACATTTTTGTTGTTACTGCCAGGAGTATTCTTGTGGTTTGTTGATTAATACTTCTGAAAGAAGAGGAGTATTGTTTGTCATTTCCCCTGAGTTTTTCCTTTGATCTGCACGCATCATCTATGAAAGAAGAGAGATGGATTATTTGTCCCACCCATGAGTATTATTTTCTGTTTATGTATATATATATAGCATACCTACAGGGAACCTCCCTTTGATGAGAGGAGAGATCAGTGTCGCTCTGATGTGGTAAAACTACACATTTGGATGACTAATCTTCCTACTTTGGCTGATCAGACCTATTTTTTTTATCAGTAAGCTGATCGACAAAATATTCAACCAACAGTTTTTGGCGACTCTGCTAGGGAAAGAGCGCACAGTTTGAAGTCTCAAAGTTCAAAGCTAAAGCAGATTCTGCTCTTTTCCAATTTTTGTTCTGCAATCTGGCAACTTCATGATATACCAGAGGCCAAAAATCCTAAGGTGTTATAGACCCTACTTTTGAATTGGTGCAACAGAATAATTTTGAGTTTTTCCCTCCACAATCTCACCTTACACGAATTGCTTGTCGAGCTTTGGCTACCCACATTCCACCTAGATTAGTGATCCCACTTTGGCATAATCAAATCATGGCTCAAGGACCCTGGGTAATTCTTTTGGTCCCGTGAATTTGACTCCTCCTCTACATGAGCTTCCATGCAATTCAAGGAAGAATTTTCCTAAATTTTTTGATGATGGGAAGGTTCATCCTGATGAACATATTGCAGCTTTCAGCATAACATGTGGGGTAATAGGGGTGGAATTTGAAGATGTAGCGGTCAGGGTATTCATTGAGACACTACAAGGTGCTGCTGCTGACTGGTTCTGCCACCTGTAGGTTGGGTCAGTGACTGATTGGTTTTTTGAACTATCAAGATGAACCTAGAAGTGAAGGCCATGCAATTGAGGGGTCATATGTTGTATTCACCCGGTCTAATAATCAATTAGCTCAACATGTCGATAAAAATAAAGTAGAGGAGTGACCTCAATCAGCAGTTTCAATTACTAAGCGAGGATCCACTCTTCCTTTCCAGCCAATGGACCCGATGGTTTCAAGAAAGGTAAATACCTCTACGCCTTCTACTTCAATTTCACAGTCTAATCCTCCCCCTTTAAAAAATCAAAAAGATGAACTCCCATTCTCTGTTCCTAGCTCATTCTAGGCATTTGATATCATTGACCATATAAAGAGAACCAAAATTCAAATGTCTAAATTTGAATTTCTGCAGTCCCATCCCGAACAAGTAGATAGACTGGTTCAATGTGTTAAAAATCAAAACATCCCTGTTGAATGAACTATCTCCAGGGTGACACATGATGCTGCCAGAAATGCATCCACCAAGAACAACCTTATCACCGCTCCCCCTACTGCTCTTGGTAAGACTGAACCGTTTTATGTCAAATTATTGATAAATAGATATAAGTTGAATAATTGCATCATTGATTCTGGAGCTTCATACAATGTCATGTCTGCTAAAGTGGCCAAATCCCTTGGTCTCACACTGACCAAGACATGTGAGAGATGTTTCTCCATGGAAATAAGCAAGTATTATTGCTGGAACAAATCAAAGATGCCCAATTTGCATTTGCAGCCTTTCCAGCTAAGAGAATCCAGATGACTGTCTTGGTGGCTGACATCCCAGCATTTTATGGCATTTTGCTTGGACGTGGGAGGTGAATTAAGCATGGATCTATCTGAGGTAAGGATCCCTGTCCAAGGTGTGATGAAGAGATTTCTCCTTGAAAAAGAAGCAAAAGTTGTGGTCACTCAGATATCAGCCCCCGAAGCTCAAATTCTTTTTGAATTCGCAGGTATGGGTAATTATTTTCTATCTACAGATGAAGTGCATGAAACACCTGAAAGTATCAATTCAAAAATTAGTTTAACAAGAATAACAAAAAAATTGGTAGGCTGCAGTACAGACCAAGAAGGATTCTCCATTTCTAATGAAAAAAGTCAGTATCAGATGAAATATGGACTTTAGAATTTGATGGTAGTTGTTCTTCTACCGATTCAGGGGCTGGAATTGTTTTGATATCTCCTCAAAGAGATATGTTTCCTTCATCTTATAAATTATAATTCAACAACTCTAATAATATAGCTGAATACGAATCTTTGTTGCTGGGCATGAAGGCTGCTCAAGAAGAAGGCATTAAATTTCTTCATGCCAAAGGGGATGCTGAATTAATAGTTTGTCAAGTGAGGAATTTATACCAAACTAAGAATGAAATATTATGCCATCACCATAACTTGGTTTGGGATCAAATTGAAAGTTTTGATGCTTTCAACATTTCTGCCATACCTAGAGAGTCTAATGACAGAGCTGATGCACTTGTTGTCTCAGGAACTCTCTTAGTTCTTCATTCAGATTTCAAAGAAGACAGGTATATCATTGAGCTAGTTTATAGGCCAAGTGTTCCTGATAATGCTGATCATTGGCAAGTGTTCAATGATGATCATCAAATCATTGCCTTCTTAGAACGAAAAGATAATTTTGAATAGCTATGTTTTGAAGGCAGCGAACCTCAGAAGAATGAATATGTGTCTGAATTTAGCTCAGATATAAATGAAAAATTATTGCGGCTGAAAGGAAAAAAAAATTCCAAAGGCCAGGTTTCTCTTGAAAAGTTGTTTGACAAACATGATAGATTCATTAAACAATAGCAAACAGACTCAAATTTCTCTCATGGATTCGATCAAGTGAATCTGTCTACTGAAAAAAATCCCAAGATGATCAATATTGGTAAGTGTTGCACCCCTAAAGAAATATTTAAGTTCACTTCTTTACTCTGTCAATACATGGATGTCTTAGCATATTCTTATGAAGAGTTGAAGTCTCTCAGACCAAATGAAATATGCCATAATATTTCTCTCAAGGCCGACTCAATGCCATACAAGCAAAAATCTAGAAAGTATAATCCGAAAATGTCAGGTACTATTCTGTCTGAGATACAAAAGATGTTAAATTCTAGAATCATCTTTCAAATCCATCATTCTACATGGATTGTAAACATAGTGTCTGTAAGGAAGAAAAATGGTGAAATTTGCATTTGTGTAGATTTCAAAAATCTGAATCAAGCATCCTTGAAGGATAATTATCCTTTGCCAATTATGGATCAAGTGCTTCAAATAGTGATAGGTGCAGAGATGTTATCAATGCTGGATGGTTTTTTAGGTTATAATTAAATTGAAGTTGGTAAAACAGACCAATACAAGACTGCATTCACTACGCCTTGGGGTACATTTGCATATAGGAGAATGCCTTTTGGTCTAATAAATGTTGGTGCTACGTTTTAGAGAGCTATGAATCTGGGTTTCAAATATGAGATTGGTAAATTCATAGTGATATACGTTGATGATTTAACTGTCTTTTCAAAGCATCAATTTGATCATGTATGCCACCTACAACAAGTGCTGGAGCGCTGTCGCCAGAATGGTATTTTCTTAAATCCTAAAAAGTCTATTTTTGGAGTAACAAAAGGGAAACTCCTTGGACACATTGTGTCCAAAGAAGGCATAAAAATTGACTCAGACAGAGTCAAGTCTATTCAAGAGCTTAATCTACCTACAAATAAGAATGTTGTTCATTTTTTCTTCAAAAAGGTGAATTTCTTACGGAGATTCATCCCCGAATTTGCTAAGAAGACTAGACATATTGTGAACATGATGAAAAGGAAGACTATTTTCAGCTGGACCAAAGAAGGCAAATCAACGTTTCAAAATATCAAGACTGCCATTGTTCACGCCCCTACTTTGGTTTGTCCAAATTACCACAAAGATTGCATCATATACATCTATGCGTCTGAGCATACTCTTTCAGCGATTTTTGTTCAACTAGACAAAGAAGGTATGGAATCCCCCATCTCTTTCATGAGCTGCCCTCTCAAAACCCATGAAATTAAGTATTCAAATATAGAGAAGCATGCCTATGCGTTGGTAAAAGTAGTCAAGCATTTTTGATTCTATATTCTAAATTCACATACTACTGCCTTAGTTCCTGACACTACGGTCAAGTCTATATTAACTCAGCAGGAGTTTGGCACAAAGAGAGGTAATTAGATTGCAAAGATCCAATAATTTGATCTAGATATCAAGCCGACAAAGCTGGTCAGAGGTAAAGGCCTATGTCAATTGATGGCTGACAATAAGACAGAAGATACAGAGCATGAAGAAGCTGAAGTGGAAAATACTCTAATAGTCCTTTTTGTCTCCACTACCAATGAATGGTACTCAGGTATTGCCTATTTTCTGACTTATGGTGAATGTCTTGCTCATTTGTCTTACAAAAAAAGGAGGACTATCAAATTGAAAGCTGCTAATTTTATCTTTTGGGATAACGGCCTGTACAAGAGAAGCATAGATAGAGTATTGCTTCGTTGTGTAGACAAGGAGCAGCAAACCCAGCTTTTGAAATCTTTTCACAATCTAGCCTTTAGAGGACATTTTTTAGCTTCTATGACTGCTCACAAGATTCTGCGAGCCAGGTATTACTGGCCAACTCTTTTTCAAGATGCACATAAGTGGGTGAGAAAATGTGAACTCTGTCAGCAATTTGTTGGAAGACCCAAGTTGGTTGCCCTATCTCTTAAGACAGTAATCATAGAAGAACCTTTCCAACAATGGGGACTTGATTTTATTGGAACAATAAATCCATCTTCAAGAGTTGGACATGATTATGTCCTTACAACAACTGATTATTTCACTAAGTGGGTAGAAGCAATCCCAACTAAGCATGCTACTTCAGAAGTTGTATGCAATTTCCTCAAAGAAAATATCATTTTCAGGTTTGGAGTTCCACTCAAAATTATTACTGATAATGTAGCTTGTTTCACCTCTCAAGAGATTACGCAATTTTATTGTCATTATGGAATTGCGCTCTCTCATTCTTCTGATTATTTTCCACAAGGGAATGGACAAGCTGAGTCCAGCAATAAGAATTTGGTAACTATTATAAAAAACTAGCAGATGATAATCAAAGGACATGGCATAAAGCATTGGTCGATGCTCTGTGGGTAGACAAGATCACACCAAAGAGGGCAATTGGTATGTCTCCTTTTCAACTTTTTTACGGTATTAATGCTGAGATACCAATCACCTTGGAGTTACCAGCCTTGAAATTGGTGAAGGCCATTGAAGATCAAACATATGAGAGTTCTCTAGACAAAAGAGTCATGTGTCTGACTCAGTTGGAAGAACAGAGAACCATGGTGGTGGACATAATTACTGCTCATCAAACTTTGGTAAAGAAACTCTTTGATCAGAAGGCCAAAAATCATGATTTCCAGATTGGGGATCAAGTCCTACTGTGAGACAAAAGAAGAGAACCAAAGGGGATGCATGGAAAGTTTGACTCCCTTTGGAGAGGCCCATTTATAATTCATCAGCACATTGGTGAAAACAACTTTCTATTGAAATATCAAGATGACACTTTTTTCTCTACCCCACAATGGGCAGCATCTGAAACACTTCAACTCTTGAAGTATCAAATCATTGCATATGTATATTTGTACAGTTTTAATTTTGTTTTGTTTCATTTGTTTCCATTTTTGAAGCCTTTCATTTCTGGGTAGCATGACTCCATAACCCAATGGTACACATGAAGACACTGGAGATTCTGGATTCTACTCCTTTCAATTCTTTTTTGCAATTGACAGAAATTTCCCAACTGGAGCCAGCTGTTGTCCTCCAAAAATGTGAGTAATTTTTGGGACAACATTTAAATTATTTTGGTCCTATAGACTAAAATTATTTCTTCCCTTTCCAAATTTTGTCTTGGGCATTCAAATTCCTCATTTTTCAAGCTTTTTAGAAATCTACTAACTGCAAACAGGATCATTCCTACAAGTTCAACGGGCTTCACGACTTCTGCAGGTGGTTTCAATCAAAAGAATCGGTTTCTAACAATTGGTCATTTTCAAAATTGGTTCATCACCTTAGTTCAAAGAGTTATTTCCATCAATCAAGTGGTTCAACACTTTATTTCAACATTTGGTTCATCCACTCAACTTCAACGCTTTGATTCATTCTTTAGTTCAATCAAATGGTTCGTCAGTCGGTTCAAAGCTTTGTTTGAATCGTTGAACCAAAATTTGGTTCAACATCTTGGTTCAACGAAAAGGTTCAAAGCCTTGGTTTGACATTCACTTCAAATACATGGTTCAAAGTCTTGGTTCAACATAATGGTTCAAACATTTGGTTCAATGGAATGATTCAACAGTTGGTTCATCGCCAAAGTTCAAAAAATTTCCCAAAGAAGCTTGAAGGCTATTCAATGACTACCCGAAAGGTAGATACCCTTGCAGGAGGCTCTTCCCGACTCAAAATGGGTCATTTCTTAAAGGCTCAAAAAGACAAGTTCAATCCAGAAAAGTGCCAAACAAAAACGCTGAAAGAAGACAAAGGAACGACGCGCCCGAAAACGTCAAATTCAACACAATGAATTAGCCATTGATTCTTTAAACATATAGACATATAGACCAGAATACATTCACAAATTTTAAAGCCAAGACCAACAAGAAGTGGAAAAGGAACAGAACAATAAATTAAATCCAGGACCCGATTCAATTAGCCGGACAAGGAGGAACGATGAAGATAAAATCAGATCACCAGGTGGAACATCGAAAGTTACAAACTTTCAATAAGCGCGACTTATTTCCTTGCATTGATAAAATCAAATGGGTAAAGCGCCCATAAGTTCCAGCGTGTCTTCTTAACAGATTCCAACGCAAAATGATGTATTGATTGTTCCCAAGTCCTTGAAGAGGCTATATAAGGGACTCTCTTTTTTGCCAGAGAATGAAACTCTGCTCAAATTGTAAGGCATTACTGAGGCTTTGAGCTCAGATTGCCGAACATATTTTGTTACTGGAATAAGAAAGCAATTGGTTATTCAGACTTTGTGTTGTAATATCTTTGTTATTAAGGAAATTGTTTTTATGTCTTTTTCTTCGATATATCTTTTGTTCCTTTAATTCAACAAGTAGAATTAGTGACAACAGTCAAGAAGGTATCCTAAAGAGTCAATTGTGGAGAGACTTTGTGCCTTCATAATTGCCTTTATTGTGTGTTCTATTCATTTCTATTTAAAGGACCTTGAGGCGACTTTGTGCCCTCATTGTCCTTCATATCTTACTCTTGAGCAATCTAGGTGAAGACTTTGAGTTGCATCTCGATTTGCTGGTTATAACATTCTTTGCTACATTTTTGTTGTTACTGCCAAGAGTATTCTTGTGGTTTGCTGATTAGTACTTTTGAAAGAAGAGGAGTATTGTCTGCCATTTCCCCTGAGTTTTTCCTTTGATCCGCATGCATCATCTCTGAAAGAAGAGAGATGGATGATTTATCCCACCCATGAGTATTATTTTTTGTTTATATATATATATATATAGGGAACCTCCCCTTGATGAGAGGAGAGATCAGTGTCTTTCTGATGTGATAAAACTACACATTTGGATGACTAATCTTCGTACTTTGGCTGATCAGACCTATTTTGTTTATTAGTACGCTGATCGACAAAATATTGAACCAACGTTATGTACACTGTGTTTCTTGACACTTGTTATGTTTGTGGATATTTACTTTTATCCCATTTTATTTCTTAATACAATATAAGTGTAAAAAGTTTAGAATGCTTGTACAATTTTTTTTATGAAGTTTGTGAAGTTTGTAATGCACAACTCTATATTGATTCTATTATTTATGTGTGTTGTTAATCTCTGTTTAATGATGACATATTTAAAAGTCAAGAGTGGAGAACAACAATGGGGTATTCATTTCCAAGTGAAAGTTTTTAACTTTCACTAAGTTTATGATTTATTTTCAGGTAGGATGGTACATATAAAATAAAATTAATTACATTACATAATGAAACTAAATACTTATACTTCCATTGCATTTCTTCATACACTTTAGTACATTATATATAAAACTAAGTACATTGAATTTCTTTTACAATTTCCCGGTGTTCCATTTTGATTGAGGCCAATGTTTGGTGCTCCCTCCCTCAGTGATTCTACTGGGATTTCTGGCATATGTAGACTTAAATTGTCTTGGTTGAAACTTAATGTTGCATTTGCATTCTACTGAGACATTTGATAAATTTGTATTCGCATTTACTATTTTATCTACATCACCTTTAGCATTTGTAGTGTTTGTTATTCTTTGTTAACATCTTCATCAACAACTTCAGTAAATTTGGCTCCTTTGTTCCTCATTGTTACATAGAAGGTGGTAAAATTGATATGTGCCTTCATTCCCATACCATTCTTGAATTCCATATCCCTTCTATCATGCATTTTATTTGTATTCTTTTATTTTTCTTGGTTGTATCTTCTCCAACACCATCTTTTCACTTTTGATGTCATTTACAATTCCTTGATGTCCCCTTTTGATTGAGGCCAAGATTCATTGCTCCCTCCTTTAACTATTCTACTCTACTTTATTTTATTATTGCAGTGGGTTACTCTTCTTCATCAACGACTTCAATAAATTTCATTTCTCTAGTTCTCATTGTTGTGCTTGGTTGTGTTCTAACAAATTATGACTTCTTTGCATTCCTTGTTATGAACTATAACAATCAACAAATTATATAAGTAATTGACAATAGAATGGAAAATATATCAACACTAGGTACACGAAAAAATATTTACAATGTTGAAAATGTGAATGAATAAGACAACAACATGATATCGCAACCATGTATGTAAAGCAAAGCGACATGATTTGACAGAAGGATTTTGTTTGATACATCTTAGTATACAGTTACTAGTATGTTAATGAAATTATTAATTTTGATAGAAAGACTATAACATTTACTGGTATGTGAATGGAAACATTCTTGGATTCCATCCACATACCAATAAATATTTAATCTTGTAGAAACGATTATTTTTCAACATGGCTATTCTTTTTTATATTAATGACCCATATTAATTTCACTTCATGCCTTACTAGTCAAAATTATAAGTCAACTATATAATAATGTGTTTGTTTAAAAAATATTATTGGTCAAAAAATTTAAAGTGGTTTAAGTCTATGTTCACAGGTGTGCCCACCAAATTAGCTAAAGGAGGGAGCAACAAACCTTGGCCTTACTTCTCTAATCATTATGCTTAACTCATAAAAAGCACACAACAACATGAAATCAAAAAATAATTTGGCTAGATATAAAGACAATTATGTTTCCTTATATGTGAATGAAAACCTTAATTTTGATATGAAGACATTAACTATTACTACTATGTGAATGAAATCCTTTAGGGATTCCATCCACATACCAATAAATGTTAAGTCTTTCATCCACATAATAATTTGATTTAATAAAAATACAGTAACATTTAGTGGTATGTGAATGAAAACATCTAGTGCTTCCATTAGAATATTAATAAATGTTGAGTCAGATGTGAATGAAAACATGAGTTTAGGTGTGGGAACCATTTCATCCCTCCAACACGGTGAATATGTTGAAGATGGTGTGCATGGTAGCATTAACATGCCACATTAATGGGAAAAATTACTAGCAATTTTTTTATGGGCTTGTTGAATGTATTGGTGATAACAATTACTTGCTGACTAGAAGGAGAAATCAAAGTCCCCTTATATTAAAGGAGTTTCAAAATAATATCCACTATTATAGGGCGATTTTGAAGCTTGCATCAACGTAATGGTGACTGTTCACTCTTCCAACCATTGTTGTGCAAGGAAATAGAAAGTAACATATATATGAAGCACACAATAACATGATTTATGAAAACCTCTTATGATTCCATTAAAATACCAATAAATTAAGAGTTAGATGGGAATGAAATGAGGCCAACAATGTGGGTAACGTTTCATCCCTCCAACATGGAACTTCCTTGCATATTAACGAGACAAGTGTCTTCCAACATGGCCATAGAATTTTGAAAATTATATTAACTGATACAAAAATAATAACCTTTACTACCTATAATAATAATTTTCATCTCTCTTTTCTGTCAACATAAAATCCTCTATGAAATGTTTCATGCTCAAGAAATTTTGAGTAGGATGCGTGTTTGTTTTATGGGAGGAGGTCTGCAAAAAGGCAAAGAAAGACATTTGTTGGTAAAATGTTTCATCACTCCATTAATATATTAGTAAACATTTACTATGTTGTGAATGCACGTTAAAAAAATAACGAACGTTTAAGGCATGAAACAAAAAACATGAACAAAGAAGACACAATAACCATAAAAACCATGAAAAAATATAAATAACTAGGGATGTTTGTTGGTGGCGAACAGGGTAGTATTAACTTACCATAATAATGGAAAAAATCTTGCCTATTCATGTAGGAAATGGTGGTGGCTTCCTTAGTAATGAGCCACGCATCTTCTAACATGGCACATCATTTCATATTAATGACCTATATATATGAACAACAATTATGTCAATCTATTAACATACTAGTAAACATTCACTCAGATGTGAATACATGCAAAATAAACCATGAACAAAGAAGGCATGCAAAAAAATTGAGGAACATAGAAGGCACTTAGAAAAAATATGAACATAGAAGACACAATAACAATAACAACCATGCGATAACACATTTATGCATATGTTTCCATCCCTTCAGTCTACCAACTAAAATTCCTTTATGTGTGTCGGCATGGTCGAGAACTTGAACAGGGTCCATCTATTTTGGGGGAGGAGGTACGTGAAAACGTAGTGAGAGATAGTAGTTGGTGGTGCATAGGGCAACATTAACTTAAAAGGTAGTGAGAGATAGTAGTTGGTGGTGCGTAGGGCAACATCAACTTACTATAGTAATGGATAAAAACCCATCTAGCTATGTGGAAAATGGTGGTGGCTTCAACATTAATAAGCCAAATGTTTTCCATCTCAAGTTCATATTGATAGAAATGTCTTGCAGATATAAATAACACAACAAAGTGAATGGAAAATATATGTCTAATAATTATATCAGTCCATTAACACACCAGTAAATGTTTAGTCAGATGTGAAAGTGTGTGATAAAATTCATGAGCAAAGAAGGCACATAAATAAATCAGGAACATAAAAGTTATGCAATAAAAAACATGAACATGGAAGGCACAATAACACTAACAACCATGCGAAAACATCTATATATAGTTATGGGTTCAGTTACAAGCAACACACCTGCGCATAATCATTCATCTCTCCATTCTACCAACTAAAATTCATGTGTAACATGTAACGGTCAAGAACTTTGTTGGTCATCAATTTTTTGTAATTTATAGACAAATTGTATGTCAACAACATAATTTGTATTTTAAATTTTGAATTTTGAATGGTCTATGAATGGTGAAGCTTAAATATTATATTTTCATTCATTTTTACAAGTGAACATATTGAAGGAGGTAGGTGGAGTAGCGAGATGTTTGAATTTTGAATATGATAGGACATAATAAAATGTAAGTGGACCAATTAGAATATTATATATCCCTATATGTTATATATTTTGTCTTGTGTAACGTACAATCAAGAGTTATAGAGTGAATTTTTGGGACTTAAATTTTTTATTGAAGTTGGTGTTTTTTAAATATTTGTACCACTAAAATATTAGCAAAGGATGTAACTTTTTAAAGTGTATTCAATTGTGAAAATGATGCTCATATTTATGAATATGATATTCACTAAAATGAATATGGTATTCAATTTTATGAATATCACATTCTTTTTTTCAATGATGTACATTTTATTTTTAATTGTAGTGCAAATTTATTTTCAATGTTATATAAAAGTTCCTATTTATAATATTATTTATTTAAATAATAAAAAAACTTTTATAAAATGTTTATGTAACTTTTACAAAAAATATACAAACCTAGTATATAATCAAATAAATCTTAAAATATTATAAATAGAGAAAAGAGTTACAAGTACAATCGCAACTATTGAACCCTATCTAATGACTGGTCCCCTTCCCTTATCATACAAACTACTACGATTTATTTGAGAATGAAATGTTTATTAAAACCATTTTCCTTTATATCATTATGGTTGGAGCTACATGTTAATTTTATTATATATATGATTTCCATTTTTTTGTTGAATCGTATAAGAAAGAATATAGTCATGTTTGTGGATTTACTCTACCCTTTACTTTACTTTACTTTTGTTTGCATAATGTTCCAAATCCTCTCAAGCAACGATTCTTAAGAGAAAACAAGTTTTTTAATTTTCTTATAAGATTATGTTATGTTGAAAGTTGATCCAAATAAGAATGCAATTCTAAAAGGCAAAAAAAGGCCCTAAAAAAACAAAGTGATAGTCAACCACATGCCTCATTACTACATGATATATGAACATTTTAAAGCATAAAATTAATATCAATGCAACAATGTAAGACCTTCATATCGTCATTACCCAAAAAGTGTATATGCAAATAATAATAATGTGTCCATTCTCATATTATTTTTTAAAACATTATCACTCTAGTTTGGAGGCATAGTTGGTTAAGTATTAAGTCCTACAAATGGACCATCTTTTTAAAAGGTAGGGGTCTCTTGACGACTCTTGGAGACCAAACCAATGACCCCTCATAATACATCTCATAGGTTTTAAGACATGAATAAACATACTTTAAACTCAATCCTTCCTTTTATGATCAATCCTTTAATACCAATATGTCTTGTTTGTCAAGCTTTATCCTTTTTTTAAAGATGTTAAAGTGTTTATCCTTTGATTTAATTTTCATGACAAATTTTTTAAATGACCTAGGAAATTCTTTGAAATTGGAAGGCATATTATGTTTCAAGATCATTGTGTGAGAGCACAAGTGTAAGACAGAATTGGGTTTTATGTTTAGTTCCTCAAAAAAATATGTGGTGAATGCCATATTGTAGCCAAATGTATATCTCTAACATTGTTACGGATCAAGATGCATAATTTTGTGTATCCCACTTTTGTCCTTACATTATTATGAGAATATATAAATATAGTGAAGACATTTTCAAAGCATAAACATATAAATGTTAAAAATTAAATTAAACATATATATGTAACATATACATATTAAAGAAAAATAAAATATACAATAAAAAAACATAAACCTTACAAATATCATTTATCTATATTGTATACACTGAAATGGATTGGATGTTATTTGAAGAGGAGGACTAATATTTCTTACTACACAAAATATTAAAAACGTTTAAAATACATGTATCCTTTTACAGATATAAAAGATATATGAATAATGTTGTAATAATGAAATGAGAAGATTCTAGGTAAGATAAGTATCTGGAATATTATAGAAGGTAAGTATTTGGAATTGTATACAAATGAGGGAGAGATAAATAAAAAATAAGATAGACAAAGCTATTAAGGACACAAAGAAGGAGAAGGCCAAATAAAAAGAAATAGTTACTAGTAAGAAGGTTAGGGTTGATCCATGGACAATACCTTGTTTGAGGATGGAGTTGGTCAACAAACCTTTAGTGAGGATTTTAAGATGTATGGGAATGAGGAGGGCATTCTATTTGAATGATATTCCCCTAATAAGATGAATAAGGACAACAAGGAGAAGGGCATAGACTAGTAACTATTAAAAAGAATAAACTATGTGAAGAGAAGGAGATTATAGCCTTCGATGGGGACATGTTGAGTAGGATCAATACCTTAGAAAAAGATTCCAACCTTCACCTCAACATTCTCAAATGGTTCTTTGATGAAAATAGTAGACTAAATGTTAGGATCGAGTTTCTCCATCAACTTCTTAATGGGGATTTACTTAACGCTAGGGTTGAGAAACATTTTAATAATGGTCAATAAAATATGTTGGGAGATGTTTGTGAAGTAAGGGAGTCTCTAAATTAAAGGAGAAAATTGAATAGTTATACGAAGATCAAAATTTAGTTAAGGTCGATCTTAAGAAGGCACTCAAATTAAGCAGGACCACCATTAAAAACTATGCTATCAATATTTAGATGCCACATGAATGTATGTGGAAAAGAAATGAAATCTATCTTCAAGCTTGCCCAAGCAAAACAACTAGAAAATAGATGAAGAACAAAGTGAATTTGTTGAAAAACATTTGTAATTTTTAAAATAGGAATGGTTTCTTATTACCATTGGTAATACTTATTTTATATTTTTGCTTTTTGTTTGTTCTATCGTTGGTTCACTATCAACTTCCATCCTTCTGTAAGCATCAAAATTTTCTCCGCATGTTGAGGTTTTGTGGGTATTTTTTAGGATTATTATTTCATCTAGTTTTTCTCTATTGTAGAAGTGTTTGGGCCCTTTCAAAAACCCACCTTTACCTTATAACCAAAAAAATAAATAGTCTAGAGATGAGAACAAGGAGGTAAACACAAACACGTTATCATTCAAAGCTTGGCACCTATCATTTTGCTTTTATTCTAGTTAAGAATTAAATAAGTCATATAGTTTCAGTTTTGTTTGGAATGTGGCAACAAATATAACAATAAAAAATCAATACCTTACAACACATTTACCTAGGTGTTGAACATCCAACTGAGATATAAAAAAATAAAAGAGGAAGGCGTTTCTCATTAAGAAGATGATTTCGACACAAATTTTTTGGCTTAATCCCAAAGGAATGAGAGCTAAAAAAGAAAAAAAAAATCCAAGATGACATTTTTTTAACCTCTCCCATCCCCTCCATGTATTAAAAGTACCTATTTATTGACTCTGACTCTATTCATCTTCTCCCAACATTGAATTCATTATTTACTTTCATGATGATGGATCCACTGATGAGTTCCAAAATGTTGGATACTAACAATTTTATGCAACTTATTCAAGAAGAACTCTACTCAACTTTATACAAGTTTTGAAAATAAGCTATTACAATAAGGGTCATGTGGTGGCTAGTTCTTGTCATATTTGCTGAAAATCAATTGCGTGGTTGTCGTTAAGGTGGGGTGAGATTTGCTAATTCAATTTGTTTTAATAATGGTGAAGATGTAAACTGGAATGAAAAATTAAATAAAATCATGTGGTAGTTGGAACATAGAAATGTGAATTTTATAAGTGATGGATAATATGATAGAGAGAGAGAATTAAGAAATAAAATTATATACTAATTAAATAGATGTTTTAATCAAAACATCATATATATAGAGTAAAGTGAAGTAGATAGATTGTTGATACTCTCTTTTGATGTTTTTACAATTGTTTAAACTTTTATTGGAGGACCACTAAATAGGTGATACAATATTTCATTGAAAAATAAGTATGAAAATTGGGGTGCATCGTTGAGGTATTTAAAATGTCCCTGCAAGATGAAAGAAAGTAAATAAAATAGTTTGGTGAGTTTTTTTTCCAAATATTAAAAAAGAACGTAGTGGGTTTAAGGTGGGCAAGTAACGTATCTATGTACCTTGAATAGTTTGTTATGTTGACATGTATAATGTATTTGAGTTGGTTGAGAGTGAATCTTGCTTCAATAGAGAATCCATGAAGGACATTTATGGTGGAAATTGTGTCTTTTATTTAGTCTTCATGTGAGATTCTATCAATGCAGATGATAATGTTTTTAACAATGACCCTAAAATAAAACATTA
This sequence comes from Torreya grandis, assembly GCA_037957365.1. NCBI lineage: Eukaryota > Viridiplantae > Streptophyta > Pinopsida > Cupressales > Taxaceae > Torreya > Torreya grandis. The sequence continues at coordinate 729,593 of JARHVA010001221.1, read as the reverse complement.
CAAATAGTTATTTTTAACTATTTTCATATTGCAAATGAGGTTATGGATATAACCATAGGATGTTTCGTCTTGATAAGAGAGGTAATATATAGATGTGTTGGATGGTAGTTGAATTATTTCAATTGACATGTTGCATTTCTTGTAAATGAACTAAAAAAGTATGGAATATACATTTGCAATTGATAGTGTTCCTTGAACCTATGAAAATGGAAATGCAAATATCAATATAGATAGAAATTATAAATGAAATGAATGTTATAACTTTGAAAAATAATAATAACAATAAAAAATGATTGTAAGTTACAATTATAAATTAATGCGAGCTACTGTTTTAGCTAAAAAGTGTACTCGAGAATTTAAAATGCTTAAGAAGATAAAAGCAATGAAAGCCTTGAAAAAACAATGAGTGTAAAGAGTGCATGAACCAATGATCAATGTTCTCTTATAAATATAAAGTGTGCTCGTGGTTGTTTAAGAATTATAAATTGTGAGGTGGCTAGCGCGGAACAAAGAGTACAATGGTGAAACAATGGTTGCATTTGATAATGTGACATGTCGATGGATAACGTGGTCATAAAGTGCCCATGCCCATGAACAATGATTAGGAACTCTGCGGGGTAACCACTTTAATGATGGCATTTTGAAAATTATTTATAGTGGCTGATATGGAATTATAATATATTAGCACATGTTAAGTACATGTAAACATGATAGTCAATGAATGGGTATTAGGAATGCGATTAAATTACAAATTCCAGGGAAAAATATTATCATTGTACGGTTTAGATTTTATTCAATTGACAATGGGAAATTTTGAAATGTAAAGTGAATTTATTTCAAGATGGGAAAAATAGGATTGCATATAATCATTTTTCATGTAAATTGTAGTGTTCAAAACCAAAAAAAAACATGGTTAGTAACATTCTTCACTTTTTTCATTTAGCAATAAATTAAGTCTTCTAATGTTTTTTTGTTATTTAATGTAGTGATGAATGTTGATTGAGTGGTCTTCGATGTTTTGTTAGCAACATTTCATTTTGTTAAATTTTTGGAGAGAAAAATTGGGAATTATTTGTTGTGTAATTTTTGTTCAATAACTTATAAAGGATTATGATAAATATGTATATTGTCTTCAATGTTTCCATGTTTTAAAATTAAACATTTGCATCGCTATATTTTAAATAGTCTCCTTTGGTTGATATTTATGAAATAAATGGTCCCTTAGATCATAATAGTTGTGGCTATGTCTTGACGTGAATATTGGCTTTGGCTACATTCTACCCCTTGAAAACTACGTGGTTGTGATTTTATCGCTTGGTGGATGGTGATCACTATGGATCAAATGGTTGTTTATAACTCTATCATTATCACAAATACAAACCTATGTATTTAGGCAACCCCTTGTAATATATATGAAATTTATCTTGGGCCACTCTTGAGATCACAACCCTCCACATGGTGAAATCATGATATCTATTTTATCTTTGGAGTTTGCCTTTTAACTTTTCACTCTCTATGGCCTATCCATTTGATACACGTGGCACCTTAATATTGCTCGATGCCGAATAATTCTTGTTTTAAAATGGTGATCGGTAGTGATGAATGTTAAATTGAACTTAACATCCACAAAGAATGTGGATCACCCATGTCATATGATCATGAGGCCTATTATTCATGTGATTTGGGGTTTGAAGAATGATAAATTTAATTATTAGGGACTAAAGCATCATCACCATCCACATGGTAGTATCACAAAATGTCTCGGTCATGAGGTTTCTTGGGAATATTTGGTGGCTGTTAACTAGGGCCCTTTATTTGAAAATGGGAAATGACATGTGGATGAATTTGATTTGCTCATAGGTACAACGTGATTGACTTTCAAAAAGTTTATAATTTTCCTCTCTGTGGCTTATCCATTCGAGACATGCAACACCTCGCTATTCCTCAATGTTATAATTCTTGTTGTGAAATGATGACCGATAATAATAGGCATCAAGTTTAATTCAACATACACTGATAATATGGATCACCCATGTGGCATGATCACAAGGCCTGTGGTTCATAAGATTTGGTTGGTAATGGTTTGAAAAATGTCAAATTTAATTATCAAGAATGGAGTATTATCATCATCCATATGGTAGCATCACAGAATGTCTTGGCCAAGGAGTCACTCAGGTTTCTTTGGTGGCCACTAACTGGGATCCTTTATTTGAACTTGGGAAGTGACATGTCGCTGCATTTGAAGTTCTCACAGCCATAGAGTGGCAAAATTTCATAAAGTTTTTAAGATGGCCTCAAGCTTTCTTTGACCAAATAATTTAGGACATGTGACATCTTGCACAACAATAAAGTGACATTGATTAATAAAACATATATATTATTATTTAAAAGAATAAAATAAAAATATGACTAATATACATGTGGTAACTTTATATGAGGCACATTTGAAATTGATGGTGAATTTTGAAGGGACACGAGATGGAATCATGAATTTTGTGAATGTGTGAATGCAGACCCATAATTTTATCAAAATCAACCTATAGATCCACAAATCCACAATTAAACAAAGGAGAATAATGTGACTATAATTATTTAAGAGTCTCAAGAGAATTTCAAATGATATTATGACCTTTAGGTTTAGGCATAAATTAAATGAGGGGAACGTATATTATTTAAGCATATTTAAGCATTATAAGCTAAACCAAATAATGGTATATGAAGCTGTAATTATGAACTGTAGGACTCAATAATAAATTAAAGGGGTTGTGAAAAATGTTACAACATAAATCATTATTCAAAGGAGGTGCAAGCTTCATGGTTATTATCATCAAATTAAAGTGAACTTTTAAGCCTAAAAATTATTAACAAAACTAGTCACCAATTTAATTAAACTAAACCTAAACATAAATCATAATAATTTAAAATTAAAATGAATTGTGACAACTATGGAATTAACTGTGCAATTTTACATTGTGGTCAATAAGTTTTGAATTCTATGGTAACCATCACATTATCAATGATCTATGTGAAATATATCTGTGTGGTCACATAGAATTTTTATGACCATGTGTAATCATCTAAAAATGACACTTGAGTGCTAAGAGTGATACTTGAGACCACCGATCCCTAGCTTAGTCCTAAACCTATCTTAGGGCCTATTTAGACACTTATCCATCTTTCATACGACCACACACATCCCTAAACATCCCTAAAGTAGTTTCAAACCCTCACTTTAGCATCCTAGCCCCTAGTGCCTCAAGTTCTGTCACCTGGACACTAGCACCATAATTTAGACAGTAGTGTTAATGGCGTTAGTGTCTCAATTTGGGTGTTATTATCCTTTTATGACCTTTTATTACCAATGAATATTTTTTCAAATCAAAAACCACCTAGAGTTAGCCTAGACTTCTTTTAAGACCTGCACAAACACTAAAACAATATATATACATGACTTTTGGCCTTTTATGCATTAAATGCAAATTACACAAATAAACTTAGAACAAATTGTGCACAATCAAGGTTATCAATCCCTATTTTACCCCACTTCTGCATAAAACCATCTAAAAAACTCCTAAGCTCAGATTACTCAAATTTCCAGTCTTAAGCACTCTCAAAACACTCAATCTAAAATTCATACTAGCTTCACTTGCTCTTACACTGGCACTTAGGTGGGGAGAACTACATCGGGCTTAATCCCTCCTTGAAGTATTGGTATGTAGACAACTCTCATCACAATAGGGTGTTGAGGATGTCTAGCCTACCCCACTAACATCACACTTTGATACTTGTGCTAACTAGATGCCCTAAAAATATGGAGGTTTAGGGTTTACATACAAAATTAGTCAAAATAGGTCACCTACAAGGAATCATAACTCATGTGCATAGGAACATGCTTGGTAGACTCAGACATAGGTGCACCCAACAGCTCAGAACAGTTTTACATAAAGGACACTAGCACCAAAATAAGGACACTAGCACCATTGACACTACTGTTCAATTAGGGTGCTACTTAATCTAAGAAGGGTTTTGACATTTGGATCTTATTTGTGACACTAAAATCAGCCCCTATCCTAGTTTGTAGCCTCCAATTCTCATGTCTCAGTTAATTTCCTACTAAATACTTGTTTAAATTATTTATTGTTATTTTTAGAAAGGTTAAACTAAGTGAATTTGGTTACACGTCGATGGTTGTATTCATTGCATATTTCTACCCAAATTTACTATACTCATACCCTTTAACAACCTAAGGCTTAAATTCCATGACTCCAAAAAGTTAAATCATTTGGTGAACTTGACTTACTTTGAACATTGCATAAACCCTAACCCTACTCTGCTTTTAGGGTTTTTTGTTTCTAACTTTTTAGGACCCATATCCAAATTTCATAACCATCTATATTCTAATTTTTATTTGGTATAATCATGATAATAATGACATAAGAAGTTCACCACTTTTTGATGCAAAGTCTAATACTTTCATTTGCATGCTTGTTTCCTCTAATTCATAATGAACTCAAAAAATACATATACACATGTATACATGATGGTTTATATCAATTGAACTGTATGTCATGTTTCATTATTTCTTTAAAATGTTATTTTTCTCTTATGTGGAAATCAATTAAGAAGCAAATCTTTAAACACATGGAGGATATATTACATAATATACCAAATACATTACCTAACATTAACAAGTCTCCTTTAGATGTTTACTGCTCTTTGGTTCATTTTGATTCCTTACCTATCGCTACTAGACATAAGAGAACATCAATGGTCTCGCTTATCCCTCCTACTTCTTGAACCTACACATCTTGTTATTATCTCGCCTTTATTACTAGCTATATGCTCATAGTAGACACTATGGTCCATGTTATGATGTACACATGTGGTCCTCAAGCATGGCAAGTTAGAAAAACCCATGGATATAGTTTCATCAACCAAAGCAATGTTTATTCAGCCACAGTTTCCATTTTAGAGTTCCTACAACATTCTGACACATGCAAAGACTTTTTATATTCAACACTCTGTGATATTAAGATGCCTCACACAACATATCCAACTTATGTTGCTTCCATAATTAATACTATGAAATGTACTGAAGAGCATATTTCAATTGAAAAAGAAGATCTCCCACCTCAACACATCATAGATGTACACCTACCTCTCTAAATTGCACTACGAATTAACGAGGAGGGTGTTAAACGTATTTTAGTTGATAATGGATCAGGGTTGAACATTTGTAATTTCTCCAACTTCTTAATATACATGCTAAATATTTGGATCCTTATGATATAAACATTCAAGGGTTCAATAATATTCCACATAAAGTTTTGGGTCAAATCATGCTAAACATTACATTGGCACCTAGAACATTACCTAGGAGATGTCAAACCATGCCTCATTACTTTAATTATAATATCTTACTTGGAAGACATTGAATTCATGATATGCACACAGTTCCATCCTCTTTACATGCATGTTTAAAGTTCAACTACAAAGGTCATATCTACACATGCCCTATAGATCAATAACCATTCAAATATTATTAGTAGAAAGAGTCGTCACAAAATTATATTCATCACATGCATTTTGCTACAACACCCCTCCAATCTACTATTGAGAGTTCACATATGACTCCCCCAAACACCTTTAGAGCATGGAATAATAGATTAACTTCTCCCTTTGCATTGAGATATTTATTAAAAATGGGTTACATAGGATAGGGCCTCAAAAAACATGAACAGGGAATCCTTAATCCTATTGAGGCATATGGTCAACAATGCAAACAAGGACTTGGATATAAAGATATCACATCTAATGTCAAGTTCTCTCACCATACCTCCCAGCATATAATGTTTTTTTTACCTATTCCACAAGTGGATAATACCATAAATCACGTTTCTACACTTTTAGTTGTTTACCCTGATCTTATCGATGATTCAACTTCTCCATATTTACTTACTTTTAACAATTTTTCTAACAATGAGGCTCTCTTAGAATTCTTGGGGGCATATGAGGATCTCCATTCCTTATATCATAAGAACAAGTTCCCTCATTCAATAAATTCCCAACCATACTTTATTGAGCATTTAGATAATTTTAATGATATTTCACCTGACATAGATGATACTATCCCTATAACATCGTACATTGTTGATCAATCTACATTACTTAATGAAGAGATAATTGAGTTTAATTATGGCACTAATATTGATCCTCACATCATATCGTTGGTTTTCACCTTGTGTAATGAATAAGACACATATATTTATCATATTTTAAAGGACTTCCTTAAAGGCTTCACTTGGGCCTATTCTGATATGCCTAGCATCGATCCCTCAATTGTAGTATACATGATCACACTCTATCCCGATGTAAAGCAGTTAAACAAAAAAATTGAAAAATGCTCCCCAAGGTTGCTTTCTTCATCAAAGATGAGATCTAGACGCTCTTTAATGTTGATTTTATTCAACCAGTTGTTCATCCCCAATGGGTTGCTAACATTGTCCCAATTATTAAACATAACAGCCAAAGATGATGTTGTTGTGATTCTTGAGACTTAAACAAAGCATGTCCTAAGGATAATTTTCCTCTACCCAACATCGATGTGATAATGGACTCCATAACAACTTACAAAATGCTCAGTTTTATTGATGGTTTTGTCAGTTATAATCAAATCAAGATCGTTGAAGAAGAACAAGAAAAAACTTTTTTTTTACCACACCATGGGGCACTTTATGTTATATAGTCATGCCTTTTGGATTAAAAAATACAGGAAACACATACCAATGAACAATGACTCATATATTTCATGATCTCATTCATAAGATATTTGAAGATTATGTTGATGACTTGCTTACAAAATCAAAAGAGTAACAACACCATGTAATATATTTATGATAGATTTTCAAAATCTTGAGAAAATATAATGTACGATTAAATCCCAATAAATGCGTCTTTGGGGTTTCATCTAGTAAACTGTTGGGATTCATAATATCCCAAAGCAGTATTGAGGTTGAACCAAATAAAGTCAAATCTATAATGGACATGCCTCCTCCTACTAGCTTAAAGCAACTTCACTCCCTATAAGGCAAGATTCAGGCAATATGCCACTTTGTGGCACAACTAGCAGATAAGATTCAATCATTCACTAGATTACTTAAGAAGGATATAAAATTTGACTGAGATCTCAAATGTCAAGAAAGGTTTGACACACTCAAATAGTACTTGTTGAACCCACTCGTAATGGCACCAACACCTAAAAATCCACTTTTCCTTTACCTCTCAGCAACAGATCATGCACTTAATGCACTCTTGACACAACACAATGATCAACATAAAGAGTGAGTTATTTACTACATCAATCATACACTTGTTGATTGCGAATGAAATTATCCAACAATAAAAAAACTTTATTTGGTACTTATATTTTCTACTCAAAAGCTTCAACACTATATGATTAACAATGAGACACAAGTTATTCAAAAAATCGATCCTTTAAAGTTTCTTATGTCAAAACCACATCTCTCGGGACATATTACAAAATGGGTTATGTCACTCACAAAATTCAACCTCAAGATTACGTTATAAAAATCAGTAAAGGGCCAGATAATTGTAGATCAATTGGTAGCAACCCCATTATTAGACATAAATCCTATCAACGGTGATTTTTGTGATGACTTCACTGCATATAATACCACTCCCGACACATGGACAATGCTTTTTAATGGTTCTTGATGTGCATCTGGTGCTGGGGCAGGAATTATTTTCATCGGCCCGCTTAGGCACATAATACCCCTTGCTTATCAAGTCAAATTTGCATGTAAAAATAACATCACAAAATATGAGGCCCTTATCTTAGGCCTTTAAGCAACTCAGGCTCTCCAAATTAAATCAATTAAAGTTTACAAGGATTCACAATTAATTATCAACCAGGGTACAAATGTCTACCAAACTAAAGAAGAATGCCTTATTCCCTACGAGAATATGGTTCAATATCAACAATCTCAGTTTGAAAACTTCTTTATTGGTAACATTCCATGTAAAGGCAATCATCATGTTGATGCCATGGCTAGTGCAACATCATTGATCCTCGTTGACACAGATGAAGACCAAGCTATCTTCAATATTAAATGATTACCATCTCCATCAGTATCCCATGCTGGCCTCATAACTCTAATGGTTTTATTTACCAAGTGCATTACAAAGACATCCAAATGGTTTTCAAATATATATAATTTTATACACAAATCTATTACATCAAACACTTTCAAAAGGATTGATAAGCACAAACTATAATTAAACTCCCTCTAATGTGTCATTATTGGTGAAGACTTATTCAAAAAATCTTTTGAGGGACACTTACTCTGATGTCTGACAACCGAGGAAGCTAAGTTGGCCATTAAATAGATGCATGACAATGAATGCAGTGGCCATTTTAGTGGTAAAGCAATGTCACATAAATTACTTAGACAAGGTTACTACTGGCCAACCATGGAACAAGAATGTCAAGAATATGTCAAGTTATGTGATAAATGTCAATGCCATGACAACCTACACCATGTCCCTTCGCATCTGTTACAACCCATAGTATCCCCATGGCCATTCACGCTATGGGGTTTTGATCTAATTGGTAAGATAAATTTGAAATCCACAGGAGATCACATGTTCGTTATCATAGCTACAAAATAATTTATAAAATGGTTAGAGGCCATTCCATTACAATCCATAAAGAGATAAGATATATGTCATTTTCTCACGACCAACATTATTTCTCACTTTAGTCTCCCAGTGGCCATCATTGCAGATAATGGAATTTATTTTAAGAACAAAACAATGGAGAAATTTTGTGCTAAATATAAGATTTGGCACACATTCTCTACTCCATAATACCAACAGGGTAATCGTCAAGCAAAAGCTACAAACAAGACAATTATGGTTACCAAGTTTGGTGATGATTGACACAATTAGCTTGTTTATGCACTATGGTCCTATTGCATCAATATTCACACACCAATAAGAGCTACTCCTTATTCACTAGTATATGGCACTTAAGCAATTATCCCACTAGAATTAGAAACCCTATCCTTATAGGTATCCTTAAAGGGATTATTACAGATGATCACTATAGAGAAAGATGTCTCCATGAATTAGAACAATTAGATCATGCATGCATTCAACCTATATAACATCTTAGAGCATATTAGAAACAAATCCAATAGGACTACAATAACCATGTTCACAATAGAGAATTTAAAGTCAATGATTTGGTTTTAAAAGAAAATCTTAGAAACGTCAAAGCCAAAGAAGAGAAAAAAGGAAAGTTTAAACCAAATTGGCTTGGTTCGTACTTAGTCACATAAAAACTTAGCCGCAAAGAATACCGTCTAACTTCACTTCATGGCAAGGCAATCAAAAAACCATTGAACATCGTGCATCTAAGGAGATTTTATGTATAAATGTTTTTCTCATGTTGCTCGTACATAACTTATATCCATAAAATACAAAAATAGTATAATATGTTAAAACACAAAAACATTCAAATATTTACTTATAAAATACAAAAATATAGATTGTAGGCATCATCATGTTTACATTTTTCATATTTGATAAACACTACATGTGCTAGTTATCTTAATATAATCAATTTTTATCATACATACATGCTTCACTTGTTCTTGTCGAGTGTTCGTAGATACTTACAGGACCCAAGTCCACTACATAGATCCAAAGTTGCTCCTATCTACCCATTGGAGGGCATATACATAGGTTCCTCATTTGATACATTCACCCATTTGGGGGCATCCTATACATAGTTTATATTGCTAGGTTACATCTTTCTAAACTCTACATCACAGATTTAGCTTTGTTATATCTTGATATTGATCATCCTACACCTACTCAGATCCATTATTGACTACTACTACTCTAGACTTAGCTTATGTACATCTTTGCTCTTATACATATTTGTGTCACATGTTCATGCATACTTTCATTTCTAGTTTTCCTAGTTTAGACTTGATTGTGTCTCTATGCTTAATCTATTTGAGGGCATTTAAAAATGCCATTGCTCTATGGCTCTATGCCACTTCTTTTCATTATATTTATGCTTTGGACATGTGCCCATGTCCTTGTGTGTGCCTTCCTGATTGTGTATGCAGATATTTGTACATGTCATTTCATGTGGCTCTAAGCAAACTTGCTTGTTATGTGCATATGTGGGCATTTGAACATGTCCTTGTATGTCTTGCTTTCTTAGATTTAATGATATGTGCCCATATCCCTTGTATTGTGGCCCCTTGGCCTACTTTACGTGCCTCATATGTGTTGTATGTATACTTTTTTGTATGTGTCATGGCCATGACACTTGTCTCTTGCTTGTTACACACTCCAGTTTTATATGCCATGAGGGACCTCATGCATCTCCCCTTACTACTTGGGTGCCATGATAGACATCATGCCCTATCCCCCTAGGTAGTTACTCAGTTATTACTCAGATTTGTTGTTCATATATATTATTATATCTATCTTGACAGCCTTGTGAATGCTAGATCTAACATACATCATACATTGCAAACTTACACTCAGACTATCTTACATTCCAATGTTATGTATGCGCATTATATTGGTATATTACACATATATCTTATATACTCTGGTTAACACACATCTCACAGAGCTTTTTATTTCGAGGACAGTTCTTGCACATGCTAAAAACTCACCTCAAAAGAGGGGGCATTCATAGAGTTTTGTCATAGAGATCAGACTATCCGAATGCACTAAGAGTATAATTTTCTGCACACATGCACATAATATAGAAATCAATTTCAAGAAGACATAGTGGGAAACTGTGACACATAGATTAGTTTTAGTTGCATAGAAATCATAACAATTAGATATTAGCACCCAAATTAGGACACTAGTGCCACTAGCACTACTGTCCAAAATATGCTGTTATTGTCTAGTAGCCTCAGTTTTAAAAAAATAGATTGGTTAGAAAAGTACAATAGGTACAGTTTAGGTTTACACAATTTTAGTTATAGATTACCAGTTTTGGCTTAGTTTAGCTCAGATTCATACTAATTTGCTTAGATTGGAGGCATCATGCATGACATGACCACTCCCATTTCAATTTTAGATGCATCTACTACACATGGATAGGCGATAATGGAGTCATAGTCTACTTGAGTTCTTGAGCCACCTACATGAGAGGGTTGGACACACCATCAGTCCAATCTAAGCTATTCACAAATCATGATCCACTAAGCAGGGGTGGGCAATGATGGAGTCAAAACTAGATTGAGTTTTTGAGCCACCCACACATGAGGATCGAGTAAGCCATTAACTCAATCCAAATTATTCACTAATTCATCACTATCTACACGCGCACACACAGGTGTCACCAGGTTTATGCATTGGTTCACGTACCTAGTGATGTGTATTCATTTTTTTTCTCTCTCTTCTCTCTTTACTTAGTTTTGTCTTTTGCTTTTGATATCTCTTGAGTAAGGATTGATCTATGCACACTTCATTTGTAGGACACGCAATGGAGCATGCTTCACATACTCAGATCTAGATTCATGAGCTTTACCTCTTAGGTAAGTCTAGGTATGCTTTTTTCCCCCTCTATCCTAGTCATTTCACTTTGTTGTATTTCTAAAATAAAGTGGGGGGGGCAAATGTAATCATCTAGAAATGACACTTAAGTGCTAAGAGTGATAATTGAGACCACTCATCCCTAAATTATTATTAAACCTATCTTATGGCATGTTTAAACACTTATACAGTCTTTGTGCAGGCCACATGCATCCCTAAACATCCCTAAATCAGTCCCAGACCCTCGCTTTAGCACTCTAGCCCCTAGTGTCTCAGGTTATGCCACTTGGACACTAGTACCATAATTTAGACATTAGTACCAACAGTGTTAGTGTCATAGTTTGGGCATTATTATCCCATTCCCACCTTTTGTTACCAATAAATATATTTTCAAATGAAAAACCACCCAGGGTCATCCTAGACCTCTTTTACAACCCGCACAAGCATTAGAACAATATATATACATGACTTTTAGCCTTTATCCACTAGATGAAAATCAAATGTAAGTTATATAAATAAACTCAGAACATGTGCACAATCAAGGATATCAATTCTTATTCTGCCCTACTTCTGCATACAACCATCTACAACATTCCCAAGCTCATATTACTTAGATTTTTAGTCTCAAGCACACTCAAAGCACTCAAGCCGACATTCATACTAGATTCACTTGCACTTTAACCAACACTTAGGTGGGGAGGACTACATTGGGATTGATCCCTCCTTAGAGTATTGGTATGCAGGCAACTCTCATCATAACAGGGTGTTGAGGATGTCTAGCCTACCCCATTGACATCACACTTTGCTACTTGTGCCAATTGATGCCCTAACAACATAGAGGTATAGGGTTTACATACAAAACCAATCAAAATAAGTCACCTATAGGGAATCAGAACTTGTGTGCACAAGAATAGGCTTGCCAAAATTAGACACAGGTGCAACAGAAGCTCAAAATGGTTTTGCATAGAGGACACTAGCACCAAAATAAGGACACTAGTACCATTGGTGCTAATGTCCAATTAGGGTGATACTATATAAGAAGGGTTTTGACACTTGGATCATGTCCGTGACACTCATATTAGCCCCTGTCCTAGTTTGCAGCCTCCAAATTTCTCGTCTCAATCAATTTCTAGCGAAGTACTTGTTTACATTATTTATTGCTATATTTAAAAAGGTCAAACTAAGTCAATGCTATTACAAAATAATGGCTATGTTTGTTGCATATTTCTACCCTGATTTACTATACTCAAACCCTTTAACAACCTAGGGCTTAAATTCTATAACCCTAAAAAGTTAAATCACCATGTCAATATGGAGATGATACCAAAATAAATAAAGTGAGTGGCAATTATGCATTATTTTAAAAGAAACATGGACAAGATGAACTCCTCGACTCCATGTTGATGCCACATGTCTTCATATTGAGCTTATGTTTTAAAAATGGCCACTCATGAATCCTATGAACTTTGTTAATCTGAGAGTCGAGGATTGTTCCAAGTGCCCCTTCTAAGGTTGTTGGATTTTTAGTAACATTTTGACCTCGCCATGACTCTAACACTCCTTGTCCTATTAGTCAATGCCATGAAAATGACATATTAGTGGCCACATACTCCTTTCCTTGAATGCAACACCAATGCCAAACAGGGACTCCATAAAAATAAACCTAGTCCATGGAGGCATTCATCTATGGATTACAACTTATATTTTGGGTCATGTCTGATAGCCACACCAATGTGTTGATATCACTTCATGATATGAGGTGATCATAACCACTTTGTTATAATTGACAAGGGAGATCCATTAACTTAAGGTGTTTTTTCCATATATTTAGGTAGTGTGTGAATCACAATCGCTTATTTTATACAATGATAATTAAATTTCATATAAACGCATAATGGATCCTAGTGACTCACCTTGAATACAGTGCCAAACAATAAAACACATGAGACCTAGAAGTATGCACATTCAACAATCCCCAAAGCGATTTGGCGACCCCATGATCTGTGGCTTATAGTTGAATGCCACATGTCCCTTTTATATTGCACAGTTAGTTAAGTGCTTTATTTAATATCTTTCCTAATCGTGGCTTGTTTTCTTTGTAGGTAAAGTGGATGTGTGTAATGTATATGGTGCAGTCAAGATCATTATAATCATGATGTTTTTTTAAGAGGTCACGTTGATAATTAAAGTGCTATTAAAATTAATAGGTCAAATGTATTAAAGAAATTCATAGTGACATAATAATGACAAAATAGACCCATAAAATGACGAAACAGTTAACAATGACCTTAATTTTTTTAATACTTATACAATACATAATATTTAATTGCTTTCATATACATTTAAAAATATTAAAATTTCCATATATCATTTTTAGATTTCAATTTAATTATTATTTATTTATTTGTATTAAACCTATATTTAATAATTTTCTTAACATCATTTCCAATATTAAGCCATACGTACATATTATTTATGCATTTTTTAATTTAAAAAAAAAAAATTGTACATAAAAACACTTTAATTATCATATCGATAATCTCTAACAAATAAAATACTAAATAAATATTTTTTATTTTTTTAATCTAAGAGTTATGTAACTTGGTTATAAATATTTAAAACTTCAAAATTAAACAAAAAAAACTTGCTTTTCGATCGGTTTGTTAACCAAGATTATCTATCGTTTCACTGAAGCTTGTAATAATAACCTATTCTGCAACGGACTAAAAAGAAAATTCTATGCCAGGCATTCAAGCCTAGTTCACATATCACTCTACGCCTTCTTTAAATCCACGGCATAAGTTTTGAAAAAGACTTAATTATTTTCAATCCAATCCATCAACTAGAAACTTCCTAGAAAGCTGGGCAAAGATCTTGACATTGGCCAGGCGTGGGTTGGTATTTTACTTTCTAAAACTCTTTATATTATATTTCATGTCATGTAATAGGTATTGCCGGCTAATCAACCCATGCAATTGTGTCAGTCTCTTAATATGTAATAAGATATGATCCATGGCTGCATTTATAATGTACTTTGTGCTGGCTGTAGTGGTAACTCTGCTCTTCTTATCATGTACATCTCCTCAATCCACACGCACCTGTCGTCCACAATCAGCTGGCGGAAGGAGAGTAAAATATGTTTATACAGAAACAACTTATTATTATTCCTGAATTCAGTCCACTCGTCCATCACTTTTCCAATACAGAAGAAGATGACTATAGTCACTTCCAAACATGGGAGAGTGATAGTACCTTTTACTTCTGCTATACATTCTGGTAAGTTTAGCTTTCTAATGATAGATTCACATTTGCAGTACTCATAATTTGGTTATTTATAATGGGGTTTTTCATAACGGGTGTATTTTCTAATGGGTTTGTGGTCCTTGATGACAAAATTGGTCTTTAACAGTATGATTAAATGAGTGGTGTAGAAATCTTAAAGCCTTGGGATTAAAATACAAACTGGTTTTCTGATATCTCCAATTATTTTTAGATTAAAGCATGTAGATGCCGATTTTGGGAAGTAGTGGAAGAAGAATGAAGAAGATAAAATAATAATAAGAATAACGTGATGAAGAGGAGCGTGTTTGTGTTTAGGCCTTGCCTTTCTGTTTATTATACAATACAAAAGGATTTGGCCAAGTCCATCGTCCTTGCATCATCTCACAAATATGAAACTGTTTTTAATTTATTTTTGGGGTGGGTTTAGGGTTTAGGGTCTTGAGGATAAGAGTGGGGAACTATTCTGAGATGCGAGATGCCCCCAGTTGTGTGAGATGTGTGGGTGAACTGGTTTAAGAATTGAGGTTCTTGTGGGTTAAATTTAGTCTTATTCTGTTGTATTGAAGGCTTAATGGGGATATCATTCTAGGTCAAGGTTTCTAAGAATTTTAGCAAATTTAGGCATGCTAGCAACATGCCCGTTCTTCATCTTTACCATTGTTGGGTTGATTTATTTCGAGGCAATCTTTATGGCCAACCAGGATTAGGGCTAATGCATCTTGCAAAACAAATTTGTTTTTTTAATTTTTGGGTTGGGTTCGAGGTTTAGGGGTTGGGGTCTTGGGGGTGCGCACTGGTTAGGGAATTGGGGTTTTTATGGTTTTTATTGTTATTGTGTTTCTATTGAAGCCTTAGTGGTGTCATCGTTTGATTTTGAGGAGCCTAGGATTGGGTATGCTAGCACCTTGGCCGTCCATTTCTAGCCTTTGTTGATTTTTGGTTGATTTCATACAACGTAAATCCCTGTGCCCAACCAGGATTTAGGATAATTATTAATGCATTTCATGTGGCAGTTTCTACAACTCATCATTGTACTGCAGCCCTCTAAACCTGGATTTTACTGCATATAAAGTCTTATATTTCATAGGTTTGGAAGACTTAGTGGATGTCCTAACTATGGTTGTATTCTTATGTTCAGAATAATTTCACGAGAATTATAGTCTTAGAGCTTCAGGAGGAGAATCCACTGTGCTGTACGTGGTTAATTGTTTTATGTTATTCCAGGAATTTCAACTGTAATCCATAAGTTATATGGTAGAGTCAACAAAATTAAGAATTTGGGTGCAGAGTTGTCACATTTAACATCCTAATTGGCTTGTTAGAGTCTCAGTATATCTTTTTTTTTGCCCCACGAGTAACCACAGGAGCAATTGATATAAAGATTGCCAAATGAGGCAACGTTGGGATGCACTGATGCATGGTATGCACTGCAGATTACAGAACTACAGACACCCAGTCTAAGATTTCATCATTTATGCTCAGACCCATTAAGACATCTGGGACCCTGTAATTTTGGTAGAGAATTGGCTACCGAGGCAATTTGTGGACTTAGCAGTGAAGTTGTGTGCTATATTTTATAGAGTCTGTAACTGAGGGCCTTCATGTATTCATGTCATCCAAAATAGAGGATATAACCTCTCAAGAAACAATTTATGGGCTAATGTTTTCCCAATTTTATAGGATTTTTTTTTCCTATATACATTGGTCAATCTGCAAAATCTGCTTCAAAAATTTGTAATTCATTTAATTTAAAATCTTCCTAAATTTAATGTATTAGCCAAAATTTACAAGTTCTAGTGATAAATTCTATATTGTTTAGTCAGATCTAAAAATATTTATATTCATCTCTAAAATGCAAACATTTGCTTTTTTTTCTATGCTTGTAAAAATTATAATTATTTGCAGTTCTTAAAGTTTTCCCGGCATCTCAAACTTTACTTTCACCTGAATGAAGTATGTAATATAACTTGAAAGGAACCTGAATGAATTGTTGAAGGATTGTTCCTTGTTTCAAATGGTTTTCCAGCTCTTTTATCACGGAATTCTTGTGTACAGGACCCCACGCTTCTTTTGTGTGTGTGCGTCTGTTGAAGAGTCAACTCCATGTCTTATACATCAAATAAAGGCAGAGACATATCCAACGTCTAAAATTTTACTTTTCTTCTGGTGATATGTTATTGTTCTTATATAGCTTGAAGGGGAACACACAAAGTGTTCATATTTTTTCCACCACGTTCTATTTTTGTTATTGATATTGTTAGCATCTTGTTTTCTTTGTATAGGAAACTACAACTGATGGGTGTATTCATTTGGTTCATCTACTAACGGGATTGGATATACCCCCTTTAATCTCTGACCAGAGATCATGATATATGTTTTAATGATTGCAGGTATGATGGCCAAACAAGATGCAGAGGATAAGGATTTGGATAGATCTACTGAAATGGATTTGCTTGTAGTAGGACCTGGTGTACTTGGTCGACTAGTGGCAGAAAAATGGTTACAGGTTCTTTGCTTTAAGATTTAAATTCACTTTTCCAATGTGATCAGTTTCCTATTCTGTTAGTTGTTTTTCCTGTCTAACTGGTACAGATAAAATGATTTATGACTTTTATCAAAAGCAACTTTGACCAAAAGGGTTACAGTTACGATTTCAGTCATGTATGTGTTGACAAAGGAAGTCTCTATTTATGTTTAGTGTGGGGTTTGTTGGTATTAGGAATGAATTATTGATCTGTACTTGGCAAGGTTACAAGTGAAGATTAAAAACCATAATAATTTTGGTTTACGCTTTGTTTGATGGAAATCTAGCCTTCTTGTTTGCTATAGACCTATGGTTTAAATCTTTTTTGCAAGCTAGGATAATCTTTGTTGTCCAATTTTTGGCATGGACACAGTAAGGGGTTAAGAACCATCCTGTTTTATTCTAAATTACATAATTTAAACATGGTACGGGTTACCTACACTTGTATAAGGCCTGGAAATATTTACAAACATAAAAAAAATATAATCTAAGTTGTGGAAATTTGAGAGTGAAATGGAAAAGAATGAATTTTATAAATTATAAATCTTATGTGGAGACACAACTATTGATGACGGATATTCTAACCCAACGGAGCATAAGCTTCTCTGCACAAAAAAATCGCTTAAAACAAAGGTGACTACAGTCCAACTTTACAATAAACAGTGCAGGAATTGAAATGATTTGTTAAACTTTATTTTTTGAATAATACACACACGTTCTAACATAATTCTTTGCCAGACAAACCAACGAAGCTTGAAAACTAGCCATGGAGAAAAAGAAAGAAAGAAAGAAAATAAATTATATTAATGTCCACAAATGACCAAAAGTAGGTCAATGGGACTCGAGAATACCACCGTTAACAATAGAAAGTTCAAGAAAGATAGTCCAGGAGACTAAAGTACATAAGACAAAGTAAAGCATTGTGCCACTAACAAAGGTGTTAATGGAACAAATACAAATAGCAATGAAGGGCGAACAAGAGCCTCCAAAAAAATGGGTTGATGAAGATTGTAAGACCTCATCGAAAATCTAGGTCTATGCCTGAAGTGGAGGGGCTGGTTGATCCATCACAAATCATTGTGAGAAGATCTAATAGCGTTTGTCGAGGAGTACCCAATGTTGGAGTGCCCTGGTTGGGAGATCCTAGGGGGAAGCAAAACACTTCCTTTGGAATCTCCCCTAGCATCCAAGGCTGAGGTACTTCCCATAGTACAGAGGAAATTGGTAATGTGAGTTTGTCCTTCTGGTTTGGGGGCAGACTGGTAAGTAGTAGGTCCATGTTGTCGGGAGGGGGCAAAGCCATACCAGAGCCATGGTGCCGAGGGAGAGCAATATGGGGGATTTGAGTACTCTGAGTAGTAATGATATGCTAAGAGAAGTGCCACTTGATTGATCTATCAGCGCTGATGTGTGATGGACCGTTGTCTAAAGGGCGCTTAGTGTTGCCAATCGTTTGGATGCGCTGGAAGAAAGAGTTGATCAACATGGGGGCTCTACAACCTCTAGGCTCCTCGTGTAGAGATTTGCCCTAAAGGGTGACGCCCTTGTGAAGATAAAGAGCCAGGCATTGCTGGTTTGGATATCTAAACAAAGTAGATAGGGAGTTCGTTGAGTCCTTGTAGAGGCAGTGATATCATCCCTGGATCTCATAGTAAATGGGGCATCTGGAAATGAAGTGTTCCCTGGTCTCCATCTCTTGAAGGGAGCAAAGATGACAAATCTAATCCAGATGGAGAATGCGGTGATTTGTTCCACTCTCATATAGCCAAGGGGAAACCGTAAGCCATGTCACCAATGGTGCTGGAGATTGTGGGGGCGACAAATAATACCATCCACTAGTTAAAAATGCTCGGTGTAGAAAGCAAGCTTGGGGCTGAGCGGCTCAATGGAGGAGATCAAGGTGGTTTGGATATGTTGTCTATAGATGTTCTCTTTGGCAGCTCTAGTGATGATGTTCTCTTTGGCAGCCTCGGGGGTGTTGATGGAATACATTAGAGGGGGTAGCTTATCCATAGAGATGCCAATAGAAAGAAGGAGCAACCTATTCTCAAAGTACCAACAATGATGATGTTTGGTGGGGACTAGGGAAGAAATCCTCTATGAGGAGCAAAGTGCTAAGTATGGATACCTCTGACGACCATAAGTCAAATCTCCTAGGGACTTGAGTCTGTGGATGTAGAAAGTAAGCTTGAAGATAGTCTCAAGGCGTAGCGGTTGGGCGAAAGGTGGTAATGGAACCAATACAAATAGCGATGAGGAGCGAACACAAACCTCCTAAAGCATGTGTTGATGAAGACTGGAAGACCTCATCAGAAATCTGTCTTTGCCTGAAGTGGAGGGGTTGTTTGACCCATCATCAATCATTGTGAGAAGATTTGACAATGTTCATTGGAGAGTACCCAATGTCGGAGGGGCTCGGTTGGGAGATTCTAGGGGGAAGCAAAGTACTTCCTCTAGAATTTCCCCTAGCATCCAAGGTTGAGGTACTTCCCATGGTACAAAAGAAACTAGTAACGTGACTTTGTCCATGTGGTTTGGGCGGCAACTAGTAAGTAGTAGGTCCATGTTATTGGGAAGGGGTAGAGCCATGCTGACGGGAAGAAGCACAGCCATGGTGTCGTGGGAGAGCAAGATGGGGGATTTGAGTACTCTAAGTAGTAATGATATGTTGAGAGAAGTGCCGCTTGATTGACCTATCAACTCTGATGTGTGATGGACCGGTGTTCAAAGGGTGCTTAGTGCTGCCAATTGTTTGGATGGGCTAGAAGAAAGAGGTGATCAACACGGGGGTTGTATAGCCTCTAGGCTCCTCGTATAGAGATTCGTGATAGAGGGTGATGACCTCGCGAAGATAAAGAGCTAGGCATCGCTAGTCCAGATATCTAAAGAAAGTAGATAGAGAGTTGGCTGAGTCCCTATAGAGGCAGTGGTATCGTCCCTGGATCTCATGGTAAATGGGGCATCTAAAAATGAAGTGTTCCTCGGTCTCCACCTCTTGGAGGGAGCAAACAAAGAATGTGGTGATTTGTTTCAACCCATAGCTGGTGGGATCACACTCTCATCTGGCCAAGGGGAAAGTTCAAACCATGGGACCAATGGTGTTGGAGATAGCGAGGGCGAGAAATAATACCATCCACTGCTTGCAAGAAATGCTCGGTGTAGGAAACAAGCTTGGGCTGATTGGCACAAGGGGGATATCTAGGTGGTTGGGATATATTGTCTGTAGATGTCCCCTCTGGCAGCTCTAGTGATGAGGTCCTTTGTGGGAAGGAGCTTGGGGGGCGTCGAGGGAATACATGAGAGGGGGTAGCTGATCCATAGAGATGCCAATAGAAAGGAGGAGCAACCTAGTCTCAAAGTACCAACAGTGTTGGTGTCTGGTGGGGACCAGTGAAGCAATCCTCTCTGAGGAGCAAAGTGCTAAGTATGGATATCTCTCATGACTAGAAGCAGAGTCTTGTAGGGACCTAAGTTTGTGGATTTAGAAAGTAAACCTGAAGAAAGTCTCAATGCATAGCGAGTAGACGATGACTTGAAAGATAAACAGTGTCTATGACAATGTTAGTTTGAGTACATAAACAATGTTTAAGCTTCTTTAAGTTGGGTGACAACATGAAAAGATATAGCACAAAATTAATATAGTAAAACTCAGATTAAATGCTCCACCACTTGGAAACACAATTGTTGAGACAAAAAATTCCTTGTATTCAAATTTGTATTGCCTTGGCGTCTCATTACAAGAGTCTTTTGAATTTGTCAAGTGATACTAATTTCGATCTTTTTTTACAAAGCTACAAGTTCCTTTTATAGCTTAACAAAGGGAATATGAAATGATCCATTGCATGCGACTGTTCAACTTCTTTAGAATAGAGTATATTCTTTGTTATAACTTTTGAAGTCTCAAGAAGAAGACTTTGTGGTCACTAATGGCTATTGAGATGGGAATGCCGATGAAGGAGGTGGCCCTTTCCTCTAGACTAATCTTGCAGTCATTATTATCCGCCCTTAATTCTGCACCGCTAGGCTTGAAGCACATTTGATGCGCTTCTTCCTCTGCATCGTTGAGCTTCTAGCCAATTTGATGCGCTCCCCCATCTAAAAGTGTTAGACTTGAAGTCAATCAGATGCTCCTCTTCGTTTTGCAGTGTTAACCTTGAGGCCAACTTGACGCATCACCATTTACCTACATTTGGGGAGCATTAGGAACACAACTCAATGGAGCACCCGAACTTGCACCACCCTTTGCATACTCTAGGGGAATCTCAGGAGTAGAGGTTGGTGGAGCATGCATGCCTGGGGGATTGTTTGCATACACCAAGTGCCTTCCATAAGGTCAAGCCAACCAAGCATTTTTACGTATACCACTGATTCCAAGGATGTGCATGATCAATGACGGTGACCATGATTATTTCTTTGGGCTAGGGAGCAAGGTGGATGCACATTCTTCTCTCCTTGCGAATCTTCCTTTCCATTTCTAGGGTGTTAAATATAATATCTAGGTTTGTCATAGCACTCATAAATAGAAGGCCAAAGCAGGTTTTGGCCTTATTTGTCTTTGAAAAAGGGAACCTCATTTGAATAGGGAGCTAGATTTGAGATCTCCCTTGAAATACAAACTCAGTTTTCAGCCACTGAAAATGTCGTCCTTTCTTGCCAAAGGTGTCCTTTTTGAGTCTCAATGTCTACAAAAGTGAATTGTACTTGCTAAATTCTGAAAGGTTTGCAGTTAATTATTTAATACCATAAGTAGACTGGACAAATGAGACTTGGGTCATGAAGTACATCTTGAATGACTATGAGGTGATCTTGGTTCATGATTTCCATGAGATCCACCTTGGGTAGTCAATAAATAGTTGGTTACAACCTCTTTTATTTGCTTCCCTCGACTTTCCTCTAGTGTGGAGCTCTCATTGTTGTGAATATATCATGGCTTTGTGGCGCTCTTTCTTGCTTGCAAAGGTTCTCGTCTTTTGCCAAACTTTTTATAGCTTGCAAAGCTCTTTGCTTTGTAATGCTCTTTCCTTTTATGATGATCCTCATGGTTTTGCGAAGCTCTTTTAGCTTTGTGATGTTTCTTAGGACTTGCGAAGCTCATCTTCTGGGCAACTCTCTAGTCGTGTGGCGATCTCATGGTTGTGTGAAGTTCGTTTAGCTATGTGATGCTCTTTGCAAGTATGCAAAGCTCCCCATAGTTCTTCAAAGCTCTTCTACCTCTGCCTTGCAAGTTTTTTTGTAGTTTTACAAAGCTTTCTCTGACTTTCTCCCTGCCTTTATGTATTTCCTTTGGTGCTTGGAACCTGCATCAAGGGAGAAAGACACCAAATCCTTCCTAGGAAAGCAACCCATGAAATTCAAAGAGGAGATAAGATATGTTAAATATATTAATGTCCAACTAATGACCACAAAAGTAGGTCAAAGGGACTGCAGATTACATAAATGTGTAAGGGAAAAGTGAAAAACCAAAAAGGTCTCCAAAAACAAGAAAAACAATGTTGAAAGAAACAGTATAAAACATGGCAAAGAGTAACCATGCTTAGAGCCAACGAACCAAAGGACCCAACCACCCTCAGGTTCAAAGAAGGGAGCAAAAGGAATGAGCGATCCCCAAAAATCTCTAAACATCGGGAGCATGAGAATAAACCCTAAGAAAAAACTAGGAGGGAACCCATCAAGAGTTCAATCTGACTCTCCTAGCATCCAAGGCCAACCAGAAGAAGCTCCAAATAGAAGTATGACCCGAAGAAGGGGAGTTGTGATGCCTGGTCTGTCTTCCAATCCTTTGTCGAGAAGGAAAAGTCCTCTGTGAAGATTTGGTGGATCTAGTCTATCTCCTGATGTCGGGTCTGAAGTGAATACGCTGATGAAAACTCGGGGAACTGTGAGTAGTGTCTTTGGGCCGCATTGATTTGGAATGTGAGGCTGTATTGATGTCAATTTGTCGCTTAGTGCCTCTCCTCGAAGGTAGCACCATGAAAAAGGAAGTAATTCGATGAGTGGAGACTGGTCTAGTGGGTCTCTAAATAAAATGATCATGAAGCGTAAGAGCTTCCTGTATATATAAAGCCAAACATCTTTGGTCCTCATATTTGAAGAAGTTAGAAAGAGTCCGTGTCTTAAATAGGCAGTAAAATCTCCCCCTGATCTCATAGTATATGGGACAACGGAAGATATGAAGTGCTCCTCGGACTCTGTCTCCTGGATGCTGCATAACTGACAAATCCTGTTTGCTCGATCTATTTGGTGATCTGCCTTAATCCCAAGCCTGTGGGACCCCACTAGAAATTGTCCTAATGGGATGTGAAGAGAGTGCATCCAGTGGCAGAATGTATACTGTGGACGAATGATAAGCTCGTCACTCAACGTCAAGAAGTGCTCTGCATAAAATGCCATCTTAGGACGTAACTCCCCATGAGGGTTTACCCAAGTAGTATGAATAAACTGTTTGTAAATATCATCCCTAATAATCCGGTTCAACTCTTGTCTAGTGGGTAGAAGATGAGTCGGTGCGTCCAAGGAGTACCTAAATGGAGGAAGTCGATCCATCCTGATTCACACATACTCCAATAGATTAGAAACCCTTGTATACCAACGACGTCCATGGGTCGAGGGAGCTGAGAGAGCAAGACTCTCTGAAGAACAGTACGCTAAGTATGGATATCTATCATGCCCACTCGCAGAATCAACAAACCTCCATATACGATGTATGAAAGAGATCAGATCAAATATAGTCTCCAGTCGGAAGGGCCGGGCTCCAAACTCTGCAAGAATAATGTGTTGGGGAACTGTCTGCGTACATCTGATCAAGTGGCGAAGGAGAAGTGTCTGGACCCTCTCAACAGCAACCCAATCACCCTCAAGTAAAGAGGGCCTCCAAACTACAGATCCATAGAGAACTGTGGGTTTGATAAGTGTATCCATGAGTGACATCTTGGATGAGATATCCTGAAAGTGACGTTGAAAACACTGTCGTTCAAGGAGATCTAAAGAACCATAACCTTTGTTTATTCTAGGCTGGAGTGCCTGCCTCAAGCTAAAACGTGGACCAAAAAATTGCACTCCCAGATAAGTATAGGAAGTGGCAATCTCAACGTCCTTTCTTCTAAACAAGAAATGGAGGTGGGAGGTCTTCAAGCCATTAAACACCGTGACCTTGGTTTTCTCGAAATTAACCGTTAGCTGTCGGAGATCACAAAAAAGAGCCAAAGCATCCAACTGCAGTTGTAATCCCTTAGGGGAAGAGGCTAGGAGAACCACATTGTCCGTGAACAAGAGGATAGAAATCAAACCCTGGTGAAGAAGACACCCATCACTTGCCTGAATATGTTCAGGAAGAAAGGTCTCTAACTCATCAATGTATATCCCAAATAAGGTTGGGGGCAAAGGGCATCCCTGCTTGACCTTAATGGTACTCCTAATAAACTCTGAAATCCCATGAACTGTGTAGAGATGACCAAGGACATTCTCGTATAATCTCATAATGGCTGCCAAGAGGGTCTCAGAAATGCCAATATTCCTAAGTCTCTGGGAAAGTGCCTCTCTCGGAATAGAATCAAACGCTTTCCTAAAGTCTACAAAACAACAATAGACTTTGGATGAGTGATGACGTGCCTCCTCAATAATGGCCCGGAGTGTGAAAATATGATCAATGGTTTGATGGGCTGGTCTAAACCCTGCGTGTCCCCTAGCTCAGAGGTGTCTCTACTCTAGTTCTCTCGAAAGCTGCATGTAAAATATAGTAGCATACAATTTCGAGCATGTGCGTCCAACCATGATCGTCCTGTAATTATTAGGATTTGAACAGGACCCTGATTTGTGTATCGGGTGAATAATGTGATGTGACCAAGAGGGTGGGAAACCCGAATAAATCACGTGGTTGAAAAGATCAACCAAATAGCTTCCAAAAGCTCTAAAACCATGTTTGAAGAACTTGGCTTGGAAACCTTCTTCATCAGCGGCCTTGCTACTTTTCATCACCTTCACCACCTCTCTAACATTCCTGTATGTGAATAAGTGAGAAGAAGATGGTGGAGAAGTAACATGGGTTTGCGTTTGGCCAGGAATATCATAAAGAGAGGAGGTATGGGAAATCATGGATGTGGGATTAAGCTCATTGGGGGGAGGGGGGAGAATGCCATGGGAGGATGGTACGGCAAAAGAGTTTGGGGGAGTGAATGTAGGAAGCCCATAAGATCTGTCTCCTTTGAGAAATAAAAAAGTGTTTCTTACATCGAAGAAGGCAATGATAGGATGATTTTAAGGATGGGTAAGAGGGGTGAGAATGGATGAAGGCGTACTCCTGTAATCATCATCATACCACTTATTCATGGGGCAAGATATTTTAGATTGATGGGAAGTAGACGTAGATCTGGTGTAGTCAGGAAAAGATTTGAGGGCAGCTTCGCAAATAATGGAGGAAAGACGTGTATTTGGAATTAACACAACCAGGTGAGAAGAACTAGGGTTCTGGAGGTAGAAGTTGACGGATGTGAGAAAGGAAAATGTCAGAGTCCCCATCATCAAACTGGAAAATGGTACGTGGTATACTGAAAGAGGGGGTTGTAACAGGAGGGGAGAAATCAGCCCGGATGGAGAAAGAAAGAAGATCATGGTCCGCAAGAGTAATGGGGAAAATGGAAAAATGATGGATGAAGGGCAAAAGATTATGACTGGATAAGATGTAATCCACCACACTCTTACCTCCCCCATGAGGTGTACATGTGAAAGAGTGTGAATCTGGAAAGCAAGGCAACCCATTAAGAATCAACAAATCTCATTCCCCAACTGTAAGAGGTGTCTTTTTTATGTCATGTAAGGCCCTGAAGCATCATTTGACATCCTATGCAACCCCACAGACTCTGAATCAATCTCCTTTGTGTAGAGTGTATCAACGGTGCGATCATGGAGAGGTATTTGAAGGTCTTTGGTATGGGCATTGAAGTCACCAAAAAGGATAGCTTCTTTGATAGCTGAAAATTGAGTAATCCTAGCGTACAAATCTATAAAAGGGTCCCCCTCAGGACCACTATGAATGGCATATGATGAAGATGTTGGAGGAAAGTAACAAACTACATTGTAAATATCTCTAGCAAGTGGGGCAGT
Organism: Torreya grandis; assembly: GCA_037957365.1. Classification (NCBI taxonomy): domain Eukaryota; kingdom Viridiplantae; phylum Streptophyta; class Pinopsida; order Cupressales; family Taxaceae; genus Torreya; species Torreya grandis. The sequence continues at coordinate 703,096 of JARHVA010001221.1, read as the reverse complement.
CCCATTAATCTGGACCCACATGAATATAGCAAATTCATTATAAACCTCCACTGAAATTTTGCTTTGGAGCAAGTCTCTAAATAAACAAGCAACCCCACCAGAACCTCTAACTCCACTAGAACTCCTAGTCTCTTGATGACAAGCTGAAAACCAATGGTATCCTGTAATGTTTGGGAGAGGCCGTACCGGGCTCTCACGAGTCTCTATAATAAAAAGAATGTCTGATGACCCAAGAGCGTCAAAGATTAGGCCTGGTGATGACCAAAAAGAACCATTACCATTCCAACAACTGAAAGAGATGTCTGAGCCCTGCTGCCTCTCCCAACGAGCCCGTCATTTAGAAACCCCATGTTGAGATTCCCGTCCTGGAGGAAAGGAGTCCCTAACCACTACCTTGAAGTTCTTAAGAACTACCCATTTCCTTGTTTTATGTGTTGCCACAACCACCTCTCTGGGGCGTTTAAGCTCTGCAATCTATGATTTGGTGAGATCTTCATCAAGAAAGATCTTACTAGGGAGAGAGAACAAGGAACGCCTAGCCCTGAGGGTCCTAAGCCGGTCAACAACGGATTTGAAGTGGAGGAAAAGTGTGGAATCGAACCCACCCATGCTCTTTCCAATGTCAAATCCAAGATACCTAGTTTGTTCCTAAAGAACTTGGTTGCGACCACCATGGGATCCAAAGAGGAAAGAGGTAAGGGAAGCTCTCTCACATTGAGGTTCAATTTTCTAATGTGTCTAGTATGCTCCTCTGTGAGTTTTGCTTGAACAATTTCCTCTACTGCTGCTATAGGAGGATTTTTATCTTTGCCCTTGACCATTGGATGTGTGTTTCTGTTTCCTGTTTAAGAGAAGCCTATTGAGATCTAATCTCTTCTTGCTTGTTTTTGATATCGAGGAGCTTTGCTTTTAAACTTTCATTAGGGGGCTGCTCTTTATTGGCGATCCTTTCCTTCAAGAAGCTATTTTAAAACTCAATAGCTGCAATCCTGATCGTGAGATCATTGATTTCAGATCGAAGTGATTTATTAGCATTCTCTATCTGTTGAATCCTGTCGATCAGGGCTTGGATGAGAGTATGACTGTTGTCAACAGATTTTTGTTGATATGTTTGTGCTAAAGGGGGAATCGGTTCATCATTTTCCCCCATTGTATTGTTTTGTTTGGTCTAAGCTTTATATTCTTCACTAGCAAACTCTTCTGTAAATCACGATTTATCTTTGTTTAGTTGGCACACACTTGCGTTTTGCTAATCCCATCAACACGTCTCCTAAAAATCGTGTTTCATTTGGTATGTGGGTTACCTAGGAGTCTTGCTTGGAGGGATAATGCTTTGCCCTATTTTTCTGTTGTCTATCCTTCGTTGTTAACCAAGATTTTCTGTTGATTGTGTTTTGTTGAACTGGCTTCGATTTGTCATGCCCTAAGAATGGCCTCTGCTACTAGTCCGTGAAAGAGCAGGCAGTTCACAAGGCATTAACCAGTGTTACCAGACAGTTGTGATTGGGGCTACGATGAAGTAGTCACGTGGATCAGGGAAAACGCAAGGAGATTCCAAATTCACATGAACACTTGAGCCTGTGTCATCCTCACGCGATCTTCCTCGGTGAACCTGCAATGATTATGAAAATGAAATTGTCTTCTATCTTCTCGTGATCCTCCTCTCGAGATATTCCTCTTGCGAACCTCACGCGATTTGGTAATTAGATCTGTGTTACATTGTCTTGCTTTGTCTTGCCCTACCCTGCGCTACTCTGCCCTGCCCCTTAACTAGACATTTAACATTTCCTTATCTTCTTTCGCAGTATGTTTCCCAGAAAAATAAACCCAAAGCAAAGGAGTAAAGACATAAGATAGGTTTCTCAAAGCACAACCCATTATAGGTTGAAAAGAGAGAAGAACAATGACGGTGAAAAACCCAAAGGAAGCATCAAAAATAAATTAGAATTAAAATCAAGTAAATGCAAAATCGACACATACAGAAAGTGTTGCCAAAACTCTTTCCCCACACTAATTCATTGGTCTTATTATCATTTTAAGGTTTTAATGAGGGGTGCCCCAAATTTGCAAAATTACGCTGTGTTGGTGATAAAAATGTTGACGTTTTGGGGTAATACCCTTGAGTATTAGTATAATCCAAAGTCTTTGGTTAACTCTATGATTAGATACACTAACTATTAAAAGAAAATCGAATTCGATAGGAATAAGCAATCTTCCAAATAAGCAATTCACATACTAGGATCCCATCTAAACAAGGGTTAAGTGTGTGAACAATGTCACGAGTGTTCTTTAACCAACATCTTCGAGGTTTTGACAGAGTCAAAAAGGGTCACAAAGTTGAGTTAAGATATAAGACATAATGTAGGTTTGCAATCAATCAAGCATCTATAGCTTCAGTAGACACATTACTTACCCACCTGGGCATTGCTTTGTTGCTAGCCAAACATTTATAGCCCCGACGGAGATACCTTTGGTTCCATCTAGGCTTTGCACTTCTGCCATAAAGCGTCCATAGCTCAAGGAGAGATTGGCTGAATCACCCCAAATAAAGATTATGTATAAAGTTTTAGGTTAGTGAAGGCCCCGTTAAGGGTTTAGAATTAGTTTGATAGGAACATGACTGATAAGTTAAAGATTTGCTATAACCATTATCTCTTTTATTCGCTTATTGCCCTCTGGATGCTTCTAAGGTGAGCATTTTGTGTAGGATAACCATCATCCAAACAAGACCTTTTCATCTAAACTTATAAGGGAAAAAGCTTATGCACATTGGAGATGGTTAGGCTTTTAATAGTTTGTGTGCTTAAGATGGAGTCCTACCTGAATCAGGATTCCATGAATACTAAAAGGTGTACCTTACTCAATCTCCATTTCCCATCACCAAAATGCTTCGTTTTACCTTTCTCTACTTTATCTTTTAAGAGTCTTTTAATTAGCCTGACAAGGAAGCTAAGCAAAACGAACTTAGTACGAAGAAAGAAATACACCTATCCTAATAAAGAGATGCAGAAAAATAAAACACAACAAAAAAATCTAAACTACTGCAACCATGTTTTACTTAAGAAAATTATGAGAGGGTGACCTAGGGCCTAGGGGGGAGACCTAATCTAAAATATGGTTCTATATTACTAGACTTGTTCTCTAGTTCATTTCCACTATACTCAATTATTATGTAATTCATGAATGTAAGCCACATCTTCAAGCTTATTCATGTAAAATGAATTATTTAGTTAAGTTGCAGTGGCAAAATTAGTGTTGGAATGGTTCGGACATTCTTGTTTTGATAAACTTTGCAACTGGCAGCCTTTGAATTTAAGGGTTTCGTCAAAGATGATGAAATTGCTGGTATCTGTAGGGTGTGGTTGCCGGTCTACTTAAAGTGGTAGTTTCGCCACCGAACAAAACATAGGAAGAGGAGTGGTTCCAAATGCTTCCTCTTCTTGGCGACAGTTTGTTTAAAGTCTTTGGGGGGTTCTGAGGTGGAAGGGCATAAATACATTCTTTGTGGAAGGTAGAGATCATCAGAAAAGTAAGTGAGAAGTCTTGGAGCTGGATTCATGTTGTAATTTGCAAGCTTGGGTCCTTGCTCATGTTGTCTCATTGTTTCCTAGCTGTGAGTGGTTGTTCCAGTTGTATTGGAGCACTGTGAAAGTCTAAGAAGTGCAAAGCAGTCGTGTGTGCACGCTGTGGATAATATAGTAATGAAAGCTCTATCCATGAAGGCCATGTTTAGCAGTAACTTGTACAATTGTTGAATTACATAGTGGAAGGGGAGAGCAATTGCCTCACCCATTGGAGTTTTTCCCACACTGGGTTTCTCCAGGTCATATAGTGTGTTCAGCTTATACTTTGTCTTATCTTGTGCTTCCTTCTGATGTTTAGTATGGTATACATTTCATTTCCAGCACTCATTTATCTTTGTTTTAGAATTGAAAGTAGTCTAGAACAATCATCTATCAATCATATGTTTAGCCAGGCGTATAAGTTCCGTGTTGGTGAAGCTTAGTGTGGAATATCCATCTAGTTTACGGATTAAGACTCGGGGGACAACCACACTTAACGGATTAAACGGGTTATTGCATAAGCGTATATTTGAGTGACAAAGGCCGAAGGATATATCAAAGTACAATAAGACAAGGGAAAGAGCAAAGAATAGAATGGACACCAGATTAGAATTGTAACTGCAAAGTTATATTATGTAAAATTCTATACAAGATCTGAGAGGTTGGATTTATGATGTTTACGTTCTCCTAGGCTATCTTTGTTTCACTTATGTACTCCTCATCTATCTTTAGGGCTTTTTTAATGTGAGCATGTTTTGAAGGATAACCATCATTGAAATAAGACCTTTCATCTAAACTTATAAGGGAAAAAGCTGATAGAGATTGGAGATGGTTAGGCTTTTAATAGTTCATGTGTTTGAGATGGTTAGGCATTTAATAGTTCATGTGTTTGAGATGGAGTCTTAACTGAATTGGGTTTCAGACTAGAACTGTAACTTCATAATTATATCATGTAAAATTCTATACAAGATTTAAGAGGTCAGATTTGTGATGTATATGTACTCCTAGGATATCTTTGTTTCACTTACGTACGCTTACTCTATCTTTAGGAGTCTTTTAATGTGAGTATGTTGTGAGTGATAACCATCATCGAAATAAGACCTTCCATTTAAACTTATAAGGGAAAAAGCTGATGCAGATTGGAGATGGTTAGGCTCATAATAATTAATGTGTTTAAGATGGAGTCTTAACTGAATCGGGTTTCAGATTAGAACTGTAACTTCAAAGTTATATTATGTAAAATTTTATACAAGATTTGAGAGGTCAAATTTGTGATGTATATGTACTCCTAGGATATCTTTGTTTCACTTACGTACGCTTAGTCTATCTTTAGGAGTCTTTTAATGTGAGTATGTTGTGAGCGATAACCATCATCGAAATAAGACCTTCCATCTAAACTTATACAGGAAAAGGCTGATGCAGATTGGAGATGGTTAGGCTTTTAATAGTTCATGTGTTTAAGATGGAGTCTTAACTGAATCAGGTTTCCATGGTGTACCTTATTCGATCTCCATTTCCTATCACCAAAATGCTTCGTTTTACCTTTCTTTACTTTATCTTTTGGGAGTCTTCTAATTAGCCTCGCAAGGAACTAAAGCAAGACGGGGTTAGTACAAGAAAGAAACACACTTATCCTAATAAAGAAATGCAGAAAATTAAAACATAAAAAAAAACCTAAACTACTGCAATGGTGTTTTAACTCAAGAAACTTGTGGAGGTTGATCTGGGTCCTAGGAGGAGACCTGGTGGATTGTCTCACTTAACATATTAAATGGGTTATTGCGAAAGTGTATATTTGAATGACATAGGCCAAAGGATATATCAGAGTGTTGTAAGACAAGTGAAAGAGCATAGAAGAGCATGGACACCGGATTAGAATTATAACAACAAAGTTATATTATGCAAAGTTCTGTACAATATTTGAGAGGTCGGATGCGTGATGTCTACATAATCCTAGTCTATCTTTGTTTCAATTACCTATTACAAAGAATGGAAGAATTTATTAAATATAAAACAAAGGAAGATGAAGTGTTGGCTGAACTATTACGAGAGTTGGTAACAACTGCTTCTTAACTGATCATTAGTTTGTCATCTTTTGGTAACACCATTGTAGTGCTGCGTGGGACACTATTGACACTATCAGAGTTGTGCGACATTGCAGAAGGGGAGTTAGGACTTCGTGGTATGCACACTTGTGCTTGGGATGATGTTGAAGCTTCTAGTGAAGACGACACATGCTTGAGAGCAACATTGTGATGTCACGAGTCGATACCAAGGCTTAGATCCTACTAGATTAGTTGCCTCTCCTTGAAGAGCAATTGTCCCCATTGCGTTTAGTTGTGGAACAATATGTGGAAAGACGTTGGTAACTTGCACTTCTGTAAACCATTTTCCATGGTTAGGTATTTGACTTGCTTTGACGGTCCAAAAGAGAGGGATCTCTTGTTGATGTGTTCGTTTGACACAAGTGTTAATTACTTGGTCTGATTCTTTTGGTGCAATGCAATTAAGAATAATCTTTGCTTGCTAAAATGTCTCTACAATATTCAAAGTATCTAGCAAAGGTGGAAAATCATGACACAAGAGTTTTGGATTAAAGACTGGATGCAACCCAGGACAATAAGGAAGATTATGCTCGAAATTATTATCTCTTACTTGCTTGGTGATGGTGTGGGGCACGTACTAAAGTGGACGAAGCTTGCAGTAAACCCTGTCGGTCTTTCTTTTCACAAATGAAGCCTTACTCAATCACCAATAGGTGTGTAGTGTTTGATGTTGATCATGGCACTGCTAGTGCGTAGCATTTTCTTGTTGCAAACTGGTCTGCACTTGCTTCTGTGAGTGCTCAGTGAGCTCGACAACTTTGTCAACTATCTTTTGAGTTGGAGGCTACATTGATGGGTGCCAGAGGTTGGAAACCCAAGTAGACCTAAAAAGAACTGTGCGGTTGAGCTGTGTAGAGCTCTATTGTAGTTGTGCTGAATGAAAGGAAGACTTTCATCCCATGTAAGTTGCTTATTTGAATTGTACATTCTTAGAAGTTGCACAATCATCCTATTTACCACTTTCTTCTATTCATCAATTTGAGGATGGAATGCGGCAAGGCTTTTTCAACTTTGTGTCCACCATAGACCAAAGTTTTTTCCAAAAATTCCTCAAGAATATTGTATCTCTATTAGAGATGATAGTTTCTAGTATTCCAAAGTAGATCTAGACTTGCTGAAAATAAAATTGAGCTGTTTCTAGAGCTAAGATTGCTTTCTTACAAGGTGTGAGAATTGCGATCTTTGAGAATCTATCAACTTCTACATAAACAAAATCACTACCATGCTTGGTAGTAGGGTAGCCTGAGAGAAAGTCCATGGAAATGGATTCCTATGGTCTTTTTGGAATCAATAGAGGTGTGTATGTACCTTGCTTCTTGTTGACTGGTCTGGCAATTGCATATGTGGTACAAGACTTGATGTATTTGACAACTTCTGAGTTGAGGTGTGGCCAAAAGAAGTACTTATGTAACATCGCAAGGGTCTTTTCAACTCCAAAGTGTCTTGCAACCTTGTTGAAATGAGCTTCCCATATTAGTTTTTGTCTCTCTGCTTTGTGCGGTACACACAAGTGCCCAAGATGATATAGGAGTGCATCTTGCAAGTAGAAGTCTGAATTTGAATCGTTGCATTGCAACTTCTGGTAGATTTCTGCAAAGTTCATATTCGATGAGTACAATTTTGAACAATTGTTTACTTCATGTCCTTGTGCGTCAAACACAATGAGGAGAGCTTGAACCAGAGGTTAGCTGAGACAATTTGCTACTGGATTGGCACGTCCCTTCTTATGCTTGATGTTTAGATGGAATTGTTAAAGATAAGAAGACCATTTTTGATGTTTCTCTTATTGCAGCTTGTTTTGAGTTTGCAAGAAGTGAAGAGGCATGTGATATGTGTGGATCATAGTCTCCTTTCCCAATATGTAACGCTTCCAATGCTTACATTCTTGGACAATGTCATAAAGCTCATAGTCGTATGTGGGGTAGTTCCTTACTGACACAATGAACGTTTCACTGTAGTAAGCAACTAGCTAACCGTGTTGAGTGGCGACTACTCTTAAGTGCATAATTAGATGCATCAACCTCTATCTCAAATGGTAGGTGAAGATTAGGTAACACAAGTACTGGCACGATTTAAAGACAAGTATTGGCACGATTTCAGTTCTTCAAATACTTTATGTTGTGCAGTTGACTAGATGAAACTTGCTTTTGTGACACCTTTGGTAACTTGATTTAGAGGTCAAGTCACATGAGAGAACCCAAGTACAAATCTCATATAAAAATCTGCTAATCCCAAGAAGCTGCGAATCCTTGTGAGATTTGTTGGTGTAGGCTATGCCTGGATGACTTGAATCTTGGTTGGGTCTACATGAACTCCTTGTGCGTCAACAATGTATCCAAGATATTGTACCTCTCGCATGGTAAATGAACATTTCTCCATGTTAGCATACAACTTGTGTTGTTGCCATAGTTACCATGTTCGGTCGAACATTGATGAAGTTTGGTTCGATCCGAACTTTTTGGCCCCACCAAACTTGTTTGGTCTAGTCTGAGGGTTATTTATTTTAAAAAAACTTAAAATGTCGAAGCATCATAAATTAGAGGTAGTCCTAGGATCAAGTCAATAGTGTGCATTTCTGTGTAGTGTGTAGGCACTTTTTTAGGTGATTGAAAGATATCCTTGTATTCTCCCAACATGTTATTCAACTTTTGTGTTTGTTGACGCTGAAGGAAATGTGGTATCAGTTTGCACTGCAAGGACGTTCTAATGTTTAGGTTTCACCATCAAGAGTATAGACTTCTTACTAGAACTGATTAGCTTCTTACATTGCTTGACGCTAATGAGTGAAAGCTTAGGAACTACTTTTGGTATGCGATGTCTCATATCCAACATCTTTGACAACTTTACTAGGATTTGCTTCATGGACTGAATGTCAATGGTAAGATATGGTTGACCAAGTAAAACATCACAACCCTCTGATGGTGCAACATTGCAAAGGACTGCTTATTGAAAAGGATTGATTTTGTATACCATCTGAGACTGTTGAATGGCATGTTTCTCAAAGCCCACACTGAACCATCCAATGGAGTATGGTTGTGGGTAAGGTGTCAGTGGCAAGTTCAACTTGTGAATTGCTTCAAGAGAAATCAAGCTCGTCTGACTTCCATTGTTAACTATGAAGTGTATTGGTTGGCTATTGATCCACATTTGAGAATGGAACAATCTTTCTGCTTCCTCTAACAGAGGAGGAAGCAAGGTTTGTGGTACCTATCATAATCCATGATTTGCTTAACTTCCTCAAGTGTTGCAGTGTTAGTACTTGCACCTGCACCTGCACCCTCAAGCTATGCAAGCAGAGTTTTCCTAGCGCAACACTCTTCATTGGAGTGATTGATGGAATTATGAACTGAACACCACTTGCCATTCGTGGACTAATTATTTTGATCATTTGATAATGTGTTCTTTTGAGGGTGGCATGATGGGCAATTTCTTTATTTAGGATTCCGCATGCAATGCTTAGACTGCAATTTTGTCCCAAGACTTGGACTTTTATTTCCTAGTCTTCAGTTTAGCTTTTGCTTCAAACTTACAAGACAATTTGCAGGATTCTTCAATGGAGGAGATTTGGAGGAAATCCACATTAGATTGGATATATAGTCTCAAGCTTGACGTATACTTCAAAACAAGTTTTTGCTCAGATTCCTAAACATTCAATTTAGAAACCAAAGTATGAAAGAGCTTTGTGTATTCTTGAGCAAATTGATCATGGCCTTGGTATAACTCAGAATACTTGATGTACGAAACCATTCAAGGTATCTAAAAATGTGTCTAAGTCAACATCTTCATGTGCTTCATGTGCAGTGCAGTAGTTACTCTACCATTTCTTTACTGATAAAGAAACCTTCAGAAGAGGGAATGTAATCTTTTCTTGGTTAGAGAAATGATTGACCGCGTAGTATGAACATATTAGATTTAAGCTAATTATCTAGGGCATTTGCATCTATTTTTCCTTCCAACATAGGGATGTCTAGATTTGACTTGTACCTTATATGGTGTGTGACAACCAAAAGGTCACTATGAAGATGCGCTGGAAGGAGTGTGAACATGCTTGAGAAGTTGAGCGAAATGATTGACAATACTTGCTCGTTCATGTGTATGTCATTCTTCCAATTCTTTCCATTGTGTTTGCAAAGCATTCCCTATCATTTTTTGGAACATTTATGAAGTCAGGGTCTTTGAAGTCGATTTGTCTGTCATCTAAAGACGTGAAGGGAGGTATGATGAAGAGTCGCGAGTTTTAAGCCCTAACTTCCTATAATCATACCTCGTATGAGTGGGTATCCAAACAGAGTAGGATTTCAAACACAACTTCAATACCATTGTGAGATGATATGAAGTGTATATGCTTTGATACCACTTATTCGGTGCCTGAGAGGAGACTCAGTGGACAACCACACTTAATGGATTAAATGGGTTATTGCAAAAACACATATTTGAATGACAAAGGGTGAAGGATATATCATAGTGCATGTGACAAGGGAAAGATCAAAGAAGATAATGGACACCAAATTAAAATTGTAAATGCAAAGTCTCGTACAAGATCTGACAGGTTGGATGTGTGATGTTTATGTATTTCTAGTCTATCTTCGTCTCACTTACCTATTGCAAAGAATTGAACAATGTTTTAAATTTATCACAAGGGAAGATGAAGCTTCTGTTGAACTGTCACAAGAGTTGGTAACAACTGCCTCATAACTAATCATTAGTTTGTTGTCTTCTGGTAACATCACTATAGTGATGCACGGGACAGTATTGACATTGTTAGAGCTTTGCGACATTGCAAAATAGGAGTTAGGACTTCACGGTATGAGCACTGTGTTTGGGATGATGTTATGACACATGCTGCAGAGCAACACTATGATGCCATGAGTCAATTGAAGGCTCGAATCCTCCTAGATCAGAGGGTGGGCCTGAAAAAATGCTTCAAGTACTGCTTATTAGTTGGAAGAGCCAGGTTTACGCCATTAAGAGTTTGCAAACGAAATGTTTTTCCCCCCAAGATCTCTGATATTTGATATGTGCCCAGCCACATGGGTTCTGGCTTGGTGTGTTAACCCCTTATTCTCATGGGCCTTGTCCTAATGAGCACCAGATCTGCTATTCAAAATACATTGTTTCTTAACCACATCTTGGTGCTTGCTGAACTGATTGAGAGGCTTTTTAGTAATTTCTTCAACCTTGAAAATATCAAGTAACCTCCTTTCCAGTAGATCATTTCCCCCTACATATTCTTAGATGAATTTATAAATGGGAACTAGCAAGTTTATAGGAAAGATAGGTTCTTGCCCATAAACCAATTGATAAGGCAATGTTTTCAAAGCACCTTTGATTCTAATCTGCTTGCCCATAAGGCATACTTCGATAGTGTGCCAAGTCCATGTTCTTATTTGTAGTCTTCTTGATAATGCTCAACAAATTTTTATTTATGAAGCTAGCCTCTCCATTACCTTGAGGGTAATAATTGGAGGCAAACTTAAATATGATTTTCTTATCATATGACCATTCAATAAATTCAACAAACTTAAAAGTTGGGCTGTTGTCATAGACCAAGGAGTAGGGAGTCCTAAACCTAGGTGAGAATGTTTTCTTCTAGGAACGTGATGACTTTTCTAGTAGTGTTGTGGTTGGTGGCCGTTGCCTTTGATCATTGAGTACAATAATATGTAGGTGTGATTACGAAGTTGTGCCTTAAGCTTGAATTTGGGTTGACAACCCCTATGAAATCCAATCCCCATTGTGCAAAAGGGCATTGCTCAATCACTAGGTGTAGTGGCATCGCTGCATGTTTTCCTCTCCCGGCATAAAATTGGCATGAATGGCAAGTTCTCACATGTCAGTGGGCATGTTTGAAAACCGTGGGCTAATAATACCCTAGGGCTTGCCCTAAGACATTAATGAGTAATGGTGTCTCTGAAGAATTTACCCTTCCCAAGCCTTCATGTAATTTCTCCATGACCCTTTGAGCCTTAACTTTGTTTAAGTAGCAAAGATAAATGCCCTCATTGTTTTCCCTGTACAAAATCCCTGCTTTGAGCATACAGTGAACAACTTTGAGTCTCAAGGCTCTCCTTTGTTTGAAGTTTAGATGCTTTGGGAAATCTCCTGTAGCGATGTAGCGCAAAATGTCTGTATACCATGCATCTACATCTTTGGTGAGCTCCTCCACTTGGTAGCAAACATCAACATTGGTTCCCCAAGTTACCATCTTGGGCTCTACAATGAAGTGGCCTTCTACAATCATTTGGCAAATTCCTTGCCCTCTAATTATCCTAGCTAGTTGCATCTGCATGTTGTACCCTTCAATCACCAAGACCCATTTTCCTCTTCTCTTTCCCAACTCTGTCTGGTAGAGCATCACCTTAATGGCAAGATCAGGGATGATAGCATGTATTCTGATCCTCGAATTGTGAGATCTGAATTTCTTTGCAGCTTTAACCGAAGTGAAAGCTTGTTTCTCCAAGGGCAGGTTTTCTCAGCTCAGCTTCTTTCAGGTTGGCACTCACAAAGGTGACGGGCCTTTCATCTTCTCTCCCATGCCTCTAGGTTAGCCCTGCAGCGATAGAGTATTTTGAAGTGAATTAATAGCATAGAAATGCAAATACTGGGGTAGTAACATTGACTTTCTTGATATCTTTGAAGGCTTGTTTAGCTTTGCTACTTTATTCAAATTTAGCTTCTCGTTTCAGCATGCCATTCAATGGTTTTACTATCTCAATGAAGTCGGAGATGAAGTTTCTTACAAAATTTATTTTCCCAAAGAAAGATAATTCCTTTTTGCTTTTTGGACTCGGGATTTTTTAAAATATCATCAACTCTATGAGGATTGATAGATATACCTTTTTTGAAGACCATGTGCCCTAACAACTTACTTTAAGTTACTCCAAAGATACTCTTCTTAGGGTTCAAAGAAATACCATTTTGCCTGCAATGCTCGAAGAATCCATGTAGATGATCCATCATCCCAATGCTCCGCCCAAGCCTCAAAGAACAAAATTATATTAGCCATTTAAATCACAATACAGTTCTTAGCCAATCTCTTAAATGCGATGTATAAGGCCCTTTGAAAGGCAGAACTAGCATTAATTAAACCAAAAGTCACGTGTTTATAAACAAAGGCACCCCATTTTGTAGTAAAAGTACTATTAAACTTACCCTTTTGATCCACAATTACTTGATTGTATCCAAAAAATCCATCTAGAAAGCATACCATTTTTGATCCATTAACCATTTGTAAGAATTCATTGATGGAAGGCAGCAGGTAGTTGTCCTCATTTGAGGTTCTATTCAGATTCCTGAAGTCCACAAAGAGCCTTGTCTCGCTACTCTTTTTCCTAATAGGGACAAGGTTGGCTATCCATGCGGAATGCCTAACAGGAAATATTATCCTAGCAAACACATGGTTCTGCACTTTCTTATGGATACTTCATCTGAGTAATGGGTTAATTGGCGTTTGCCTTTGCTTAAAGGGTTTTCACATTAGGCTTTAGAGGAATAGTGTGGATCATAACTGTGGGATAAAATGTTTTGAGGTCCTCATAAGTCCAAGCAAAGATATCCTTGAATTTGGTGAATATCCATGAATTTTTGCCTTTCTTCACGAGAACAAGAGATTCTTAAATTGACCAATTGGGGATCCTATTCCGTATCTAAGATCCCCTGCTCATAATCCTTCTTTTGTGAAGAGTTTTTTTAATCATCCGTTTTGGGGTTAAAGAATCTAGCTTTTGGATCAATGTGTTTTTTGAGGGAGACCAAGCCTTTGACAATTTTGTTGGTATTGAGGTTGATTATCCTTTGTTCATCATTCAGCCCCACTTTCCAAACATATTTACATTGCAGTTTGTTACTTTCCTCTAGTGTCTTCATCATATGCCATTCATAGTGGCCCTGAGGGGGACCCTTTTATAGATTTGTATACCGGAATCTCTCAATTCTCAGTTGTTGGAGAAGTTATCCTTCTTGGTGACAGCAATGCCCATACTAGAGACTTTCAGATACCTCTCCACGATCGTTCCATTGATACACTCTGCACATAGGAGATTGATTCAGAGTCAGTGGGGTTGCATAGGAGGTTAGATGATGTTTCAGGTCCTTACACAACATATGGAAGACAGCTCTTACAGTTGGGGGAATCTCATGATTTGTTGATTCTTAATGGGCTGCCTTGCTTTCCAAATTCACACTTTTTCACATGTACATCTCACAGGGGAGGTAAGAGTGTGGTGGATTACGTCTTATCAGTCATAACCTTTTGCTCTTCATCTGTCATTTTTTCCTTTTCCCCATTACCCTTGTGGATCATGCTCTTCTCTCTTTCTCCATCCGGGCTGATTTCTCCCCTCCTATTACAACCCCCTCTTTCAGTATACCACGTACAATTTTCCAATTTGAGGATGGGGACTTTGACATTTTCCTTTCTCACATCTGCCAACTTTCACCTCTAGAACTCCAGTTCTTCTCACTTGGTTGTGTTAATTCCTATTACATGTCTTTCCTCCATTATTTGGAAAGCTGCCCTCAAATCTTTTCCTAACTACCCCAGATCTATGTCTACTTCCCATCAATCTAAAAGATCTTGCCCCATGAATAAGTGTTATGATGATGACTGCAGGACTCCACTGTCAACTTTGGTACGCCTTCCTCCATTCTCACCCCTCTTACCCAGCATTAAAATTATCCTATCGTTGCCTTCTCCGATGTAAGAAAAGCCTTTTTATTTCTCAAAGGAGACGGATCTTATGGGCTTCCTACATTCACTCCCCCAAACTCTTTTGGCGTACTATACTCCCATGACATTCTCCCCTCCCCACTGAGCTTAATCCCACATCCATGTTTTCCCATACCTCCACCTTTTTTGATATTTTTGGCCAAACGCAAACCCATGTTGCTTCTCCACCATCTTCTTCTCACTTTTTCACATACACAAATGCTAGAAAGGTGGTGAAAGTGATGAATAGTAGCAAGGCAGCGAATGAAGAAGGTTTCCAAGCCTAGTTCTTCAAACATGGTTTTAGAGCCTTTGGAAGCTATTTGGTTGATCTCTTTAACCACGTGGTTTGTTCGGGTTTCCCACCCTCTTGGTCACATCACATTATTCCCCTGATACACAAATCAGGTTCTTGTTTAGATCCTAATAATTACAGGACAATCATGGTTGGACACACATTCTTGAAATTGTATGCTATTGTATTACACATGCAACTTACGAGAGAGCTAGAGCAGAGACACCTTGGAGTTAAGGGGACAGGGAGGGTTTAGACCAGCCCATCAGACCATTGATCATATTTTCACACTCCGGGCCATTATTGAGGAGGCACGTCATCGCTCATCCAAATCTATTGTTGTTTTGTAGACTTTAGGAAAGCGTTTGATTCTGTTCCGAGAGAAGCACTTTTTTAGAGACTAAGGAATATTGGCATTTTTGAGACCCTCTTGGTAGCCATTATGAGATTATATGAGAATGTTCTTGGTCGTCTCTGCACAATTCATGGGATTTCAAATTTTATTAGGAGTACCATTGGGGTCAAGTAGGGATGCCCTTTGTCCCCAACCTTATTTGGGATATACATTGATGAGTTAGAGACCTTCCTTCATGAACATATTTAGGGTAGTGATGTGTAGTATCCCTTGCTACTTCTAACTTCAAATTGCTGATTAGAGGTTCAAGGAATATCGTCAAACACTTTGCATCCAACCTCTTACTTGCTGGTTTAGTGTTTTCAGTTTGCTTTGCTTGCTTGGAATGGTTTCAAATGAAGTTTAAATGCTTGCAATAAACACTACAATGTCTAAGCAATGAACTAAGATGAAAATGCAATTCTTTTGGTCTCTTCAAATGCATATATAGGATCTATACATGCAAATTATGCACCTACAGTCAATTGACATTTCGTCAAACACTTCGCATGCGAACTAATATGCGAGGTATGAACAATATGGATATGAGCAATACACCTCATAAATGATATGCAATTTATCCCTCTTTTATTGATATGTCAATTACAATGTTGATAGAAATATGTATAGCCAAGACTCTTCGCTGTACAAGTATGCATCTTCTGAAAATCAGAGTACAATGGCAACAATAAACACTATTCTATATGCTATGAATGATACAAAACATAAAGGAACTTGAATATATGAAGCCCCTTTGAAATCGATGTAGTGATAGCAGCGCCAATACAATGCAATGATGATTCTTCAAAGCTGAGTTGACCTTTATGTGAGCCGCCCCTGCCTCAGACCAGCAACTGATATAAAATAAACCGTAGCCTTTTGAGACCCTCTCAAGCACTAAAAACTATTGTCATGCCCTATATAATGGAGTGCTCCAGCGAGAAGAGAAAATCGATGCAAACCAAGGCCTCCATGGTCAAAATCGTGGTCCTTCAGCATGCCAATATGATGATTGAAAATTATATCAGACTGTTTGTACAACTCAGAAATGCTTTCTATGCAAGAAATTAATGCAAGTTTAAGCTAGAAAATAATCTCCACAGTTGATAAACAATCTTTACCTCTAAATTTGGTCAAAGGCCACAAAATTTGCAATGTAAGTACAAATTGAACTTCTGATTGAAGCCCACAATTAAACAATAATTTTAGCTGATAGTTTCACAGCGTCAAAATTGCACAACCTATGAGAGTTTTTGTTCCCAAAGGTTCAATAATGACAAAAATCCTAGCTGTTTCCTTCTCCAAACAAGAACTCCAAATCAAATGTCAAATCATGGATTTAATAAAGTCAATGTGCACACATTTAATATTATTTTAAATAATATTAAATGATTAAAAAAAAAGCTTCTAGAAGGATCAACCTCCTCTTGAAAAAAAGTTTGAAGAGAGAATCAGCTAAGCTTCTTAATATGCAATCTCCAAGTCAATATTAATTAAAGTACTTAAAAATCATTAAAATGAGGGTCATGGTCCCATTGCACATAAAGTGATTTTTAATACCTTATATTATAATTGCACTTTATAAATAATTATTAATAAAGTAATCACTTTATTAATAATTAAAATAACATAACTCCACAAATAATCATTATATCTCAATTCCGTCTGAACTTGGTAGTTAACCATTGTGTCCACTGTGCATTCAACTGCTTTATTAAAAATAGTAAGGGTCCTTCTCTATCAACCACTAATTCACTATAA
Organism: Torreya grandis; assembly: GCA_037957365.1. NCBI lineage: Eukaryota > Viridiplantae > Streptophyta > Pinopsida > Cupressales > Taxaceae > Torreya > Torreya grandis. The sequence continues at coordinate 686,271 of JARHVA010001221.1, read as the reverse complement.
ATAGAAAATATCTCATTATCTGATTAAACCAATTGTGCAAGGAGATTGACACTTGCAATCATATCCTGTTCAGGTGCCTTGCTATAAATGAAAACTTTGACTCCCTAAAATGATGACTTACTATAAAGAGTAAGTATGAAGAACTGAGTCCAACAAATGGCCAAACCTGAATTGATACTAAGCTTTGACGGAGAAAAGACACAAATCTCTGCCAAAAAGGACCCTCTAACCATCTGAGTTAGCCTACGAGGTCCAATGATAGGCTAAACCAATCATAAACCATGGTGAGCTAAAATGGGGACATTACAGTCTGCCTTCCCTGAAATTGCTTGCCCCCAAGCAATCTCTCATCTGAAAGCTCATTGCACTTAACCTGAAGCGAAACCACAACTCCACCAGGGTCCCATGGGAAGAACTGTGTAATGTCCCTACTATCTCCAATCACTACTTGCAACACCATCACCAGGACCTGCCAAATTGAATCAAACTCAATAGCAGGTGCCACAAGAACATGAACATCAAGTGGAAGCAACTCTAAAGACCAACAATACTTGCTTCCCAACACTACATAGGATAAGCTATCATACACATCATCTAGCTCATGCACAACTGAACTGTGCATCCGAAAAATGTCATGTACATGAGAATCAAATGAAAAACCATATGCATTCCTCACCATGTACACACCAGAAAACTCCTATGTGAGCCCTGTCTGAAATCCCGATGCACTGGTAGGATCCCAAACACGATGAACGCTCATCTCAAGACTAGGGTTAAGAGAGCAATTGCCATCAAACTCAAAGAGCGGATTGTCATATGACAAAGTAGCATCCCACCTCAAACAAAGGATTGTTCACAAAGTGAACCTCATCACTATGCTGATCCAGACTATACACCTCTGAACCCTTGGAGCCATGTGAAGTGTCATACTCCTCCTAAATCATCTCGCCCTTTTCTCTAAAAAGAGAGATAGAGCGCAAGTTCCCCTCTGCAAGTCCACCCGAAGAATGACCCTGGGACTAATTGCCAATTAGTGAATTTTTTGATTTGTTTCCTATGGTCTGATTTAAAAACTCAAATTCATCATGACATGAATCCACATCACGCAATGCACCAATAGTACCCAATTCTTAAGCCCATGTGACAACTCAATAGAAGCATTTTGCACATGTGGAGTCACTGCTGTCTCATGCTGATGCGAAGTTTCATCACTGCTGTCATGAAAAACAGAACTGTGATGGGTCAAATTTCCCATACAATCCTCATTCTTGACACTTGTATTTTGTGTGCCAATACTCAAGGTCTCTCCCACAACACTTTCTGAACTTGCCATGACTTCTAAATCATCATTACGCTTAAGGGAAAGACTGCTGTCATAAAAATTAGACTTGTTGTCATGACTGATAACAATTTTTGGAGCGCTAATAACATCAATTTTCTCTTCTTCCACCATAGGGCCGTCATAAGCTGATTGATTTTTGTTCTCCTTAGGATGCAAGTCAAATGGTAACACATCTTCTTCCCTTTCTTTTGCATATCCTGCAAGTGGCTGAGCCATTATGGTGTCTTCTTCAACTTCATGGTCCTTATGAATGTCAATACCTTCATCACATGACTGAATTTTGTCCTTATCATGAGCATGGATAGGCCAAAACAAATCTTCTTTCTTTTCTTGTTCTTGCACATTTAACTCTTCACCTTTCCCAATGCTTTCTTTACTATCCTTTGATATTTCGTTCTTTTTCCGCTGCCAATATGGACTTGAAAAATTCAAGTCATCTTCATCTTCATTCGGTATACCCAAAAATAGTGTAAAGGAAGGGATGTCTTTTATCTTTAAACGTTGCAAATTACGATTAATTTGTTGTTGTGTTTGTTCAAGGTCTTTCATTATTTTCTCCAGACTAGATACTATTTCCTTCTTTGGTAGAGTAGTAAGGAAGATAGGTAACAATCTTTCATCCTTAATTCTATACCGGCTATAGGTAGCCATTGATGTAACCTTTTCTACACCTGCTATATGTAACTGATTTTCAACTGAGTTTTGCGGACATGCAACCATCTGGATGTTCACCAAAATGACATGCAATAATGAATCCCCAACAGGATAGCAGGGAAACGGCTCTGATACCATTGTAATATCCCTTGCTAAATTTGATCTTATCTTGTTGTTCTTGAAACTCAAGGAATATTGTCAAACAATTGGTATGCAAACTGAACTTGTCAGGTAAACTGATTGCCAATGGTGTAGAATAGATATGCAAGCAACTTTGTAACATCAATTACATTCAAAAAACACTTAAATTCCGATGAGGCATTTTGTCAAACATTTGGCAAACATACTTCAATATATAAGAAAGTCTGAAAACTATTTATTTGCTAATAGCCAAGGTCTGATTACAATTTTTAAACACTTGCAAAAGAGAGATACAAAATATGAATTTCAACTATCAAATGATTCATACATATGCTCTAACGGCTGTCCAAAATCTTCAGACTTAGAACTCAGAAAAAATGTATGCAATACATAAGCAAATAGTAATGGAAACCTGGATGTCGATTGGGGAATGATCAACAATTTGCTTGGTGAAGACCTTTGATTTTATTTGGAATTTTTGAAGCCCCCTAAGCATGAAACCATCCCCCTCAAGGAGAGCCACCCTTGCCCTAGAAGTCTAATGGATGCTACAAATGCAATGCTGATTCTTCAACCCCTTCGAATATGGTCTTGAAATCTTTGCTTCAACTAGAGGAATTGATTCCTCAATTACCCAGAATGATAGGTGTCCTTGGTGGTGCACAATGAACCAAAATGGAGTCTTCACATAGGCTGGTCGACCCCTACAACAGATTGATATATAAATTTCAAACCTTAAATATGCCCTCCAAACTCCACCAACTTTATGCCAAGGTCTCCTAAGTGGAGCACTTGAGTCACACACACACACACACACTTACACACACTTGCTCCTAATGAAATCGATGCCAATCAGATATGTCAACCGCCAAAAAATTAGTACTCCATGCGAAGTCGACCTCCATGAATGTTTTCCAATAGCCACAAGTTATAGCAATGTGAAAGATTGAAATATCTCTCAACCAAACAACTGCAACCCTTCAGAAGATCTTTCACAACCTCAGTTATGCCAATCAATGGGAGGTTTCGTTCCCAAAGATCAAAGAAAGTAGAAACAGCAGAAACCCTTGGCTTTCCTTCTTCACAACAACACATCAAAACAAATATCAAATCCAGGATGAAAGAAGCTTAGCTGATCCTCTCTTTATACTTTTTCTCAAGAGGAGGTAGATCGTTCTAAAAGCTTTTTTAATCATTTAATATCATTTAAAATAATATTAAATGTGTGCACATTGACTTTATTAAATAACTTAATATTCAACCTCTAAGTCAATATTAATTAAAGAACTTAAAAATCACTTAAATGAGGGTCATGGTCCCATTGCACATAAAGTGATTTTTAATACTTTATATTATAATTGCACTTTATAAATAATTATTAATAAAATAATCACTTTATTAATAATGAAAATAACATAACTCTACAAATAATCGTTATATCTCAATTCTGTCTGAACTTGAGTGTTAACCATTGTGTCCACTGTGCATCCAAATGCTTTATTAAAAATAGTAAGGGTCCCTCTCTATCAACCACAGACTCACTATAAATAGAAAATCCCTCATTCTCTGATTAAAACCAATTGTTCAAGGGATCGACATTTGCAATCATAACCTATTCAGAGTGCCCTGCTATAAATGGAAACTAATGATTCCTTGAAATGATGATTTACTATAAATAGTAAGTATGAAGAACTGAGTCCAACGAATGGCCAAACCTGAACCCATACTAAGCTATGATGGAGAAAACACACTAATCTCTGCCAAAAAGGACCCTCTAACCATTCTGAGTTAGCCTACGAAGTCCAATGATAGGCTAAACCAATCATAAACCATGGTGAGCCAAAATGAGGACATTACATGATGGGTGTCTTCTTCACTAGGTTTTGATTTCTATCCTCTTGTTTGCGGACGATGTGGTTCTCCTAGCCTCTTTTCTTGAGGGCTTACAAGCGCAGTTAGATGCTTTAGCTCTTTTTTGTGATCTCCAGTAGCTGACCGTTAACTTGGGGAAAACCAAGATCATGGTATTTAATGGCTTGAAAACCTTCCACCTCCATTTCTTTTTTAGAGGAAAGGAGGTTGAGATTACCACTTCCTATACTTATCTAGGAGTGCAATTCTCTAGTCCACGTTTCAGCGTGAGGCAGGCATTCCAGTGTAGAACAAACAAAGGTTATAGTCTTTTAGCTCTCCTTGAACGACAATGTTTTCGGCATCACTTTCGGGATATCTTTTCCAAGATTTCATTCATGGATGCACTTATCAGACCCACAGTTCTCTATGTATTTGTAGTTTGGGGGCTCTCTCTCCATGAGGGTGATTGTGCTGTTGTTGAGAGGGACCAGACACTTCTCCTTCGCCACATGATCAGATGTAAGTAGACTATATTTGATCTGATCATTTTCATACACCGTATATGGAGGTTTGCTGATTCTGCAAGTGGACGTGGTAGATACCCATACTTAGCATACTGTTCATCAGAGAATCTTGCTCTCTCAGCGCCTTCGACCTGTGGATGTTGTTGTTATATGGGAGTCTTTGATCTGTTGGAGTCTGTGGGAATTAGGTTGGACCGACTTCCTCCATTTATGTACTTTTTGGACGCACCAGCTCATCTTCTACCCACTAGACAAGAATTGAACCGGATTATTAGGGATGAGGTTTACAAACAGTTTATCCATACTACTTGGGTAAACCCACCTGGGGGGTTACACCCTAAGATGGCATTTTATGTAGGGCACTTCTTGGAGCTGAGTGATGGGCTTATCATTCGCCCACAATATACATTCTGCCACTGGATGCACTCTCTTCGCATCCCATTAGGACAGTTTCAAGTGGGGTCTCACATGCTTAGGATTGAGACAAATCACCATATAGATCGAGTAGACATGATTTGTCAGTTCTGCAACAGCCAGGGGACGGAGTTCGAGGAGCACTTCATCTTTCGTTGCCACATTTACTATGAGATCAGAGGGAGGTTTTACTGCCTATTTAGGACACAGATTCTTTTCGACTTCTTCAGAGATGAAGACCAAAGATGTTTGGTTTTATATATACAGGAAGCTCTTAAGCTTCGTGATCATTTTATTCAGAGACCTACTTGACGAATCTCCACTTAGCGGATTACTTCTTTTTTCACGGTGCTACCTTCGAGGAGAGGCACTAAGCGATAGATTGACATCGATACAGCCCCACATTCCAGATCAGTGAGGCCCAAAGACACTATTCACAGTTCCCCGAGTTTTCATTAGCAGATTTACTTCAGACCTGGCATTAGGATGTAGACTAGACCCACCATCTTCACAGAGGACTTTTCCTTCTAGGTAGAGGATTGGAGGACAAACTAGGCATCATACCTCCCCTTCTTTGGGTCAGACTTCTATACGGAGCTTCTTCTCGTCGGCCTTGGATGCTAAGTTGGATCGAACTCTTAATGGGTTCCCTCCTGGTTCGTCTTTCGTAGGGATCATCCTTGTGCTCCCGGCGTTTATAGATTCTTGGAGATTACTTATTTTTTTTGCTCCCTTCGTTGGACCTGAGTGTGGTTGGGTCCTTTGGTGGTTTGGCTCTGAGCGTGGTCACTCTGCCATGCTTTATACTATTTCTTTCAGCATTGTTTTTCTTGTTTTCGGAGACATTTTTGGTTTCCCACTTTTTACCAACACATTTATGTAATATGCAGTCCCTTTGACCTACTTTTGTGGTCACTAGTTGGACATTAATATATTTATCTTATCTTATCTTATCTACCAATTCCATATGCTCCTTTTCATCAATGATTTGGTCCTTGAAAACATCAGTGTTAAAAACTTGAAAGTTATAAACATCATGAAGGGCAAAAATTTGAAATCATATCAATAGAGAATTTCCTCAATTTGGTATCAGTTAAAGGAGATAAGGTAGCAGCAGAGCTAGCCAAAGAATCAGCCATTTAGTTTTTGCTCTTTAGGCACTGCAACAATAACAAAGGCAATAAAGAATTTTATCAAATCCCAAACTCTATACTTATATTTGCTCAAATATTTAGAGTTACATTAGAATTGACTTCTTACTTGATTTACAATCAGTTCAGAGTTGCCAGCTACCTTTAGTATTAGCATTATTGCCTCATGCTCTATCGTGAATTGAAGACACAAAACTAAGGTTCATATTCAGCTATGTTATTAGTGCAAAGGAATTGCAGCCTAAAAGCAACATGAAATTACTTACCTTGGGGATTAGTGAAGAGTGCACCTGGTTCTAATCCTTGTTTAGACTTAGCACTGTCAAACATAAGCAGCCACATCTCATCTCCAAATTTTTTCTCATCCCTTTAAACAATGCCTTCTTTGAAGTTCAATGCATAGAATCCAATTTCAATTTGCCACGACTTCACTCTTTCATTCTTTTGATGATATTTGGTGATCACATGTTTCATTTAGGCTTCTCTATCATTCTGATTTGATTTGGCATAGCCCTCTAGGGCAGCCACATGTGAGAGAAGTCGGTGGCAACATAACCATTCAAGGCTCTTGACCAGTTTCTACTCTGATTTTCTGAAAATAGAATAAGGCATAACATCTGTAGAAGTTCTGGATTTTACTAAACAATTATGTAAATTATTGCTATAAACTCGTATAATAAGCAAAAATAGTGGTGCTTCACCCTTTCCCCTATATGAAATTACGTTGGTTTGAGCTGATGCATTCTTCCTGTTCCCTTCAAGGAATCTCTCAATAATAAATCTTTTTGCTCAGTGAGTTGGGCTAACTCGTGCATGAAAATTTAGTATTAGTCTTTTTTATGTCTTCAACTATGTTATATCCCTTTAAACTCCCTTCTTAAGTGATCATTTTTTGCTGGCTAGGAGTGTTTACCGTTGGGAAGGTGAAGGATTGTTGGAAACTTGCAGATCAGGGGGTCTTGAAATTCATAACTCCTTTTCAGTTGTTGCTGATAGGCATGGACTATCTCTATATTGTCTTAAGGTTCTTCATCTTCATCATTTTGAAAATCAATGGTTTCTAATACCACAACAGCTGCTGCATTATTGGATGAGCTCATACTAGCATCGTTAGAACCTGTACGAACAACTTCAAGTTTTCCATTTCCTTGACAAAGACATGAAAGTTAGTGAAAAATTAAATACAATTGATCTCACCATGTTGAGCTGTTCGATGGAATTTATGCTAATTGGCTAAGGCCACATCTGTGAGGTTAATGGTGAGGGTAGGGTTGGGAAGTTGTCTGTGATCAAGATTTTGATTATTGTTGTTTTGCCAGGTCTTTTTGTTCTTTTGGAAACATTCCTTATTAGTTATTTTAGGGTTTCCACTCCCTACTTTTCTTTGAAGACTGAAGAAATCATTGCTCAATTTTGGTGCCATCTTTTGGATATTTTCTAATTCATAATTTGTTGTAGAATTTTTCTGACATTTGGGTTGTTCAGAAATGGTCGAGGTGAGAGGAATGTTGTTGGGAAGCAAAGGCACGATGTTTGGCACATTGATCCCAGTTTTGGGCATGACTACTTGCGATGGAGTTGGCTTGAGTGTAGGGGTTGGATTCAAAGGTGACAACTGCCTTTCAATTAGAATGGCTGTAGTGTATGCGGCAGTCACAGTATCCACATCTGACCTCCTCATGAAAATGGAGGTGATGGGATCTAAAGCATCCAAATACATGTCATATGTCCTTCCCGGGATAAGTCTCCTGTTTTGAAGAATCCTATTATATATCCTTTGGAATCTTGTGTTAAAGTTTCTAATGGACTCATTATTCTCTCGTTTTACAAGGCTGAATTGCTTGAAGCCTTAAACAACACACTGGGGTCGGTAGCATCATTAAATTGAGAGATGAATGATCCTTACAAATATTTCCCAGGTAATAATGGACCTTGCTGTTAGATTAAATACCATTTGTGTACCAAAGAAAGGAATAATCTACAAGTCACATCTTTGTGTTCTACATTGAGCAACCTAATGGTCGTCTTGAAGGCTGTCATGTGGTCTTTGACAGTTCAGATCCTGTAAATTTTAAATTTTGGGAGATATCTTTCAGCATTTCTAGGCAAGGGGTGGACATACGTGGTATAATCACAGCACTCACGGTCAGCCAAGCCAACTGTGCGTTGTTTGCCATGCTCAGAATTTTAGGCAACAACTTAGCTTCATCTAGAGTTGGGACTTGTTCTTCGAAAGCTGAGGTGAGAGACCTTCCTTGTACTGAATGGGCTCGAGGTTTTCCTTTGTCACTATGAGTCTTATTATGTTGTTCTAAAGGATTGTCATTGAATATACTTCCTTCCAAACCAAACTTAGAGCAAGGAACTCTGCTAGAAGACTCCAGATGTGTTAAAGAGGGGTCTTTCTAGCACCAATTTTGTTCTCCAATGTTTTGGCATGGGCACAATAATTGGTTAAGAACCCTTTCATTTTAATGTAAATAATAGAATTTAAACATGGTACAGGTTACCTACACTTGTATAACGCTAACAAATATTTACAAAACATAAAATAAATTTAATCTAAGTTGTGAAAATTCGAAAGTGAAAGGGAAAAATATTAATTTTTATTTTTTATAAATCTTATGTGGAGATGATAAAAACTTTTCTACATAAATAAATTGCTTAGAGCAAAGGTGACCATAGTCGAGATTTACAATAAATAGTGCAAGAATTGAAATGATTGTTAAACTTTTTTTTTGAATAGCACACATTCAGATAGAACGTTAAGCTAAACAAACCAATGAAGCTTCAAAACTATCCATGTAGACAATATTAGTTTGAGTACATAAATACTAAATAGTGTCTAAAGTTTTTTAAGTTAGGCATCGACATGAAAGACTTAACACAACATTAATATAGTAAAACTCAAACTAATACTACACCACATTCAAACACAACTGTTGCAGAGAATTAACTCCTTGTATTGAAATCCTTGTTGCCTTGGCATTTCCTTACAAGAGTCTTTTGAATCTATCCAGTGATAATAATTTTGATCTTTTATTACAATCGTAAAAGTTTTTTGTATAGCTTGATAGAGATTTGATGCTTTCCCTCCAAAGGGCTATGAAACTTTTAGTTGCATGCGACCGTTTGATTTATTTAGAATAGAGAAACCATTATTTATTTGAATTGTTGAGCTTCCCTATCCCAATTGGGGTTGGTGCGAGGGGTCCCTTATATAGATAAGATAGGGGTCCTTGACCTCCTAAGCAGAGGACTCTCATCAGTGTGAGGGTCTAGATTTAGATAGGTGCCCTCAGCCTCCCAAGCAAAGGGCTTTCGTTGGTGAGAGGGGCATCCTATCCACAATAGGCCCCTTGGCCTCTTGAGTAGAGGACTTTCATCAGTGCGAGGGGCATCCTAATAGCTATAGTAGACCCCTCAGCATCTCGAGCATGCCTACTATAAATAACTACCCTAATGTTGGCATGAGTCCCCTGACCTCAATTCTAGAATAGAGGCGGTTGAGGGCCCATTTATTATACATATCTATCACTCACCCCCTTACAACTAAGCCTCAAGAAGAGGACTATGTGGCCACTAAAGGCAATCGAGATAGGAATGCCAGTGAAGGAGGTGGCCGTCCCCCCCATAACTAATCTTGTAGGCATGCTGATCTGGATTCAATTGTGCAGCGCTAACCTTGAAGTGCATTTTTCCCGCTCCGTCCTCAACATCATCGGGCTTGCAACGAATTTAACGAGTCCCCCCTCTAGATGTGTTAGTCTTGAAGCCAATCCAGTGCGTCTCTTCCTTGGCAATGTTCGCCTTGAGACCAACTTGATGCATTGCCATTTACCTACATTTAGGGAGCAACAAGAACACAACTCAATAGAGCAACCCAACTCACACCATGCTTTGCATACGCTAGGGGAACTTCAAGAACATAGGGTGGTGGAGCATGTAGGCCTAAGGGACCCTTTGCATACATTGAGGGCCTCCCAAAAAGTCAGGCCAATCTAACATTTTTTCATATATCAATGGTCTTGGGGATGTGCATGATCAAGGATGTTGATTGTGATTCTTTCTCTAGGACAGGGAATGAGGTGGATGAACGCTCTTCTTTCTTTGCGAACCTTCCTTTCCATTTCTGGTGTGTTCAATATAATTTCCAGGTTAGTCGTGGCACTCATAAATAGAAGGCCACAAGATCTTTCATTATTTGTCTCTAACAAAAGACTTTGAGGGGTCCTTCAAACAAGGACCCAAATTTTAGATCTCCACTGAAATACAAATTTAGTTCTCAGCCACTGAAAATGCCATGCTTTGCTGCCAAATGTGTCCTTTCTGAATCCCAAGGACTGCAAAAGTGAGTCGTACTTGCCAAGTTAGGAAAGTTTGCAGTCATTTGCTTAATAGTTAATACCATAAGTAGATTGGACAAATGAGGCCTGGGTCTTGAAGTACAGCTTGAATGACTATATTCAGTGACCTTGGTACTTGATTTCTGTGAGATCTGCCTTGTTGAATCGCTATTTAAAATGTTAGTTACAACCTCATTTATTTGCTGCGCTTGACTTTCCTCTTGTGCGGGGCTCTTAGTGTTGCGAAGATGTCGTGGCTTTGAGGTGCTCTTTCTTGCCTGTGAAGCTTCCTGTCTTTTGCGATGCTTTTATAGCTTGCGAAGCTCTTTGCTTTGCAGTGCTCTTTCCTTTTGCAATGATCCTCATGGTTCTGCAAAGGTCATTCAGCTTTGCAATGCTTCTCATGACTCGTGGAAGTCATCTTCTGCACAGCTCTCCATAGTCCTGCAGTGATCTCACAGTTGTGTGAAGATTGTTTAGCTCAGCGATGCTCTTTGAAACCATGTGAAGCTCCATATAGTTCTGTGAAGCTCTTCTTCTACTCTGCCTCGTGGCATTCTCCGCTGTTTTGCAAAGCTTTCCCTTTGTTTGTACCTGATCTTTTCGTATTTCCATTGGTACTAGGAGCCTGCATCAATGGGAAAAGACACCAAATCCTTCCTTAAAAAGCAACTCATGAAATTCAAAGGGGAAAATTAAACGTTGTCAAAACGTTAAGGCATGATACTTAAAGCACAATCCATTAAAGGCTGAAAAAGCAAAGAATAGTGATGATGAAAAATTCAAAGGAAACATCAAAGAGAAACTAGAATTAAAATCAGGCAAATGCAAAGTTGACAAAACACACGGAAAGTGTTCCAAAAACCCATTCCCCTTGCTAATTCATTAGTCCTATTATCATTTTAATCTTTTAATGAGGGGTGGCCCCAAATTTAAAAAAAAAATAGCATTTTGGTTGACAACAATCTCATTTTATTTATTCCAAAATTGCCTGCCATATGGTGTATTGAGTGCCTGATTTCACTCATTTGATCAGAGAGCGGATAACTTTCCAGCTATTTATGTTTTTTTCTTTCATTTGTTGTGCTTGTATGAATTATATTGAAAAATGACTGAACTGGAGCATCGTGATTGAGATCTTGGGAAAGGGTTTATGCTATAGCATGTACCTTCTAAAGATAACTATCAAAAACCTGCCAAATAAACAAAGAATAATCAGGGGCACAAAGTGTATTGAATTGTGTGTTATGTAATCCCTTAATGTTGAACTCACCAAAATCGATGTAATCAGGTCATTCATTAACAAGACAGTTCCTAAAGTGCACCGGGGAATTCCTTCACCAGGCAATTCCTTGGAGGCAGCTCAGACACGAACAAAAGAAAAGTGAGCAATTGTTCATAACCTTGATTGAGGTGCGTTGATGCTGGCTTATTTAATGAACAAATGGTAATATCAGACGTCAACACTTTAATTGCTCACTTAATGCATGAAGTGCATGCCAAGATCTCCTTATGAATGTTAAAGAAACCATGAGGACGTTAACAGTAATGAACATGCATGCTATAGAAATAAAGTTAATATATGTATATAATTAAAGATAATGAAGGAAAATAAAACCAAGATGGGTGATAAGCAAGTATTAGCAGGGAATTGGAGGGGGTATGGGTGGCCCTGCCGGTAGGAGATTGGGTTTTCATTGACTTCCAAAATATTCATACATTACAAGGTTTCCTGTCTAACTTTGTTTAGAAATCATTGAATTAAAAAATATAGGATATTTCCTCATGGATGTTGAAGAAACCATGAAGACATTAATAGCAATGAACATGCATGTTACAGAAACAAACACAAATAATTAAGGACAATGCATGAAAATAAAACCAAGATGTGTGATAAGCAATTATTGGCAGGAAATTGGAGGAAGGCAGGGTCGGGGACGTGGGCCACGAGTAGGAGCATGATTTTCCATTAGAGAAAAGAATAGTGGAAAGCTCAGTCTATACTGTGAGGAGGTCTGAACTTTGAATTGTCATATGCCAGAAAGTTGCCCTGTCTGTTTCGCCATCCATTGTCTTTATTTTGCCAGCCTACAATTTTATGGCCAATCTTGTAAGCAGAAATGAATATGGCATTGCATGGATTCCATCTTTCCTATTATGTTGAGAACTTTATAGTGGATAAATCATAAAAGATATCTACAGTATTTTGGATGTGCAAGTACATTCATGAAGTGTACTGAAATCTTGATGTAATTGGTCTTTGTCTGCACATATGCATGCAGAAGGTGGTTTTTTTATTCCTTGGATTTTGGGAGCTGTAATATGATGAGGTAGTTGCACAATTATCTATAGAAATGAACATGCATGTTACAGAAACAAACACAAATAATTACAGACAATGCATGAAAATAAAACCAATATGTGTGATAAGCAATTATTGGTAGGAAATTGGGGGAAGAGGGGGTTTGGGGCCGTGGGCCCACCAGTAGGAGCATGATTTTCCATTAGAGAAAAGTATGGTGGAAAGCTCGGTCTATACTGTGAGGAGGTCAGAACTTTGAATTTTCATATGTCAGAAAGTTGCCCTGTCTGTTTTGCCATCCATTGTCTTCTTTTGCCAGGCTACAATTTTATGGCCAATCTTGTAAAACAGACATGAATATGGCATTGCATGGATTCCATCTTTCCTATTGTGTTGAGAACTTTATAGTGGATAAATCATAAAAGATATCTACAATATTATGGATGTGCAAGTACATTCATGAAGTGTACTGAAATCCCGATGGTATTGGTCTTTGTCTGCACATATGCATGCAGAAGGTGGTATTATTTATTCCTTGGATTTTGGGAGCTGTAATATAATGAGGTAGTTGCACAACTATCTATATGTATGACCTTCGTGTCATATACGACAATCAACTGCCTTGGCATATATATTGTTTTGTGAACTCTATTTATTTCTTATTTAGCATGATTGTTTTTTCTTGTTCAAATTATTGTTTTGTATGGAAATCTTTTGCTGACCTTTCAGATATTATTACTAATGTGTTGGACTAATCTGGGCTTCTTTAAGTCTATAAGACATGAAACTCTCGAATGAAAATAAGTTGTTCAAGTTGATTCCTTTATTTATAAACAAGGCCTTATGGCAGGAGATCCCATCTTGTAGAGTTTTTGGCCAGACGAGGACAACGGATCATCACAAGGAGCTACAAAGCGTTGGCATCAAACCGATCATCAAAGGGTCGGAATCAAGGAAGCGTTTTCCATTTGTTATTTTCTGTGCTCCTCCATCTGGAAGCAAAGACTACCCCGCTGAAGTCAGGTTGCTTATCAATTCAAAACTGGGCACATTAAGTTCTTTGGATAAATTTACTGGTTTTCTTTTATAATAATGCATTCAATGTGTCATATATTGATTGCATGAGCTCCAGTGGCTCACCTTTTCTTGCTTGGTCCAAATTCTAAGAAATATAACTTTCAATGGTTGCCAATTGGTAACTTGTTATTGTCTCTATGATTTGATTTTTTGGTCTTGCCATTGAGACTAAGGAATATTAAATTTTCTAGATTGCGGTGAAGGGCTTTCACCCACTTTTCCATCCTTTTTCCCATAATAATTTAAAAATCTCTATCAACGTTGCTCACTTTCTTCCCAATTTGACATATCTTCGACTGGATTTCTTCCACAAATGTCTTATGTTTTTAATCGGTGCCTTTTCCAATTATCCATCCATTCCTTTAGTGTTTTGGTAGGATTGATTGCATGCTAATGACTTATAAGGTTCTTATCTTCTAGGATGGGTGGTCAATTGTTGCAAATTTACAATCCGCAATTTTCATCTTCTCCGCTTCTTTTGATAAACATTTAGTTGGAATTGATAGAAATCTTAGTTATGATGTTTTGTTTTTGGATGTAAAATATGCAGGGTATTATTTCTTTATTGTTTGGGATTAAAACCACTGGATTTTCACAAATAATAATGCTTTTTATTTCCTTTTATTCAAAATTTAGTAAAAGAAGTCTTGATTTGCAGGGCAGCTATAATGCAGTGGAGTGGAGAAGGGTCTTTTTTGTTTACATCAAGTAGTGCCGTGTATGATTGCTATGACAATGGCTTGTGTGATGAGGTAATCATGTCAGCTCTATACAAGTACTGACAATTCATCAATACCACTGCTGTTGTCTTTAAGCATATACCTTATTAAAAGAAGGGAACATATAAAAAGTATGTGAGGTATTAGAGCATTGGCATATTTAGTTCTACTGCACCAAGTTAATTACATTCAGGCCAGTGTTTAATAATTATGCCATAATAGAGAACATTTATTTTTGGCATTAAAAAAAAAAAAATGAAATCACACTAGATGTGATCTGTCATGTGGATAATTCTTTTTGAACCATAAAAATATGAAATCTTCAGGAAAGTTGTTAGGGTTTAGAATTGTCTTGTTCCAGTCACCATGCCTTAGACCAATTTTCCATTTGCAGTTCCCGACAATGAATGCAAGGAATGATCGTGAATGTCTTTCATAATGTTCTATGTTCTTCTCCTCTGTATAAACCAATTATATATAATTCTTATGGGGGAGGGGGAGGAGCAGGCGGAGGAGACTATAACTAAAAAATCTATTCCTATCATCCTGTTGGTCAGTGGGAGCTTTCAGTAGTTGCTTCTTACATGGATTCCTCCCCTGTCAAAATAGCCTCCCTTCAATTAAATTGCTTCTTTTCATTTTGCGCACTTTCATGCACTGCCTTATAGATAAGTTGGCAAGCTTGTATAAGTGTGTACACCTCCTCCAATAACAAATTTAAGCTTTTTATTAGAAAGGTAATCAAAACACAAGATGGAAGCTTTTGAAGCATCGGGATAGATTGGATATAAAGTCTCACACAAAGAGGATCTGTACCAATTTTTACAAGCTCAGACTTGAAACCACTTTCCTACTATTGACTGTCTATAATTGAGACTACTCTAAGTTATGATTATTTATGGATACAGTTCCTGGGATATCTATTGGATATTTTTGCCTTGAGATGTTTGCTCAAATATGTTTATAGCAACAAACATATTTGAAAAAGTATACAAATTTGATTTGATTCTTTATTTCATTATAATTTATTTTTTCATTTGGAGTCACTCTATGGTTCATGTTTTGTGTAGGAATGCCCTATGGTGCCTATGGGAAGGAGTCCCCGTACGGATATTTTGCTTATGTCAGAGGCAGAAGCATTAAAAGTTGGTGGAAACGTTATTCGGTTGGCGGGGTTATATATATCCTTTCTAGGATTGTTACTTTTCTTAAGTATAATAAAAGCATCTTCTTTTAAAATTATATGTGAGGTGGTCACTCTGTTGAATTATGAAATGGAGGACAATAAATGTTGATGTTTCTTGAACCTATTTTCCTTGACCTAAATCTCACAAACTGGACAGAGGTGCTCATATGTATTATCTAAAGAAGGGAACAGTTGATGTTCGCCCAGATCATATAATTAATCTCATTCATTATGAGGTTATTTTTTCCTTTATCTTGAGTAAAACTCTTGGTTCATTGTCATCATAATGGTTGTACAGGCTTTCTATATCATATAAAGAACTGAACTCGTGTATCCATAAAATTCATGTTTTTTTTGTTTATTTTTTCATTAATTTTTTAAGATAGTGTAGACAAAAACTTATTCTAACCAATGCATACAACACATCAACCTTGTAGAAAGACGTGTGTATTATTTGATTATAGTTAAAATTTACTACAGGATAGAAGGGATTTCCATCTATATTATCATTTTTGTATTAAGCATTTGTCTTTTCTCTATCTTGTGTTTTTATTCATATTTCCGTTTTTCACAATTATCTGTTTTTTTCATTCCCATCTATTGAGATTTCTTTTGAGAGTTGGGTTTTGTTATCAAAATGTTATAATACCTCATTATTTGCTGGGTTTCTTTCTAGTCTTTTAAATTGCTAATGTATTGAACATTATCCATGGATCTTAATCCTATCTCACATCTAAAGCACTTCTCACAAGTTGAATAATATAGGCTTAAGGTGGGTATATGATTACCATTTTATTACTTTAGACAAGATCTCTCAATGACGAGACTTACATGAGAAGCTGAACTTCCTCCTACATCATTGACCTTGTCCTCATGCCTATATTTATAGGAGTACATGAGGGGGTTACGTGGGGAATGAGTTAATCATGTTAGATCACATGGATTCTAAGGACTGATTGCGACCACTGATCATTTATGGATAAGAACAAACCATGATACTTGATCTTGGGGTCATGCGATGACAAAATAAGTGGAAAACAAAATGACCCTACACCTAAATTGGAATGCACACAGTAACCCATGTACGCTGACATGCCCCCCCTAATATTAACTTGGTGAAGAGAAGCTACCCATATTTTAATATGTGTAGCTTGCCACTTGTCCAAAAGGAGTTACATGCTTGTGACCACATGATTATTCATAGGATGTAGTATCTTGAGTCTTCATAACATGGGCCATAATAGCTAAATTAACGTTTGTTGACACCAAAATCAAATAGTGTGGGTATTATGAACATTTCTCATATAATCACTTCTAGCTTTGAGTGTCTTTCTTGGCCACCTTAGAAGATGAGGAGTTGCATCAAATATTGCTTCTAGAACAAGATTAGGAATCTCAACATGGTTTTCCCTCTATATCTTCCCATCAAAAGAATCACACATACAAGAATTGGCTTCATCAAGAGCCAAAGACGTAACTGGTCCAGCAGGAAGAAAAGTAGGCTGGAGAAGAGAAAAGGGCTCACCATTTGAGGAATATTTGTGGAACAACAAATTCCTCCTAAAGATCACTTCCTTGGCATGGGCATCAAACAAGCACTAGCCTTTAACATCTTCACTATAGCTGACAAAAAAACATCAATGACTCTTTGGATCTAGGGCCTTTCTCGTTTGGTCTAAAATGTGTGCCCAAACATCACAACTAAACACTTAGAAATGATCAAATTTTGGCTTGCATCCACCATAAGCCTCTTCCGGTGTTACATTTGGCACAACTTGTGTGGGTCTGTGATTTTGAATGTAGGCGGCATGGTTGATTTCCTCCTTCCAAAACTTATGATCCAAACTTTAAGAATAAATCATACAATTTGCCATTCCCTTCAAGGTGTGGTTCTATCTCTTGGTTGCATCGCTCCATTGTGGGGTGTAAGGGATAGTGTGTTAAAGCTGGATGTCATGGGAGGTGCAAAAATCAATAAACCTGCTGTTCACATGCTAATTTTCTTTGTTTGTTCTAAGCAGCAAAATATGATGCCCATATTGTTTCTCTACAAGACCTCTGAAGGGAAAAAACTTGTTGAACACTTGATTCTTGTGCTGGAAAAATTAAACCCAGGTGTGATGGGTAAAGAAGTTGATGGAGGTGGGGATGATCCTTGCACTTAAAAATCTGGATTGGGAAGTCTAAAAGTGTCCATGTTGCTGAATGAATCCACATGACTTATATTGGCATGTGTCCTATGACTATGTTGGGAGTGGTAGCCCTGGGTCCCTATGTGTAAGCTGAGAAGGTGTTGTGTGGTAGAATGATGTTACAGGTTGCGGTATCCCATTTATGTTGACGAGACAATGGCTGGTCCCACGGTCACGTAGTAGTGTGGCAAGCCACGTGGCAGGTCTAGAAAAGTCTGCGTGGCTGAATGGTTCCACGGGACTTGTTTTGGCACATGTCATGTGACTGTTAGGAGTGGCAGGGCCCATGTTGCACGTGGGTCAACATGCAAAGGTTGGCAAGCATGGGGTCTGACTGCTCTGATGCCATGTTAATGTATTGAACTTTATCCATTGATCTTAATCTGCAATCTTACATCTAAAACACCTTTCACAAGAGGAAGATTATAATTTTAAGGAGGGTACATGGGTACCCTTTTATTACATAGACGAGTTTTCATTGACAACACTCACATGAGAAGCCTAACTTCCTCCTACACGAGTAGCCTTTTTCTCATGCCCATCTTTATATAAATACAAAGAAATTAATTATGTGAGATCACATGGATCACCAAGAATTGTTGTGACTGTTTATCACTCATGGATAACAACAAACCATGACCTTTGATCTTGGGGTTATGTAATGAAAAATTAAGTAAGAGACAAAAAATGACCCAAGTTGAGCGTACACCTAACTTGGATTGTAGTTGGCAAGCTACACATATTAACATATATGCGTACAGATTTCACATGGAGGATAACAAGGCATAAGAGAACATAATGTTTTCTTTTGGATAAGGGTAAAGATGAATAACAACTCTTTCTAAAGATACTTCAATTATAAATAACATTGATTAGCATATATGGACTTTTTATATTTAAAGCATACGAATATTTTTTTGACAAAAAAAAAAACGAGTGTGTAGATACAAAGAATATGAGTGCTTTCATTTTACTCAAATGCAATGTACATGGCCTCCACATATTATCAGGTCTTCATGATGGAAAGCCCTATAAATTTCAAAGAGATGCATATAGGATGAGTCCATGAAAGGGACCATGGTTGGATTCATCGATGTCAATGAATCTTTCAAAGGTGATGCTGTTACATCGATGAAAAGGCATTCAATCTGTCTAGCTGAACTTCTGAAGCTAATGAAGGCCATTCTCTTCTAAATTTGACTATGGCGAGCTTTTACATTTTCTAGCCCTTAGTTAAACATTGGAGGAGTCTTAGCTATTGAAGTGAAAGTTCTTTTAATTTTAAGATAATTTTGTAAGTTTATATATGATATATATAATATGTGATGCTGTTTGTTTAGCATTCTGTTTTACTTGTTTCTTGAGGTAGATATTCTGAAATGTGTTTTGGCATAACAGGATGCAGCTTCCTTGTGCAAGGTTATCTTGGAGAAGAGATATCGGGGGCGTGTTTTTATGGGATGTGATGATTTTCCTCTATCCAGGTTTGCATAAATTACAACTTGATAAGGATATTCACCATCAGAGATAATATCTCTCTTTTTTGTGAAGGAATAACATTTTATTTATAAAAAGGGTGGCTTTACTAAGAATCTTATCTTTAAGGTCAAAATATAGTATTTATTAATATGATACCATTCGAATCCTGTTAAACCACCCAATTAGGGAAACAATTATGGCCATCACAAGCCCTCCGAGGAGAGCCCTCAGCAGGGTTGGAGCCACTTAAGTTTGTTGTCAACCCTTTACTGGTGCTAAATCATAGATAGCTCCTTTCTACACCATAACCCTATGCCCCTATGAGAATTGGCCTTAGTGCCTCTCAGGCCACATGACAAAGTGTGTCACAAAGACACCAAAAAGGGGGTCTGTATCGATAGAGACAAAGCTCATCCCTACCATCTCTAGTTTGTATTTACCATCGCCCATGCAATCCTCATGACAGATCCAAACACACGACTAAGCCACGCATACAACTAAATGATGTAAAAACATGCAAATGACACTGCATGGAAGCCTTGGATTTAATTTTAACATAACATCCATGCCAAACCATGAGTAATGATTCAAATGAGCGAAGCTATGTACAATTAGCCCAAAAAAGCACTATGTTACTAGTCACTTACTACTATTGCCATGGAAGGAAGAAATACCATGGCCAAAACCAGCCAAGGGCACTTTCTCAGTTGACTATCACAAGATGTTAATCATGTTGCAACCTAATAAGTATTCTCGTCATCTCCTTACCCCCTTTCCCAGGCAGCTGCCAGCTCAGGGTTACCTGTACCAGACTCTTCTAAGGCTTTTATGCTCATACAATCTTGCAGTATAATAATGACAAGTACAACTGTTCGTATATCTAGAAAAAGTAGAAAAAACACAAGAATTTTTAATAATCAAAATTTTGTATACATAATTGAGGAGATAGAGAACTCTACAATGCAAATCATCTTTTGAAAATTCATCCCTTATATGGTATGATTACAGCATATCTGCAGTCCGTAGCAATAACATAATTTTCTTTTGAAGTGGGGAATGGATACCGAAAAAGTCTGGGATGGCCTTTCTTTCGATCTGCTGACAGATATTGTTTCATCCAGCTAACAATCTGATACTCAGCTCTCATTATGAAAAATTACAGCCTCTAATATCTTCTATACGTCTAGACTCTCTAGTATTATTTATTGCCACTAGTGTAGGATGTCATATGCAGTAGCACAGAATGCTCTTGCATCATATACCTCAAATGAGCCTTGGCAGGGAGGTATTTATAAGGGTCCATAATAACCCTTGGGAGTCTGGGGCCTATGTATCTCGTTGGTTTTAGAGGGAAGGGGAAACCTTTCCTCTTCCTTGGTCCTTGAGTCGGGCCTCTGAATTTTCCACATGCCTCAAGGCAGGGGTCTGCCTAATGTGTCTTATTTGGCCCTTGTTCATCGCTATGTGAATCTCTTTTAATGCATCTATTTAAACCTCTTCTACACTTAGGTGTCAAGATTACTTGGCACCTTTATTCCCTAAGCAAATTATGATTCTTGATCCCAAATACATGACATCTGAAATGAGAGTCTATATAGGTTACCTTTAACTTGTTATTGCTAGACTTTGGGCTGTAACATATCTTTCCTGATGGAACCTTTAACAAGAAGGCCAACCTCCCTGGCAAAAGATGCAGACTCTCTTGCAGCCTCATTCCAAAGGTTTGTTGGACCATTTCACCAATTACTCCTATGTTAGAGTTTCCGAACTCAGTGATGATTCTTACCAGTTTGTGTGATTCTCAATTCCCTTTCCTGGACACCTGCATTCTGAAAAACATAATGAAAACATTTCTATGGAATTTAACATGGAACACATGATACATTTTTGCGTGTGCTGGGAGCTTCATTCTGTAAGCAATATCATATCCTTTTTCCATAACTGGAAGCGGTCCATTATATGGCATTGTACACCTTCCTGTGAAGAGAGAGCTGAATATAGCTTCTCACCTATCTCAAAAGTTTCTGGGCATCTGATCCTGATTTTGATACAATGTTTGCTCTTGCTTGACTTCCTACGGTGATTTAGTTTGTCTTGCCATTTATGGAGCATCACAAAATAAACTTGAGGCTTGCCATTGAAAGTTTTTGAAAATAATGGAATAAGTGAGTCATAGCCATGCATTACCCTGAAAGGAGCCGTAGCTGTAGCCACATTTCTACTGTTATTTAAGCCAGCTCCACAAAAGGTGGTCTTTCTTCCCACAATGATTGCTTGGCAGTAACGTGTCCTCTGATTATGTCTAAAATCATTCGGTTTCCTTTCTGTCTGCTATGTATTTTTAGGTAATCCCAATGATAAAATTCAACCGAGTGTGCAAAGCTTTGATAAGTCTTCCCACAAATGCCTCATGTACTTTGGATCTCTATTGCTCAGAATATTATTTTGAATGCTAAATTTAGAGAATACTTGAGCAATCAATATTTATGCAATGTTTCCCCACTATGAGTCATTTGGCATGGAATGAACCTTGCCATCTTTGTTGATCTACCATTACCAAGACCTGAATAATTTCTTTTACTTTTATTATGTGTAAACAAGTAACAAAATCCATGGAATTATTTCCCCTTTTCCTACTTGGAATCGATAAAGGTATAATTGTTCCTGCAACCGAATCATGTTCTACTTTATTCACCAGATAGGTCCCACATATGCTAACATACTGGGTTATATCATTCTTCATATTCTTCTAATGATGGGCTGCTTCGTAAGCTTGACGTCAGCCTATTGGACTAGCCAAAGGGCCATCATAAAATTGATGGAACACTTTCTTTATGCACTTAAATGCAGCCAAATTTTGAAAAACAATGGATAAATTATACAAGAAAATAATTTATTCTAAACGGAATTAAGGAAGATGATTACCTTGTTTGAGCAGCCCTATGGTTTGTTGACATCGATTATGCTACATTTGACTCTCCTTTAGCATATCTTAATGATCCTTGACTAAGAGAGACCACATATATGCTTGAAAGGGCATCAGGTACTTGCATCAACTTTCCCTACTTTATACAATGCTTTGGGACTAAATGCATCAAAGATACAAAGGTTTGGGATATGATTACCTTGAAGTCATTAGTGCATCCAGGCTTTGATTGCACGAAGCACTGCCAGCAACTGCTAATTCAATACTGCCATGAATTCCTATTCAAATGTTAGGTATTCTTTACGTTGTTGTATTCATCTTGCAGCTTTCATATGCTATAACTCTTTTGTTGTATGTTAATACAACACTAATGGCTACACCACTAGCATCGGTATAAATGGTGAAGAGTTCTAAAGGATTGGGAAGAGTTGAGACTAGTGCCTCTGTTAACATCTTTATAAGTAAATCAAAGCTTTCCTTTTCCCTTTGTCCATCATTTCTTTTTGGAATTCTTAAATAATTCAATAGGAGGTGCAACAATCTGAGAAACAAAGAAAGGAATTATATTAATTCCACAAATGACCAAAAGAAGGTCAATGGGGCTCGAAAATACATCCATTTACAATAGAAAATGCTAGGGTAAAAGGACCCTAGGATCAAAGACTAACTAAATAAAAAAATAACTAAAAAACTAAAAATAAATGAGGGGTAAACACAAAGCAGTAAAGTCCCAACCCATATGGTTAAGGCACCCATAAAAATAGCCATGTAGGGTGAGCAAGAACCCCCAAAGAGCATGGGCTGATGAAAAACGGAAAGATTGGATGCTAGATCCGTAAAAAATCTTTGACCATACCAAGGATAAAATAATCATCTATCACTGTGAAAGGGCCAATGTAGGATTTGATATTTCACATTGGAGAGTGTCTAGGGTTGAAAGGGACTAGGTTGAGTAATCCTAGGAGGAAGCAACGCGCCCTCCCTAGAATTCGTCCTAACATTCAAAGCCGAAGTAACACCTATGGAAGTGAAGAAAATTGTAATGTGTGTCTATCCCTACGGCTTGGGAAGCAGTTGAAGAGGAGTAGATCCACGACACCATGGAGCAGTAGATCAATGATGCTGGGAAGGAACATATCCACGTTGCTAAGAACTAGTGTGCTAGGGCGCCTTAGTAGTAGTGATGTGCAAATTTGAGTGCCACCTCACTGACCTACGCCCCTCAGTGCGTGAAGCAAGCAATAGTATCAAAAGGGTGCTTGATGTTGCCAACATTCGTGATGGGCTGAAAGAAAGAGGTAATTAGCTTGGGGGTTCCTTGTAGGTATTTGCATTGAAGGGTGACAAGCTCCCAAAGAAAAAGGGCCAGGGATTGTTCGTCTGGGTACTGAAAGACACTGGATAGCAACTCCTCTGAGTTTCTATAAAGACAATGGTATTTCCCTTGGATCTCATTATAAATTGGGCATCTAAAAATGAAGTGATCCTCAATCTCCATCTCTTGGAGGGAGCAAAGATCACGATTCTAGTGCCCACGTGGAATATGATGATTAGTCTGTAATGTCCTTTTGGCCATTTTTTGGCCACATACCAAAATTTTGCCTAAGTGTGAGAAGATGGACATTCAAGCAAAAGTGGCAAGTTCAGAGCAGCTTCGGGTTCTTGGAAGGAGAAGGTTTTAGGCTTTAACAAGTAAAAGGCTTCGAGCTTTCTCTCAGAGGACTTCGGGTTTGTGGGGTTGCCTTGCTTAAAAGGTGAAGTTGCAAGTAGTCAGATACCTGAAATAAGTAAAGGGACATGACAACCCTGAGTTGGTCTTGGGCGGTGGTTCATGGGTTCTTCAAGAGGCAAATCTTCAGGTTTTCCGAGGTGAAAGACTTAAATTATTTTATAAGTCATAAGCAACGGAAACCCTGAAGTAAGGAAGCAAGAAGTAAGTTGCAAGGAGTGCGAAGCCCGATGAGTAAAATGGAAAGTTCTGAAAGGAAAATTATGGAAAATAGTCTACAAAGAGTAGAAAGGCCCAATAATGTCAAGGACAAGTGGCACAAGCGCATCCAACAAGCTCAGCAGTCAACGGACAACAAGGACTTCTCCTTTCGTCTACGGCATGCAAAATGGTTAAACAAAGAATAGACGTGTCCAGGTGGAGCAGTGAATATGCAAAAAAATGATTGGGATAGTCCAAGTTGTAGTAAAGAACACGCCGAGCCTTAAATGCAAGGGTCAAATTGCTTACACTAGGTGGGGACATGCAACTACCACAGGGATGGCTCTGTCAATTCCAGTAGGAGACTTGAATGCGTAAGGGGCTCGAGCAGCTTGGCGGTGGTCTTGGGCGGTTATCTCACAATCAAAGCAATTGCATGCTTTGAATAAAAAGAACTCAAGGACAACAAGGAATAGTCGTGGTCATTGGCAATCGACAACTTCTTCTCTCCTTTCTCCATCATCGGAAGTTCTTCCTCTTCTCTCTCCTCTTCTCTATATATATCTCATGATTTGCCATTGTAATGGTTCCTAGTTTTTAGACTTTTTTTATCTTTCTGGGAGATGGGACACTCTTTGAGATATTGCAAAAATATGCTCAGCTTGATTAGGCTTGACCCTGTCAAGCACTTGTAAGAACTACCTCTTGATGCAATAATTTTTTTTTTTTTGCTTATCTCTTGCCTTGGATTCGTGTCTGTTGAGTTGTGCACTATGGCAATGTGTGAAGGAGAGTCTGCCTCGTCCATGGTCCTCTTTTCTGACCTTGTCGAGGGAGTTTTTCAATGCTGTTTGCAGGTCTAGTTTAATGTTCTTTCTGCCATTGATGTGAGCTTTCAGTGGGTCTTAGAACTCCGCTCTGTTTGCATTCCTTGCTTCTGGAACCTCCTCCATGAAATACTAATGCAACCAGCTCGATCTTGAGATTGTGCAAGTCGGTATTGTCCTCTACAGAATCAGTGTGGGTTCAAGCTAGTAAGATTTTCCCTTTTAACTTTGATGCATCGCCTGGTTAGCTTTCTTAGGAGCCCTTATCCCCTTTCTAACCCTTTTCCCCATGAAGTTTCATTTTAGCATTAGTTTTAGGTGATCCACCCAGAGGAACTAGCCTCTGGAAAAATCCTAGAGGTTCAACTTCACTACAAGATACCCACACCCTGAGGTTGTCCCTATGCTTGTAGCTGGAAGTGAGAGAGCCTGAAGAAGTCTCCCACAAAGGGTGCAATTCTAAGCTATAACAATCCCTTTCCTAAGCAGTTCGGAGATTAGGGTTAGTCTATCAGTGGGTTCCTGTAGACTAACATGGATGTTTAGGGGACCCATGTTGGGATTTTCTTTTTTGGGGCAGTTTCGGACCCTATGGCCGAACTTACTATTTTTAGCCTGGGGCTTGGGACTCGAAGCGAGTTGGTGCAAATCAGCTGGACTTCATTGGTTTTCATTTGATCGATCTAGTGGTACTACAAAATCTTAATTCAAAGGTCAAATGAAATATATTTTAATGATATATTAATTCCCTAAGTTAAATTAAAACATTTAACTTAGTGTATATAAAAGGGGTAAAGTGACTTTATATTATTGTGGACATGTTTTATAAAATATTTCTAAGTTATAAAGTCACCTTGTTTTGGGCGCCCAAGTAAGTGAAATAATAAAATAATATTATAATCCAAAAAGGGCGTTGTGTTTGGAAGAGAAAAATAAAAAGGAAAAGAAGGTCATTTTGTGAGGATACATGAATATCAAATTCTATGAGTCTGAACCTGGTTCTTGGAGAAGAAGGGTTTGCACTAGCTTCATTGGAGACAGAAACCTCCTTTGATAAGAGCATCTGCGGGGTTGGAAGACACTCTCAGGATGTTGATTTGAGTGGCTTCATTTCAGAGGTCACCATTGAGCTTATTTGCACAAAGTCAGGTTATCGCGGAAGGATTTACAAGGAGATATCTGCAGTTTCTTTTCACCATAATTCTGTTTGAATATTAAAGAACGTAATGCAAGTAATAGCAGTGATTTTGATGGCGTTTTGATATGTTTTGACTCCATAGTCTGGCCGTACTGCTGCTGTACTTGGCCGTACCATACAGAAGGAGAAATTGGTGATTTTGGGAGGTCTTCGGCAAGTCTTCTTAATTCCAACTGGGTGTTTGGCATCTCTGTTACTATGCAGGGTTTTTGAAGACATTTTGAGGTGTTTGGGGATCATTTATTAGCTGCTGCTCATCCTTGCCAGGCCGGACCAGATCAGCTGGGAAGGCGTGAGGGTTATATAGGGCATATGTTCACTATTCCTTTGTATTTTAGAGTGCCTTTGAGGCACCATCACCTAGGGAAGCTGCTGTTGTGAGCAATAGAATACTACAGTCCAAATATTATGCATTTTCTTCACTTTCTGGAGCATCCCAGCATGCTGTAATATCAGACCTGTACTTTGCATATCAGCTAATGGGTATGTTGGATTCTGGACATTTCTATGAGTTTCCTCACATGGGTATTTGATATTATTGCTGTTGTTATATTTCAATCCTAAATACACATCTGGGTATTTCTATTTCGTTGTATTTTGCAAGTAGATTGCATATGTATGTTGTATGTCAAAAAATGCAAAACACCAAAACGCACCAGGTATCAGATAAACCACAGGAAACCAAAAAAAATTGATCTCAGATAAGGGTGGGACATTACATAGTCTCTCATTCTGCAATTGGTGTGAGCACACCCTCAATTGCAAGTTGGGAAAGCATGAGCCATGAAAACAATGACATTGGAGATAGTCAAGACGATGTACGAAACCATCCACTACCCGCAAGAAATGCTCAACCTAAAATGAAAGCTTGGGGTTGAGAGATTGAGGAGAGGTTGGAGTGAGTTGGATGTATTACTTGTAGTTATCTTTTTTGACAGATCTAATGCTTACCTCCTTTAAGGGAATAAGCAGATGAGAGGCATCCAAGGAGTACTTGAAGGAGGCAACTTATCAATAGAGACGTCGATAGACTTGAGATGTCAAACACAACTTTGTCCATAAGCATATTTTCTAATAGAGATGCCGATAGAAGGGAGGAGAAAACAAATCTCAAAATTCAAGCAAAATCAGCATCTATTGGTGTCCAATGATGCAATCCTCTCAGAAAAATAGAGGGCTAACTTTGGATAACTTACAACGCCTTGAAGCCGAATCTCCCATATCAGTTTGTGTGTAGAAAGTAACCTTGAAGACAGTCTCAAGGTGCAGATGCTGGGCTACAAACTGAACTTGGACGATGCATTGAGGAACAATCTATTGCAATTAATCATATGCTGAATCATGAGTCTAAACTCTCTCAATATGAGCCCAATCAACAAGCACTAAACTAGGTCCCCAAACCTTAGTCCCATACAAAACATCTTTGAAGAGGTACATCTTTGAAGAGATATATTGGAAGTGGATTTGAAAACATCGGGCTCCAGGATAGAAAGAGAGGCATATCCCTTGCAAAGGTTTGACTGAGAGGTAGGGTTCATACTAAAAGATAGTGCAAAAAACTGGACTCCCAAGTGAGTATAGGCTGATGCAATCTCCAAAGTTTCCATATTGTAAGGAATTGGAATTGAGAAAGAATGTTTGGAGGTGTTAAATATCATGACCTTAGTTTTTCTAAGGTTGATGACTCGTTGACGAAGCTCAGAGAAATGAGAAAAGGCGTCAAGTTGTCTCTGTAAACTATCGACAGAGTGAGAGAGGAGAATGATGTCATCGTGAAAAAGAAGTATGGCTATCACCACATCATGTAAAATTCGACCATCATCGGCATTGGTATTGTTGATACATGTTTTATGCACACCAAAGATCTATAAGGGGTAAGACCCTCTTGTTTTACGACTAGTGACTGATCACTCCAAGGCATGCATTGCAGGTATTCGGTTTTGTAAGTAACCACATGGCAGAATAGCGGTTGAGTATAGTGGTTGTTTATCTCGGATGGTTCAGATATGACTCGCATCTAACATTTAACCTAAAGATTCTAAGAGTTAACCTAAAATGGATGAATGATTTAAACTAAGGTGGATCGGATAAAAAAAGACAAAATAGGGAGGGTAGGGTAGAAAACAAAAAGACTATGATTTAGATTGAAGAATAAACCCTTCCAAGTTGATTGATTGTATTGGGCGGAGTATGTATCATTAATTAATGTCTGCTATAAGTTTGCTGCCAGTACAAAATATGACAAACATAGTGAAGAGTCTGAGGAGATAACTGCAAAATAACCTAATGATCACAATCAAAAGATATTGTTAGTACATAATTGCCAAGCATATCCAAGTCACTAACAAGATGTAAGTATGATCTATAATCATAAAGCTGGTGTGACTAACACAAAGTTCAATCTAACCACTGCAATAAGACAAACTTTATATAGTAATGTCAACTTAATGGAAATTCTTCAAACAAAACACATAAATTTGGAGAAGAAAACAACTTGTCACAAATTTAGAAGTGGTCATAGAATTTCCTTGCTTGTTTTAATTTTTCAAAATTTCTCTCTTTACAATGAATAAGATTCATGTATATATAGGCTTTGATGGGCACAAACTTATCTTCAAAGCTCGTTGCATGTTACAAAGTCTAAATATAAAATATGTTTTAATTTGGCTCAAAAGCTTTGCATGTACAAAAGATTTCTTGATATACAAGAAAAGACCTAAATCTCTGATGCCAAAATTAGACAAATAAGCCACTTTATGGTTCCTGAGTAGAAGTGCTAGTAGTAATTGGACTTGAAGCGGACGAGACTCCAGTTGAAGTTGCTTGGTCGATTGAACTCAAAATAGGAACCACTGATGTAGTAGAAGTTGCAGTTGAGGAAACACTTATTGCTGATGAAGAGACAACTGCTAATGAACTTGTCATAGAAGATGTAGCTGTAGTTGCAACTGAAGCAGAACTTGAAGGTGCATGCAGGGGAACTGAAATAGAGCTACCTTGAGAAAATACAGCGCCAACTGAACTGTCCATCAATGTATGCACTGGAACAAAAGATGCAGTTGTCGATGGCTAAGCCAATGATGATTGGACCCCTGCCTAGGCAGCCAACTGCTTCTATTTCTCAACGTTTCTTTGCTCTTTCTTCTTCTTATATGTTGTCGAGCATGCTGTATGGTCTGCTTCTATGATGTCAAAATTAATAATAGGCATTTTGAATAATAGCTTGATTTTTCTCAACAGTCTCCCATGTAAACTCAATGAAACTCAAAAAGATTCATTGAGTGCTTCTGCTTGGTCTACTTTTTCTTTGACAAATGTGATCAAGTGAATGACTTGATCACCTCTTCTGTCAGTAGTGCAGTCAATCATTGTTTTTAAATTCTTTATGGAAGTTGGAGTTGGCTGTCAAAAGATTCCTGATTTACTGCTTGACCAAGTGGTGTGTATATAGTAGAGATGAATATATCTCCCAATAGTTTGGTTGCTTTCATTTCTTGGGTTGTTAGTTGGATAATCAACGCTTTCATTTGATTGTGCCACTCCACGAGACTATCTCTTTTGCTATTTACATAGTTTTGGCCAAATTTATATCCTTGAGTGGCAATAGATTGAGCTCAGGATATGACTTCTCTCTTACAACCTTATCAATGCTATACAATTCGGCATCTAGGAGCCTTAAGGATTCATTGAAATTCATCACATTGCCCCATTATGGCTGGGATTCATCCCTAACTCCGTGTATTGAACGTATAAGATCATAGAGGGACTGGGCTGTACCCTTGGTTGAAATTCTAATCTCTTATTCGCTTGTTGCAAACCATGTGACATCTTCTTGAGGACCCCACTAGTAGCATCAACTACAAAAAATTGATCTTCTTTAAATTCATCAAATTTTCCATGTTTTGTCTTTCTTTTCTTGGTTAGGGTGAAGAGTTCTTCCTCCCTTAGGAATTCAATTTGCTTACCTCTACTTGACATCTTTCTCTTTTTGACTCTTTTCAATTGGTTAGATGTTTCATCAAATTCTAGGGTAAGTTCAAGTTCTTCAATAATAACCAAATTATGTCTAGACAATTTCTCTGTCTACAGTTGATGCATCCATGGCAGTGTTAAAATTGGCTCACCAGGGGAGGTTGACTCAGGGGATGAAATGGCAAGGGATGAGGTGGATTGTGGAGGTGGCATGAGTGTTGAGGGGTCAAGTGAAGTGGGTGAGCTTGGAGATGTGGGAAGTGAAGATGTAGGGAATGGTGGGTTAACCATCCTCTCTCTAGAAACGCTAACCTAAGTTGGGTTCTTGGTTATATGTTTTATGAGATTGGGAGAGTCCTTGATGATGGTGACCACAAGGGATGTTGCTAAAGTACTTGCAGGCATTGTCAATCCCAACTGGGTTGAAGCATAGCTCTATATTGGGTAGCTTGCAAAAAATGGACTAGGAGACCAAGTCCTCAAATCTTGGGGTTTGGAAAAAAAAATGATAGAGCATCAAGCGGACTCGTTGGTGTAGTGTCAACAATAGTTGAAGAATCAATAGGCTCTGTAATGGCAGCCTTTATTGTGGTTTGTGGAGCTTGTCCAATTGGAATGAATGTTGTACAGGCAGGGGTGGTATCAATTGAAGTAACGTAAGTGCTAACCAAAGAATTAAAAGAGTCGATTGGAACAATAGGAACAATAGTTGTAGCAACATCAATAGATGAACCATTAGTGGAAACAATAGGGACGTCAATTGAAATTATTGGAGTGACAACTAAAGAAATTGGAGTGTCAACCAAAGGAACAAGGGCATCAATTGAAGCTACAAAAATATCAATGGAAGGGACATCATGAATGTCTGTGTTTCTACATTCAAAACATGACCTTTACCCTCTACATTTGTTGTTTTAGTTGTAGCAGAGATAGTTGGAGAACTAGGGCTAGAGGTCTCAAAAATTACTTGTGCATGAGTCTTTTGAAATATGTTGGACACATGCTTCCCTTCTGGATTTTCTTCCAAAGAGTCATGTTTTATATTTGATGAATAGATTATGTCCAATGATGCCTTTTCGAACTATGATATATATTGTGGCCTCTCCTCTAATGTATAACCCTTAGAGTTTTTAAAGTACTAGGAAGAATTCTCCAATTTGAGAAACCACAGGTGGCACAGTTGCAATATGCATGGAAGGAGGATAAGGTGGCTGATTACTAGTTGTGATGGGCCCGATTGATTTGAAGCAAGAATGGTAAAAGCAAATGTGACCTTAGGAACCAAAGGAGGTCCGCCCATGTCCATAGGAGAAGTCTGGTGCCATGTAGTCTTTGGTTGGGGCCAAATTCTGAGTATCTTTATTTTTAGTTGTTCATCAGTCTCTTATGTTAATAAAGTAAACAATATAGAAAGAAATATAATTAAAATGAAAAACAAGAAAAAGAACAGATCAGAAGTACACATAGATTTACGTGGAAAACTTGGAAGTGTTCCAAAAAAAACCACAGGCAAAGGTCTCTCAGTATTTTGACTAATATCAAGAATCAATTTGCTGTTACATTAATGGCATAACCACTCTAGCTCCTATAACTATCAACTGTACCACCATATATTTCTCCTAACCCACGAGTTCCTTTTATAGGAGCTTGAATTTAGAAACCATGGTACAAAACAATGTGTAGTACAACCGCGTGTGTCATACAATATGGATGCCTCAAAAAATGCATTGTACGGATGCCCCCAAAAATGTGTTGTATAGATGTCAATTTTTCTTCGGCGAGGCCTAACGGCCTCATCAAAACAACCTACGACTGTGACATGGGGGTTACAGCGAACCCCCATGCAACCCCGTGGTATTTAGGCCTTCAGCCGCACCCGACACGTGAATTGCGCATGGAACCAGTCGTTAACTGCTCTATCAATGTTGGGAGAATAAAATTGACTACACATACCAACATCTTTTGGAGACTGTTCCCTCTCAAGTTGCTTCACTACTTCAGATTTGTCTAACCTCCTAATAAAAGGATCAGATTGGACCCTTTGTGCAATTTCCATGGGCATTTGAGCAGCATTCATCCTGCTGTAGACTTGAGTGTCATCATCAACATTGAGAAAGATGTAGTCATGTTGACATCCTTAATGGATAGAGGTGGCTCTTAATTTCTTCCTTGGAATCTCTTTATGTGATTAGCCACTCTACCTCTAAGATCCCAATGATTGAATTTTGCTAGTTTTATATTGAGAGAATATCTATGGTGGGAATATTTGGACAGCTGATTCCATTGATCAAATTGTTCCCTGCCTATGTTGAGTGGCATCTTGTGTATAATCCCAAATTTGACCCTTTTGCAATTTACATGTATGCTCTGAGATAGCTGGTATGCTATCTCTTGCTCAACCAATTTGTTCGGAAGATTCTAGGCAAGTAAAAAGGTGCGACCAATGTGCTTTCTACCTTTATGATTGTGTAATTTGGGTAATACCAATAGTTTCCCAATGACTTGAGTCACCTCTTTATCTCATTAGATAGTCTTGGCATTGGTTGTGCATTAATAACTTTGTAGACAACAGGGAAGAGTGTATCTAGAATCTTCTGTATATTATTTCTAAACTTATGAATATGAAACATGTTAAAATCTTCACATATCTGATCATCTCCTTTAGGCTTCCATGGAGATATGCTTGTAGGGCTCACAGTGGCACACACTGCATCCAATAAATATGACAACATATAAAAGTGGCCATTTGGCCTGTTTTGGGTAATCCTTTGTTGTTTCAAGTTGTAACTTATTACCTCCCCAAGTGTAGGGATACCCTTGTCATCTAAGATTATGGATAAGAGGGGAACCTAGACCTCATTGACATGAGAAATGGAGGCAGCTCCATGGATTTTGTTCAATAAATCCATTGCAATTCTAATTCTTGGTCTGAACTGTGAGATTGGGATGGATCCAACCGTCATCTCTTTCACAAAATTATCAGGGTTTGATGCCTAGCCTCTCCAAGTCTATGACCCCATGGTTTGAAAACCATTCTTGGACTATCTGTTGGTTGTAAATGGTGTCTGGTTTAGGCAACTTGTAGTATCTCTCGAAGGCAAGTCTAGCTACATAGGCTATTGGTACTTGACTATCTCATCTATGAAATATATCATCTGTGCATATGCCAATGGTAAACAAATTATGGAGGATGCCAATACAGGAAAATACCTCAAGTTTAGCTGCGACCTTATGTAGTCCGACTGCTTGAATGGAGAATAGGTCAACTATGTATTCTTTCTATTAGAGGGAGAAGTTGCTTTTGTCGTTGTACTTTTATGTTGCTCGAACTTCTTCGTATATGGTTGAGTAGTGTGGGAATGTATTACCCAAGGCATTCAAAATAAATTGTGTCTTTGAAATTGAGCTTGGTTCCAAAGCAAAAGAGATGGAGTAGGACTGTCCCCAAATTGGGACGACAACAAAAAAAGAGGGTTTTCCAACAAACCCTAGCCAAACCAAGTACCAAATTGAAATCTGAAAATAAATAACCAGCCAAACCCTAGCTGAAAAAATGTATGATATTCAATCTAAGAGCATCTAAATAAATCCACAAGAAACTGAAAATTATTTAGATAATCAAGTACCTTTTTTGGGGTCCAATAATGTGACAATTTGCTGAAAATACATCACAAAAATATTTTGAATTTTCCTTGAAGGTACAGCTGTAATTTTCAGCCCTTAAATGCCTTGAAAAACTCTCCAAGTAGTTTGCCACACCTCAATAAAATAGGAGCAAATCTGAAAAAATTCTCTTGTTTTTCTCTCACTAAATCACCTTCGGAGCTTGCCAAACAAGTCATTCAAGTGCCAAAATTGTGGAATGAATATTCAAGGGCATTGAATGACCCTAAAAACCCTGCAAAACCACTTCAACACAAATCTCCCAAGATAGAAACCTGCAAATCGGCCTTTCCCAAACAATTCTCTGCCCACAATAATTATTTCCTATAAACAGGTTGAAACTTCAAAAATTCTTAACTCCCTCAATACTTGGAATTATGATGCAAATAAGAGCTCAAACTGACCTCAACATTAGTGACTATCCAATAAAAATAATATCAAAATTTTCCTTCCATGTGAAGGCTACCAAAATTTGTTTTAATATTCTGAAAACCCTTAGTTTCCAGAATTTTCCTCAAACCCTAGGTTCACTCAAATTTCCAGAAGTAGGTGGTGTTTCAAAGCACCTTCGTAGATCCATGTACATGAACACATGCAATTTGAAGCTCACTTACAACTCTTGAATAGAGTTGCCCAAGTAGAAGGAATGGAGGTCTTCATCCCCAAACCTAAAACACTTCTTGAAGGTTTTCGTCCTCAAGAGGTGGGAACCAAGCTTGACATACTTGATCAATAATTTCAATATTCAAATATGCATAATTTTCAAATGAATCCTTACTTGCCTTTATATACCACTCCTCCAAGTGTAGTGCCTAAAATTGGAGGGAAAAGTTACATTTTTTTAAAAAATATTAAAAGATCTAATTTCACTTTAGGCCTTAGGTGCTCAAGACCTATAAACCCCACCACTTAAGTGAAATAGAAACATAAGGTGCTTTTTCATAACTCAACTCAAAATTAGAAATATAAAGTACCTTTTCTATTATTAATTCCTCACAAGTGGCCCACAGTGCTCCCTTTCCTTCCTCTACCCTTAGCCATTGGAAACAAGAATGGGCTAAGGGTCCCACAAGGGTCTAGATCAAAATTGGGGACATTACAGAACTTGGTCTTCGGTTGCCATTTTAATAACTCGTTGAGCTCGGTATCCAATTTATCAATTGGGCTGAAGAAAATAGAGGGCTCTGGAGTTCAATTCGTAGATTAGTTGTTTGCAAGTGATGTTTGAATTGATTTGGGGCAAAACATATAACTTGACATATACATCGAATCCATAGCTTTGATTTTGTTTGTGAGGATTAACTGTTGCTCAATGGTTTGTGTCAAATTGTCTTTCCATTTTGACTTTTATTTCTATGACTCACGCTTTTGTGGGGCTTCATTTGACAAATGTCAATTTATCTTAGCGTTAAGGAGCTTAGTCATCTCTATTGGCTTTACTATACCCATCTTTGTGACATTTGGCAATATATCGCTTGATCGTGATTTAGCCTTTGTATGCTTGTTTTATATCGGTAGCTAATTGTGCTAACTAAGACATGTGGCAATTAATTGTACCAAGGAGGACACATGGCAGCTTGTCGCTTTGTTGTTTGGTATGTCTTTTTGATCTATAAGTGTACGGAGTTGTGAGATGATGACACATGGCATAATCTCGCTTAGTCGTGTTGTTGCAGGTTGTGTAGTCTTGCACTTTTGATTGTCGGTCTGTGATGCTGTGAGATGATGACATGTGGCATGATCTCGTTTAATTCAATCATCCTAGGCTTCTGTGTCTTAACTTTTTCGAACAAGGTGTGCGATGCTATGAGATGACATCTAGTGCAATCTTGTTCATTTGTGTAGTCACAAGCTTTTGAAACTTAAAACTTTGAATTGTTTGCCTCGATGCTATGGAAATAAGACGTGGTGCAATCTTGCGATGCAAAGAGATTAATCAATGTGTCATAAATATGTATAAGTCAAATCTTTCCTTTTAGTATAAGTGCCGCATAAGGGGTTTGAGTACCCGATTCGTGATAAGAGTCGCATTGTTTAAAGCTCAAAAAAGGAATCAATAGTCTTTGCATTTCCAGTGAGGAAGAGACACGAAGCAAAGCACCAGGTTGACTTATAAAGCAAAACTTGATAAACTTGATCATAGAAAGGGTTAGCTTGGTTAGTTAAATAAAACAATTTAAAATAAAGTTTACCCTTCTAATTAAGTCATCACAATTTTAAGCCAAATGTTTATAAAATGAAAAGTGATTATCAAGACTAAGGCTTTGGTATACTCGGGATCTAAGGCCAATTTATATTTCGATGGAGAAAACATGGGATTTTTAGGAAAAACAGGTCTCTATTTTTAAATTTTGAAAATGGGATGATGTTGTCAAAGAAAATCCTCTAGATCATCATTGTAAATGCTAAAGATGGTTGGTGAGAGAGGGCATCATTGCTTGATCCCAATTGTACTCTTCATAAAGCTAGAAAGACCATGAGAAGCACAAAAGTTCTTGACAACTCTCTTATAGAGCCTCCAAGCGACGGTAATGAGAGAATTTGGGATTCCAACATCATGCAACTTCTGGAAAAACAGATGTCTCAAAGAGTTAAAGGCCTTCAGGATGTCTACAAAACAACAAAAGACTTTGGACGACTGATGATGAGCCTCTTCAATAATAGCCTAGAGTGTAAAGATGTGGTCAATAGTTTGGTATTCTCTCTTGAAGCCGACCTGGCCCCTTGCTCTAAGATTACTGCTCTCTAAGTGATCTGAAAGTTGTATGCCTAATACCAGGGCTTAAAGTTGGCAAATGTATGCCCAATCATAATGGTCTTGTAGTTGCTGGGGTTGGAGCCAAACTTATGAATGGGATGGATTATGTGCAGGGACCAAGAATGAGGAAAATCTGAGCAACCAACCTCATTAAAGAACTTTGCCAATGGGGAGGCAACGGAATACACACCATCTTTGAGGAACTCAGTGTGGAGACCCTCACAATCTATTGCTTTGTTGGTATACAACTTCCAATCAGCCCTCCTGACTATACTTGCAGAGAAAATAGTAAAAGATGGTGGTGGAGTGGAGACAATGACAACAGGCTGGTCTAGGATGTCGTAAAGAGAACTAGCATAGGAAACCCATGCCCGGGGTTCAATGTAAGAAGCAGGGCATTACCTCAGGGGGAGAGTGCGCCAAAAGGTCTTAGGGGAATGGTGAAGGGCAGCAAGAAGAGCAAGTTGTCTAGACATAAGAAACTCATGTTTCTTTCATCAGAGAAGACATCACTAATCTCTACTAGTGGAGGGTATGGAGGGAAGGTCATGGGCTAGGGCAAGCTAAAGTCTCTAATGAGGGGTTTAGCACATCTTTTGTAGAAACTAGCTAATACCAGAATCATTTTGACCTCATGGACACCAACTACAGCCTTTCTTTTTTTTATCACTTGAATCTTT
Organism: Torreya grandis; assembly: GCA_037957365.1. Lineage (NCBI taxonomy): Eukaryota > Viridiplantae > Streptophyta > Pinopsida > Cupressales > Taxaceae > Torreya > Torreya grandis. The sequence continues at coordinate 648,936 of JARHVA010001221.1, read as the reverse complement.
AGAGGGTCCAATATTATGATATTATCCCACTTTTGGGCACAATAGTTCCAAATACCGCACTTGCTTTTGGAACAAGTCACATTTTGATAGCTTGGCATAGAGCTTGGCTTATTGCAAAAACATAGGCATCATTTCTAAATGCGGTAGATTTGTAGACATTCTTGTTCTGACTTACTAAAGCTCAAACTATCATCCAGTAATACAGCTAGCAACTTCATATAAATGTTGCCTAGAGAGTATTTAACATCCTCATAATGGTTACTGGGCCATTCGTGAGCACATAAGGCATTGCCAAGAATTCATAATGGCTTTGACGAATTATGATAGAAGCCTTTGGTACATCCTTCATCTACAGTTTGATGGTATCTATTCATTACAAATCTGTGTTTTGGAAAATCCTGTATCCCCTTTTAAACTGTCAAAAGTGGATAACTATCTTTTGTAGTCACCTTATTCAGGGCTTTGTAGTCCACACACATGCACAGACTATCATCTTTTTTGTTTAACAGTAGGGCAGGTATGCCAAAGGGAGATTCGATAAATATCTTTTTTGTTTAACAGTAGGGCAGGTATGCCAAAGGGAGATTGGTACATCCTTCATCTACAGTTTGATGGTATCTATTCATTACAAATCTGTGTTTTGGAAAATCCTGTATCCCCTTTTAAACTGTCAAAAGTGGATAACTATCTTTGGTAGTCACCTTATTCAGGGCTTTGTAGTCCACACACATGCACAGACTATCATCTTTTTTGTTTAACAGTAGGGCAGGTATGCCAAAGGGAGATTCGATAAATATCTTCTCCGACAACTCCTATACCTGTTTCTCTAATCCTTCTTTTACTGTGTTGCTGAGTAGGTGAGGTGTCTTGTAAGTGGGAAGCATTCTAACTAACACATCTTGTGGAGCAAGTGAACATTTTTTGTATTCTAAAATATGGGCCTTACTAAGGAAAATAATTTCATTAAAAAAACTCTGTAGTTCCAGTTTCAATCTCATAAGAGTGAGTTAATTTCCAATAGATAGATAGTTGTTTCACTTTTTTTAATTTCATGCCCTATCTATTATATGACGAGTACAAGTAAACTTTCTTATAGGGAGAAGATGATGGAATATGTAAGTAAGAGTGGAAAATTCAAGGAGAAATTTCAGAGCTTCATAGGTAAGATTCCTAACTACAAGCAAGACATTTAAATCAAGCAAAATGACATGCTTACGATTATTTTGGAGAATTTATACACAAGCAATTTAGTTTCTTTATACACAAGCAATTTGTTTTCAAGATGTTTTGAAATATAGAGAATAATTCAATAATATTTATTTGTTTACATCAGGTATTTGTCACATATGGTCGGAAACTATATTTCTAGAATGGAGACCTCTTTTTTTTTTTGGTCTGCAATAATTTAGATATAAATAAAGAGTTAAAAAATGGAAGACATGTATACTGTATGTGGAAGCCCATGGCAAATAGACAAAACTTATAACATTGCTACTAACAGACTAGATTATCTGTTTTAACAAAAAGAAATCCATGTCTGTGAGCAACACCCATTTTGCCAATGAGCGAAATACAACTATAATGCATAACAGATATCAAGTCCCGGACATGTCAAAAACTGTACCATATCAGCCAAAACATCTGAGCTGCTAACAACCATGAGAGAAATATTTTAGCCAATAGAATATAATTTCTTCCATTTGTAAATTAGTATCAATCATGAAGACTTACCACAATTTAAAAAACAGAGCAAACAGTTCAAGTATGACTGAATAGCGAGTTGTGGTGAATGAGCTGTGTGATAACTGATAATTCTTGCCTCAGTTCATGGCAAAGCTCCTGGAAAATCTCAGACTTGAATGCAGTTATTTGATGAGTTGTGTCCATACTATGCTCTGTAGATGATGTTGTAGGGCATCTGGATGCCAGGAAACATAATATAGAGCTACATGACTAAGGCGTAGCTGGTGTATGAGTACCAGTTGCTCTCATCGTTTGGTCGGAGCAAACTGATTGAGCATAAAGTTTCAAAAACCTTGATATCTGCCCATATATATTTAGACTTAGATGGGTTTCCATGATTTTCTAAATTTGAGCTGCCAAGTTTGCAATCTGGAAATAATTTCATTCACCATATTTGACAAGAGTTTCTGGTAAAGTAGATGTACCGTTTCAGTTGCTTTGTATACATTGAATTGCCCATTAATAGTGTTGAGGCCTGGGTAAAGGTTGTGGGTGAGAGTTACTGCACGGAAATCTTGATTGCAAACGGTAGGTAAATTCAAATGGATCAGACATTGGAGAAGGAGGTTTAGAACCTTGGTCTGCAATAGAATCAAAAGCATGGACACTTAGCTACAGGACTCGTTAGCAATTGAAACAGGCAGAGATAGGAGATGGTATGGCATTGCCATGAGAAACAGGCATTGCAATATTCTTTGTGGGCTTTGCAAGGGTCAAAAGCCTGTGTCTGAGCTTTTTCACTAACTACTTAGGAGCCACGTCTTCTGTAAGGCACTCACAAGTTATAGGGCATGTGCTGTCCACCATAGACTTGCTGTAGTGCTAATAGTATCATGATCAATTGCTGTTCAGCTGCAATTTTGATTGCATTTTGAAGATTAGTAAATCCTAGTGGCCTATTCAAACTGGGTGAGGGATGCAACTAGGAGCTGTAGCATTTGATGCATATTCCTTTCCCTGTACCAAATCGTTGCTTAGCTTGGGAAGCTCATCTGCCAGCTTATTTGCTACAGCCTTGGCCTATTCAGTGTCTTGGGATATGTGTGGCTGATGTGTTGTGCATAACCTTTGACTTAGTTATATGATAATTTCTATATTCCATATTATTAGTAGTAGTTGGTCTAATTGGATTATGCAGTCTCTATAACATATATAGGAGGTAGTATTCGAGTATTGGATTATCATATTACAAATTTTGTTCTTATTGTAAGAATTGAGGAGGTTTCTCCTTCAAAGTAGCTTAGTCATATATTTCAGTATTCTGCTCCTCTTCACTTATATTGCGTGGATCTACTCTATTCTGCTCTTATTTACGAGTGATAAATGTTAATTTGTTCATGACATCTTTTGAATTGTGATCCATTGTTATGAATCTGCTTTTGCAATATAATAAGTTCATTACATTATAATTTGTATTTATCAACATGACGTTGGATATGGGTTAGGATAAGGTTTTGAATCTTCTGCATTAGATCATTTATGATATTCAATAAATGCAAGAGTTTCCATTGGATGCAGATTGTTGGATACTTTTTTCAGCGTAATGAGGGAACTCGTTCCTGAACCTTGGGGACGTCTTTGGAAGAACTACATCCTCAAGACTTTGTATAACTTAAAGGATGCGTTTCTAATGTTCCCCTAATGCACCCCAAAAATTGACCCCATAGGGGAAGTATCTTGGTGAGCTCACCCACCAACTTATTCTTAGAGCATCTTTGGATATGGGATGGGGTAAGTTCTTAAAATTCCTGCTTTAAATTATATATGAATTTCAAAAAATACAAAAAACTCGAGTGGATGCAGGTGGTTGGATAATTTTTTAGTAGTGAGGGGACTCATCCCTTAACCTCAAGGACACCCTTTTGGGAGGAAGTCCATCCTTGAGACTTGGGAAACTCCAAGGATACTCCTCTCATGCTGCCTTGACATCTTCCAAAAAAGGGTACTTCAGGGGATGATTTCGTGCCCTTTGAGACGTGTCTCCATAACAAAAACTCTGGGGAGAATTTGTCTGTCCTTTTTTCAGGGGATACTTGTCCCAAATATCTAAGAGCACGTATTGACTCTTTCTTGCTCCCGCTGGATCAAAAGAAATCCATTTTAAGTGCTTGCAGTGCCTTCTTGATTTCAATATGTCCGCTTCAAATTCCTAAAATTTGTCCTATAAAAAAGATAGGTTGCTACTCTTTCTCAGTTTGGGAAGCCCCCAAAAATGTTTGTGAGAGAGAGCTCAATTGATTTCAAGTGATGATAAGTCACGATGTTTTTGTGGGAATCCATAGATTTTCAACATGGGGTAACCTGGCTGCTTGGGCCCTTAACCACTACTGCCTCCATGCAACTTCTGAGTCACCATTTGATAGTGTTGTCTAGTTGCTTAGGCAGGGGCACAAATTTTGTGCTATTCAACAATATATTGGTTATGTACGTTTCCTTTTTACTAAGTTGTAGGAAAAACCTGGGGAAGGGGGAAGCGGGGGGCGGTTGGGTAGGAGGTTGTTTCTAACCTTAGAAATGTTTCAAAAATGAAAATGTGCCAGAATCACGTTTCGAATGCCCAAAAAATTGTCCCGAGATGTTTCCTTACTTGGAAACTAAGTTGAAAATGTTTCCAAATATTTTCAACATGTTTTGGGTGAGTTTTAGGCTGTTTCAGACCTACTGCAGAAAATATAACTGTTTTTTTGGGGGTGATGAGGCTGGGGGGAAGCGACAATATGAGATTGGTTGAGGGCTTGATGTTGAGAGTGCACTTAGGTGACTAAAACTTGATTAATTGAGGGACAACCACTAAGAGAGCACTCCATTGACTACAAGACCTTTATGTGCTCGACTTGATGGGAGATAGAGAGATCAAAGCTATTTATGTACAGGTTGATGAGAGGACTTCACCGCAAGAGAGAAGTTTGAAGGGGTAAAGGTTTACTATTCACTTCGGATGGGGTCCTGTTAGTTTTTACTTAGTGTGCTCACTTCGTTTGAAATGCATGCTGATGATTGGGTATGTGTGGGCATGACAATCACTTTTTAGTTGCTTTTGTCATGTTTCATTGGCCTTGAAACCTCTCCCCCAACTGAAAGCAATTAATGCAAGTTTTCGGTTGAGGACTTGACTTGTGGGAGAAAACCCGTTAGATTGAGGTCAAGTGCACAAATGTTATATATCTGTATTTCCTTTGATCTGAAGGACTTGACCATCAGAAGAGCACTCAATAGCTTGAACTCGAGTGCATGAATGCTATCTATCTCTATCTCCCTTAACCTAAAAAGTGCATAAGTGACTTCTCCCTTTGTATCCGTGAAAGAACTGGAGAAGGTCAAGCGGGGAAGGAGCACAAACTACTTGAAATTTGGTTGGTTGGTCTATTCTGTAGCAAATAATTTAAGATTGGACCAGGTATAAATCCTGACTAATGAACTCCAAAGTGGAGGTTAATGATTGGATTGGTCTGAGACAGAGTACATTGCTGTAGCATTTTGAAAGAAAGGAATTAGTGTTGAATCTTCCATAGCGAATGAAGCAATGAAATATCCATTGTTAATTGTTCCAGGAGGAATAAACAATGATCGGATATTTTTACACTGAGTTGTATTCCCCGTCAGGGTTTTCCAAGTTATAATCTTATTTCTATCATGCAAATGAATGCCCTTTTTCTGTTTTGTGTTTTTATTACCGTTTTGCACAGAAGGTTTTCTGCAATATGTATTTGCATGTATGGATTTTGTTATGATGATTAACATGGTATAGAATCTGTTGATATGCCTTATTATTAACATGGTATAGAATGTGTTTTTATTACTATTTTGCACAGAAGGTTTTCTAGCACAATTATTAAGTTATTGGAGTTATGTTTGTGAGGTTATCACAAAGGCCTTATTAATGATAATTGCCTAAAGCTTTTGCTTTTTTTTCCTTTATGATTCAATAGTTATTGCTTTGAAGGGGTAAAGGTTTACTATTCACTTCGGATGGAGTCCTGTTTGTTAGTTTTTACATAGTGTACTCACTTCGTTTGAAACACATGCGGATGATTGGGTATGTGTGGGCATGGCAATCACTTTTTAGTTGCTTTTGTCATGTTCCATTGGCCTTGAAACCTCTTCCCCAACCTAAAACAATTAATGCAAGCTTTCGGTTGAGGTCTTGACTTGTGGGAGAAAACCCGTTAGATTGAGGTTAAGTGCACAAATGCTATTTATCTCTATTTCCTTTGATCTAAAGGACTTGACCATCAGAAGAGTACTCAATAGATTGAACTGGAGTGCGTGAATGCTATCTATCTCTATCTTCCTTAACCTAAAAAGTGCATAAGTGACTTCTCCCTTGGTATCCATGAAAGAACTGGAGAAGGTCAAGGGGGGAAAGAGCACAAATTACTTGAGATTCGGTTTGTTGGTCTATTCTGTAGCAAATAGTTTAACATTGGACCAGGTATAAATCCTGACTAATGAACTCCAAAGTGGAGGTTAATGATTGGATTGGTCTGAGACAGTACATCACTGTAGCATTTTGAAAGAAAGGAATCAGTGTTGAATCTTCCATAGTGAATGAAGCTATGAAATATCTATTGTTAATTGTTCCAGGAGGAATAAACAATGATCAGATATTTTTACACTGAGTTGTATTCCCCATCAGGGTTTCCCAAGTTATAATCTTATTTCTATCATGCGGATGAATGCCCTTTTTCTGTTTTGTGTTTTTATTACCATTTTGCACCGAAGGTTTTCTGCAACATGTATTTACGTGTATGGATTTTGTTATGATGATTAACATTGTATAGAATCTGTTGATATGCCTTATTATTAACATGGTAGAGAATGTGTTTTTATTACCGTTTTGCACATAAGGTTTTCTAGCACAATTATTAAGTTATTGGAGTTATGTTTTTGAGGTTATCACAAAGGCCTTATTAATGATAATTGCCCTAAGCATTTGCTTTGTTTCTTTATAATTCAATAGTTATTGCTTTGCCAAATTCCACAGCTGCTTTATCCGAAGCAATTGCGTTTTTAATTCAAATTCAGATTACCTGTCTCATAGCCTGCTGTAGAAAATCACATTTTTCTACAAACTTCGTTAACATTGTTTGAGGCATTTCTCATTTGGGTTTTTTAAAAAAAATTCTTCTTTGTGGTAGCAAATCTTGGGAGTTTGGGTCGTGTGACAGATGGCATTATGCTGAACGAACTCACTTCCCCTAACCGAAATACATTCCCATTAGCTAAGGTAGTTTAAACATTTGTGAAACCAGAAGTTTAGTTTTATTTGTTGGCCAGTCATGTTTGTCATACTTTGGTGAAATTAATGTAAACACATTTAGTTGTGTGGTAAGATTAAATAGGCATAAATTACTAGTGATGTTTATTTTTTGAAAGGGAATAAATAGATGGACTGTAGGTTGAATGGTGACAATCTTAGGTTCAGATCTAGTGGTGGCAGCCCTGGCTTAGTGGCAATGTAAGTAAGTTCAGATCCTAGAGGGAGGACCACACCCAACCAACTACCTGCGAGACAAAAATGATGATTTGCAAAATCTTTCAACATGGTATTCATATTTCCTGGAGAAAGAAATAAATGAAAAATGGTGAGCTTCTTGCAGAGCCTTAATTTGATGTAACAGTAATGGTTTACCTTAGCGATTTGTTTATGGCCATTGATGATTTGTATGATATATCGATGCAATCCCCTTGCAAATTGTTGTCTCCTGAAAATTTGTTGAGCACTATATCTCAAGTTGTCAAAACTATGCAACTATAAATGAGTTCCATTTACCTCACTTTCCGTGGTCGTAAACTTTCCCAGGTGGTAATGCACTGCAACTTACATCCCCTCAACTCCCAATTCATATTAGAGTTAAAATGTTTAATAATTAATAATTCAACCCTTTGTTCATATGATGCTTTACGCACATGTTGCAGGCCAGCTAAAAAGAACCTAATTTAGTTGAAAGATCCTCTTCATTTTGAAGACACCATATTGATCCTTATGTAGACCAAAAATTTGAGTGTGATATTCCATAAGACGTTTTGGATTCCAAATATTTAATGGAACAAGAAATTTTTTTGTCGCTACAATACGAGCTTACCAACCTTTGAAACTCGCAAGTTGTCATCATCACCAACTCGTTTTCTTCAAATTTTTCGCTACTATGCATCCATCCACATACTATGATGCGCTTCCTATTCTGTTTTGCTTCCCACAAATTTCAATAACCCTTAAAATATGAAATAATTTCGTTCCTTATCTATCTGAATGTCTTCTCATCATGAGCCCAAGCAATCTAAATGTTAATTGATGTACAAAGCAACATTTAGCTCAACATGGTCTCTACACAGGTTTGAAATTTTACTCTACTGGTTGTAAAATGGTTGTATCCTTCAGTCCCATCGTCCTACATTTGGTCATTTGTTGACATTAATATGATTTCGATTTCTATTTCTAAGGAACACATTTTTTTCTTTTTATGATCATATTTTATAGTAGGTGTTTTGGATAAGAATATCAAGGTACAACATGAAAACACTAGTGCTTCCAATCTTTTTGGAGGGCAGGTACAGAAACATGCACAACATACGTTAAAAATACCATTGTCAAGACACAAATGATAGGTGAGATTGGGAGGACAAGTCACCTCTACAAACTTAGCGGAGAAGAAAGGGAGACAAATTTTAAATCCTGTATTTTTTTTAGTTTTGTAGCCCTAATAAATTAGATTTTTTTCAACCTTGCTTGAAAAAGTTCTTGCTGTGCTGAATAGCATTCATACCGAAGTCTGTTTTGATCCATATTTAAGATGCTTTATTCTAAAATAAACGAGAATGTTTTGGTCACTCTTATTAGTTTACACATAAAATGCAGGTGTTGCTGGGCCACTGGGAAAACAAATGGACAATGCAAAAACTCGTAAGGAGATTGGGTGGGTACCAAAGTACCGAAGCTTTGCCGAATTTCTTGGAGTTAAAAATTAGAAGAAATTTTAGAACTTTTCAACATTCGGTTCTTTGGGTTTTGAGCCCGAGTATTCATTTGAATGCTAATGACTTTGGAGGTTTTGTACATGTCTCTAAGGGGGAAGCCAAGGCAATAAGCATTTAATGTGTTTGTTAGGTGTCTTGGGGTAGCACTACGAGATATCAATGAAGGGAATTTGTTTGCAGTCACCTCATTGTTGCCAACTTGTTATATTTCAGTATTGGCTCGGTCATGAGAAGGGCAAAAGAAATCGTATATGTTTACAAGTAAAAGCATGATGGGTTCCTTGATTGCAATTCCTTAATCAGTTGTAAATATATAAGATGGGCAACATTATTGTCCGGTACTAACATGCATGTTATGTTTTCTCTGACATTAGGCTTTCTTTGGGTTTTAATATATTATGTGCAGTTTTTTTTAAAAATTCAGAAAGTACATTTTGTTTTATTTAGCAATTCACAATTAGGGTCAACATAAAATAATTGAATATATTATGGATGAATAATAACCAAGTTATCTTTCATAACTATGCAAGGAAAGAAGATTAAGAGTAATGAGATCCATGGATTAAAGTCTCGAATCCCTGTTATATTATTATTAAGGGAAAAAATTAAAGGATATTTGCTTATGTACCGTGCTAATAAATAACTATGTATATTTGGATGCATATTATTTAATCATTGATGCATCTTTACCCTAGTGTTCGAAGTGTTGCTTGAATTTCTTGGTTAAGTCTATGAATAGGGTATTTTATGAGTATATTGTTATATAATATAATTTATAGTCAACAACAGATGGCTATGCGGATTTTGCCATTACACAACTCAAACATTGATATTATTAATATTAAGATGAAAATGTTCTACAATAGTAAGCAAATGTTCTAGTGTGGCTTCCATTTACAGGGTTACTAAAACATTATAACTTACATAAACGAACTTCATCAGCTAATAAAGGCCACTTGTGAAAAGAACAAATCATATAAGGAGAAAGAAAAGAATGAGTTCTTGGTACTAGATATCCTTTATTTTATTTCAAGTAGCATAGTGATGAGCTATGATTTTTTTGAGGAGCATAGTGAGAGCTATGAATTTTTTTTGGGGTGATGATTGATAATTATTTATAAGCATTAGCAATTTGGCAATTTATCGTTTATTTATTTATATTTGTATTTTTTATTTAATGACTTTGAATTTACTAAAATTATGGGTTTAATACTTGCGTTCCCTTAAATATTAATCCCTCATATTTCAAGTGAGTAGTAAATGTTAAAGGGATGAGCTGAGCAATATTCATTGAAATCATTGCATTCTTGGTCCATGGGACTTACCAACTAGAAGATATACTAAAATGTTTGTTAGAGGGGAGGTTGGTATTGGAGATTTGCATATCACTAATTTAAAGATTGAAGATGTGGTTGGTTTGACATTGGACAATGGACGATGGGCAATGATGGTAGTATGGTATGAATGAACTCTTTTTCTTCTCATGTTGCACCTTCTTGCAACAAATTCTTCCACTTGATAAGGTACTCGATGATCACCATTGTTTGCAATGTCTTTATGCATATATCAAGAATTGCCTTAGGTTCCAAGATAAAATTTTCCTCTTCATCAAGCTTTGGTAATTTCAATTGGGCATGAATCCTTTGGCCAATGACTTTCTTCAAGTAGGTAACATAAAATATTAAATGTATTTTTGCTGACTGAGATAACTCCAATTTATATGCCATGTTTCCAATCTTCATTAGGATTTTGTAAGGACCATAATACTTAGGTGAAAGTTTGTCATCCTCCATGTGGTGCTTCAATCACATTTGTTAATAGGGTTGCAACTGTAGAAAAACCCAATTCACCAACTTCAATTTATATGCCATGTTTCCAATCTTCGTCAGGATTTTGTAAGGACCATAATACTTAGGTGAAAGTTTGTCATCCTCCATGTGGTGCTTCAATCACATTTGTTAATAGGGTTGCAACTGTAGAAAAACCCAATTCACCAACTTCAATTTTTTTTTCACTCAGATGTTGGTTGGCTGCTTGTTTCATCTAGTTTTGAGTCATTGATAGGTTCTCTTGGAGATTGGAAAACACCTCTTGTTGTGTTGAATGTGCTCTTATATGATCCAAACTCTTGGTTGCACTTTCAAAGAAAATGTGATGGAAGGCGTGTGGTATACATATAATGCCATAAATGGGGACATGTAGGAAATATGAAAATAAGTGTTATACCAACACTATGCTAGTGGCAATCATTTAATCCATTGTGGCTACTTATCAACAACAAAACAATGAAGATAAGTCTCCAAATACTTGTTGATCATCTGATTGAGGGTGGTAGGAAGAGCTATGAGCTAATTGATAATACAAATAAGAGAATAAATTAGTCAAAAAATTATTGGTAAATATAGGATTACAATCACTTACTATAAGCTTTGGTGTTCCATGTATCTTGTTAACTGTATCCATAAATGCAACAACCACCATACTTGCTACAAAACAGTGTAATAAATTGCAAAACACAATCATATTGTGTCCCTAGCTACCATCATGTCAATGATTTTTTCTCCTTTTGATTTGGGTATTCCCATAATGAAATCCATGGTTACGCCCTCCCACTGTTGGCTAGGAGCAAATAATCGTTGTAAAAGAGCATTGTTCTTAATAGTTTTGCCTTTGTTTTTTGACACTAAACATTTTGCTGCAAATTTATGTCACCTTCAGACCCCGCCCCCAAAAAGCTCTGCTTGATCCTATGATAGGTCTTTAAGAATCCTAAATGTTCCCTAACTAGAGAAGTGTGGAGCTCCAATGGAATCGTATGTTTGTGGCTTGAATTTTTTGCAAAGGTATATTCTATCATTGTAGGAGTGATCCTCAAATACAAACTTGTTTGATGTACTCGGATCTTGTTGAAGTTGGTAAATGAGATTGTGCGTATATATGCCAAGCTACCATCCAGATCTTGCCACATTCACCCTATCTACTTGTAGTATGGAATTAAGACAACAATCCCATTTTGTTTTTGCCCTTCTTAGAAAGTGCATCTTCTACTACATTCTATTTACCTTTCTTGTAAAGATCTCCAAGTCATAACCCACTTCTTAGTAAGCCATTTTTGTTGCTCTTCTAAGTCTTCTGAGGATAGCCTTTATTCTAAGCAATATTTTAGATCGTAGTGATCCATTTTCACTTTGAAGTGTTTTCTTATTAGTTAAGGGTGCCACTACTAAACTACATGAAGAATACACAACATTTCTTTCTTATAAATGGGCTTAAATATGTTTTTATGTTTCAGTTGGGAACTTTCAAAAGCAAGAGGCCTACCTTGTTGCATAGGTATTGCACCCATACCATGTCGTGAAGCATCGCATCCTACGAGATAAGTTTGGTGAAATCTGGAGTGGTACACATGATTTCATTAAACTTATCAAATGCTTTGGTTGCAACTTTGTTCCAATGGAACAAATCCTTTTTCAATAGAGTTGTGAGTGGTGATGTTATGCTACCATAATTTTTGACAAATTTGTGGTAGTATCTTGTAATTTCTAAGAATCCTCGTAGGTTATTAAGGGTTTTAGGTACATTTCATTCCGACATGGCCTTGATCTTGTTAGTATCTACCTTGACTCCATGAGAGACAATGTGATCCAAGCATTGCACCTCCTTAACTCAAAAAACACACTTAAAAGTTTTGCATAAAACTCATGTTACTTAAGAGTTTGTAAATATTTATCAACAGGGTACTAATGGTCTTGCCATGTTTTATTGTAAATCAATATATCATCAAAGAACAAGAAGACAAAGTTCCTAATTTTTTTTTGAAATATGGAATTCATCAAACTATGAAATGTAGAAGAACATTTTGAGGCCAAAAGGGATAACTAACTCAGAAATCATAAATGCCCTCATGTATGGAAAATTGTTTTAGGGATATCTTCCTCCATGATTATAATATAATAATACAAGATCTAAATTCTATTTTAAAAAAAAAATAGTTCTATGCAACTTATAAACTAATCATCAATTATAGGAATAAGAAACTTATATTTGCTGCTGAATTTGTTTAGCTTTTTGTAATTTGGGCACATACGAAAAATATCATGCTTTTTATGCACCATTACTACCGAAGAAGAATAAACACTCTTAACTATGTTGAATAATACTTGCTACCAACATCTCTTGCACTAGACACTTAGTCTCACTCTTTTGCACATATACGTACACATAAGGTATGATGTTGGGTGGTTGGCTCTTTGGTACAAGTTGAATGAAATGGTCATGATCCCTTTTGGGATGTAGACCTTTCAGTGTCTCTCCAAATACTATTGAATAGTTGCCAATGATGCCTTAAAGGTCTTGTGGTGTTTCCTCATGTGATTGTTGAGTTTATAGAAAAAATAGTTGTGCTACAAATCCAATAGACCCTTTATTGAGTAGTGTTTGCATTTTATGAGAGCTCACCAATTGGAGAGCGTTTTTTTGCGATCCTGGCAACTCAAATGTTTTGAATTTAGAATGAAAGTGCATGAAAATTTATTGGAAATTTATATCTATTGTACCCAAACAATATCTGCTCCACCCATGAGAATGGCAAACATATAACTATTCAAAAGGTAGTCACCCATTGCTATCTTGATATTGTGGATTTTTCCTTAAAAATTAACAATATCAACATCAACAATCACGACTCAAAATTTTGGAAATGGATAGATAAAGCAATTTAACCATGTGAAAAACGTGTTGTTGAAATTATGAATACTAATCGAATAATTTACACCATTGCTCTTTGCTTTTTCAGAAATTGCACATCTTTGAGGGTTTGGGGGGTAATAATCCTTGATAAAGAATGGCAAGATGGTCGCTTGTGGATCCTCTAGTGCTTCTTTTAGATCCTCTTTAACTTCAATTTCTTCTTCTTTCTTTTAACTTCCACCTTCAATGTATAGAATAATTTATTTTCCCCACATTTATGTCCTCTACTGTATTTGCTATCACTAGTAAAACATAATCCTTTTTCCATTTTCTCTTCATCTTGCTAAGGCGTTAATCTAGTCGGCCGAGGAAAGGATCATGGTGGGCTGCGACAATTATTGATGCTAGTGAATGATTGTTTCCTAGTAGCCATTTTTTTTTCTTGACCTTGTGCCCCCCAATAATAGTCTTAGCTAAGGTTAGTGGATCAAACAAACAAATCTCATGTTGACAATGCTCCTTTATTCCACCAAAAACTAGGTCCTTCAAGTTTTATGTAACATTCTTCACTCCCAAGGACATGCTCTAAAATTTGTGAATACAATAAATAACTGTACTAGTTTGTCAGAGCTTGCCTAGTTAGGTGAAATAGTTATCCACTAGACTACTACTACAACATATAGTCAACTCCTTTGTAAAAACAAATCATGTGACATTGTCATTCTTTTTCTTTTGATCAAAAAGCCAACAATGCCAAATGAATTGATTTGATTCCAAATATAAGGATGCCATTGTAACCTTTTGCTCACATGGGCTTTGATGCAACAAAAAAAATGCTCCATTTATATGTTTTAGTTGAGCAATCCTTGCTATCAAACTTACGCTGAGTAAGTCCTTGCCATCAAACTTATGCATGTGCATAATGTGTTGAGATCCAAAATTAACATTGGTCATGCCTTGAGTTGACCCAGTGTTTGAATTAGAAATGTGTTGAGGCTGGGGTTGTTGAGTCGAACCTTGTAGTGTGGCCAAACTTTTGACAGAAGAAGTGAGATCAACCAAATTTAAAATAGTAGTTGCCAATGCTGTAGTGATATGATCTATTTATGATTTTTTAGCTATATATTTTAGTTCATCTTTGGTTGCCATTTGTGTTGTGCTTTCTTAGGTCTTAGTTCATCCTTGGTAGCCAAGCATGCTATATTTGTATACACATGATATTTTTCACTTTATCACTTTACTGATAGTTTCTCTTGTAGGGGCTTGTCGGCGCATCAATCTCCTTTAGTGCACGCCTTCAAAGGTGCATCGATATTGGGGTGGGATCGGCTTGTAGTACTTTGTGAGAGATGTTTGCATATTATTTAGTCATATCTTTATTACTATCTGTCTGACCTCCTTTGAGTCTCTTTCTGTCTTAGCTCTCCATCTATTTTCTATACAGTTTTGTTAGATACCAATATTCCTATTATATTGGTCAGGGTTATACAATATTTTTCATACTTTTCTCCCTATACTATATAACCTTGACTGATACGGTTCTATACTTTTCTTCTGTCATTTGTATAGTATCAACGTAACCAATATAGTACTATGCAACTGACATCTTTTTGACTATATCGATATGGTTGATATCGTTGTCTTAGAGTTCATGGTATTGGAGTTGTATAGATAGGGGTCATATTTCATTCCCAAACCATATAACACACCCATTTGCTCTACTTGCACTCACATGTATGCTCATAAGTACTAAAAAGAGGAGTTAGAGGTAGAGTCTTATCTTAGGTCTAGTCTTGCTTATGGTCTTTGAAGCTCAATAAGAGTCCTCGTGCTAAGTAGGTTTCCCAGTTTTTGAAGTCCCCAACTAAGGATATCTAGGTATTCTTCTTACCATTTGAAGTTTTCAACCTTCAACATTTCTTGCAAAGTGCCACTTGATTCAAAAGGGGAGATTGAGGTGCCGACGAACCCACCCAAAGGTAATTATCTCTATCTCTACTTGTTTTTTCAATTTAGCTGGTAGATTAGGTATTCCTTTGTTTATTATTGTAGTAGATGGGTTGTTTATGATCCTCTTTATATCAAATAAATTGATATAGCTATAAGGTTGCTTAGCCTTGCCATATATGATTTTATGTTGCATAAACTACCCATTGCTTGACCATTGCACCACTTATCTTCTTAATTATTTAGTACTTTTAGCTATCTTGAATCTAGGTTAATCTTGTTTGTCAGTTTCTTACATTCGATATCCTTATTATATCTTTTATATACCATTTTGTTATCATTGTTATAGTCATTTACTTATATTGAGGCCTAGTTAGAGATATACCTCATGTCATCGGTTCATGCTTTGGAACCTTTTCCTCTTGACATTTAAATGTAGATTTCTCTCTTTAGGTCTATGGTTATTCTAGGTCTTTACCTGTTCTGACAATTATGCATAGGTTCTATTGTTATGACCTTGGTTGTATCCTAGTCTATTAAGAGAGAATATTGTTACAGGGCATCTTAGTACGTGCATACATTTTAGTGAACTCAACATGAATCCTATCCTATCCTTAGTTGAATTGTCTACACGTTTTTATTTCTTTTTATTGTTTATTTTCATTTCGGCTTCACTATCATAATACATTCTCATCATTTTAAAAAATCTCTTCTCCTATTAGGACTTTCTCTATTAGGGTTGGGATTTTTCCTCATACATCTTTGGGTGATATTTGATTCAAAACAATTTTTTTATCAAAACGCTTGGAGGTTTTTGTTATTTGCATTGATCAGATCAAAACCTTATTTTTGCTAGTTAAAATTATTTACAGATTTTATGGATTTAGGGTTTTATTATTTTTGTTAAATTCTATTTGGAAGGCGACATATATCTAGTTTTGAAACAAATTCTAGGTTTATTTTATTTATTGTTATTTATAAAAAAATATCTTATTGTTTTCCAAAATTTCTCAAGGATTTTTTGGTGTGGTCTGTTATTTAATTAGCCCTTATCAAGTCATCTTACCTTTAGGGTTTTATGTTTTCTTAAATTTTTTATCTTTTTCAATGACGCCTTCTCTTAGGATTTTTCTGGCAAGCCTCAACCCATTCCACTTTTGCATGGGTTCCTTTTTCCCTTCCACCATTGAAGGTAACTCCTCATGGTGTAATTATGATATGCCTTTTCTCATGGTCGAAGATCCCCATGACGACCTTTCCACTCATGACAATCCTTATTATTGGGGTGAAGATCCCAATGAAGACACCTATAGTGGGACTGAAGATTATCAATATGGTCCTCCCATTTATGATGATCTTGATAAGGATCCTAATGATCTCACTTTTGACACTCTTAGCATTGATGAAGATCTCCAATATGATCTTACCACTTATGATCCTTGTTACTGGGATGGAGATTCCAAAGATGACCTATAGTGGGATTGAAGATTATCAACATGGTCCTCTAATTTTTGATGATCTTTATGATGATCATAATGATTCCACTTTCACCACTTCTCACATAGTTGAAAATCAATACCGTGATTTTCTCATTTATAATGATGATTTTGACGGAGGTGAAGACCCTTACATGATAGTGGATGTTCTCATTGATGATTATTACATGGTTGAAAATCCCTCTTATGATTCTTCCTTTATTGGATCTCACTTTGACTCAAGTAGTAATGATGATGGTTATTCAACCCCACCTTTTATCCCACACTCGCAACATTTTTAATGAATGAACCATCAAACCTCAACTCACGTTTAACCAGCTTTTGTGAACTCATCAACAATCGAAGATCACTTAATTTAAATGCCTACCAAAAAGCACATTTTAGGTGATTATGACCTAAAGTTTATATGAAAATTTTGACATATCTTACCTGTCTAATTTTAGCTTCAATCTCTTCCAATCTACCCAAATCTCTACTACAATTATTTATTTTCAAATCTATCAACCAACCTAAAGCCATTCAGTTGCAACCACCTACAACCAACTGCATCGATCAATATCCTAAATGTGGTGATATAGTTCGAAATTCATTTCCTTTCTCAATTAATTGTTTTGATCATGACCCAAAATGTGTCGATACAATATCATTAATTTCTTCCAATTGCATTGACCATGATCTTAAATGTGGTGATAAAGTTCATCCTCTTAAAATCAACATCGGTCATGACTTCAAAAGTGTCAATATAATTCCAATTTTGCCTCCTATTAAAAACATCAACTATGATCCAAAATGTTTTGATACAGTTCTTCCTCTTTTGCTTGACTGCACTAGCCACCGACCATTACAAGGTGTCGATATAGTTCTAATTTCATCACCTAATGGTATCAACCAAACATTACATAGTGTTGGTACAATTACCCTATTACTTTTAAGTTCTTCCAACTATATCAACCAATATTTAGACTGTGTCAGTGCGGTTTTATTAACATCCCTTGATATTTTTAATGGCATTGCCAAGTCCTTGGAAGTGCCGATACACTATCACTTTCTCATATCCTTGATTATAATTATATCAATCATTTTCCTTCTATTTTAGTGAAGCATATTGGCTTGCCTAATATAGTTCATTTTAGTTTTGTTACATTAGTGTATCAACATTGCTGATACTGTACAACACAATTTGTTATCATATCTCAAAGATCTTAACATTACATTTCTTACTGTAACACAAACTTGCACATCATTTGACATTATAATTAGGTCTGTCAATCTTGAAGTTAATTCCCAGCTCACTACATTCCACATGTTGGGGTATTTTGTGATGCCTATCATTTTTTTACTACACATATTAGGGCACTTTGCGTTGCCCACCTTTTTCTTATGTTAGTTATTGAGGCATCTTGCACTGCCCATCTGTAATTACCGTTACACATGCTTTTGAAGCATCTTATGATGTCCATCCTCATTCTCTTGGCTTCTTGGTCTCTCATCTTTATAATGAGGCAACAAATAAGAACTTTTTACACCTTACAGACAAACAAATTTGGTTGCAAGAAACCTTCCAAGTCAAAAATGCTTGCTTTTCACATGTTTTTCTTTGATATTATTGTTAACATAGATGTTGCTTGTTATTTTGTTTCAATTTTTTTGCTTTTTTGTATTTTATTTCCTTAGCACCATTTTTATTACACCATTGCTTCATTTTTGGTTCTTTAACTTAAAGTCAAAGTTAGTTTTCTCCGTGGACCTTTGATATCAACTTTGGATTTTTAATACTCCACCTCCTTCCTTTTTGGGATGTTGTGATGTTTTACTTTATAGTTATGCATTGGCTACATGATTACATTTAGCCACCATTTTATTTGTGGGTTATTTGGTCTTTTTTGTACTACCTACTATTTTGGATGATTCCTTTTATTAGTGCTTGTGTTAGATCTCTTATAGGTTTGTATGGATTCTCTAGTGACATTACCACTTTGCTCTTCATATTACATACTACTTGCATGCTTATAGTTAGTTTATTCTCTGTTGAGCTAACATTTATTACAGGTTATATTTTGACTTTCTTTTATTGCACCTTAGCTTTATTTTATCTATACACCTCTAGGTTTCTTTCACATTAACCCTAGTACTTATACTTGGTCCTTAGGTCTGTTGTTATTTTCACACCTCTTGGTCTTTCAGTTCAGGAGTTGCATTGTAAGACTTGGGGAATCAACTAGACCCTCTTCACAAATTTCCATCCTCTTTATCTTTCTTTCTACCATTGTTTCCGTTGGGGTTCTTTGGTATTTTTAATCATTATGTACACCCTTTGGGTTTTTATTATCTTTTCTATGCTTCATAGTTTTATGGTTTCTATGCTTCATAGTTTTATCACTTCTATGCTTCATAACTTTATCATTTCTATGCTTCACAACTTTATTTTACTTGAGCTTTTAGTTTTTTAGTTTGTGAGTTGCACGGTAAGACCTGGGGAATCAATCCGTGCCTCCTCACAAACATCCTTCATTATTCATTTTGCGACATAGATTGTTTTGACTCTGAACTTTAGTTAGGTATCTTCTTAGAAAGATACGACAATGGTCAATAGTAATGTTTTCCCTCACTTAGAGTCAGCCATATTCTCTTGTGGTAAAACTATAGTGGTCTATTTACACGTCTTCACCTACATTTTACCCTCTTTCATGATGATGTCTCAACCTACTTGTCATTGTATTATCTCCCTTTATATTTTTTTTTGTTATTGGGGCAACCAAATCATTCTATGCTCACTTTCATGATATTTTTTTTAATTTCCTTTTAGGCTCACCAAGGTCAGTTTCAAAATTGCAATCTTTATTAAGGTGCATGTCTAGAAATTTTTATGCATCATGATTTTTAAGCTCCCTTTAGTGGCTAGATGTAATATCTCTCGTGATAGTCATTTTTAGCACCTATTATTGGTTCTTTCAAATCTGTATAGAGGAGGAAAATAGAAAATTCTAAAAGAGTTAAAAACCAAATTATAAGAAAAGACAATGTTAAAAGACTAATTATAGATTAAAAATTAGATCACACTAAAAGACATGATCTTTTTGACATCTCTCCTAGAATGCCTCTCACATTCTAGTCAAAGTTTAAACTCCAGAATTGGCTTTATGATTGAGTTGAGGTCCATTGCGGTGCGGTAGGTTAGTAGAATAGGGTAGGAGGCCTCATTATATTATTACTTATCCATATTTTATATTTTAGTGCTGCTTACTTACTCACACAAGTACTTAATCTTCACAGTTGATCGACAACTCTGTAAGGGGTTCCGAGGGGTAGAGACCATGTTGTGGGAAGGTAAGATCATTTTATTTTTCTTATATGCTAGCCTTCATGGGATGATATTTATGTACTTCACTAGTTAGTTTAAGCTTATGTTTTTTAGGTGGGCTTCTCTAAAGCCATTGATGTTTAAAATTCCTAGTCTTGCCAACTTGATTTGATTGTCTTATTTCCAGTAAAGATTATTTTTTTGTCTTGGTGACATCTTTTTTTTCCTCCCTCCATTTTTTCCCATGACATAAAGGTTTGTTTCTAACTCTCCCCCATCTTCTTTATTTCCTATTCTTTATTTGCTTTCAAATATGTTAGCATTACAATAGTTTCAGTTTTTCCATCTTTAGAATAAAAGCTACATCTTTTAGTTGTTGCAAGATGCTCTCTTGATTATTGCCTTATTTTTATAGGATTTCTATGAATTATGTTTGGGACCTTGAGTTTTATATTCATTTTTTGTGGGCCACCTGGTCCTATTTTCCCTTTTCATGTTTTCATATATTACCCTTTTTGCGAACCATTCAGTTTCATTTTTATTTTTTTCACATCTTTGTTTGAGTTTGGTTTTTTACACTGACATTTTTACTAGCACTCAACAACTCTGTGTACTTTGTTTGATTTGAGTTTTCAGTTATTTTATTTTGGGTGCTTTATTAGGTTTTTTAGTCCTATAAAAGCGCTAGCTTAATGGCTTGCCTATTTTTCCTCTTATATACTTCTTTGGATCTTTTGGTTTTAACTTAACCTTATCGATATGATCATGCCAAATTTTCTAAGTTTTTCAATCATTTTTAAGAGTTTTATTTCATATCCATTTATTGACCATCTTACGTATGCGTGCATTGATTTTATCCATTTTTAGCCTTGATTACTTAGGGTTCCTCAAATGTATATACATGCATCAAGACTGTGGTATTTACATGCGTCATTTATGTGAAAAATAAATCAAGTATGTGGATGGTACTTTTAATTATTCATTTATTAGAAATTCTTTTAGTAATTATACTCTTTTGTGTTAGTATGTATCTATTCCAAAGAATAGTCCCATGTTACACTATTGTGACATGTGATGAGCTTTTGGTTGTGCATATGTATACACTTAATATTTTTCATTTTATCACTTTATTTACAATTTCTCTTACATGGGCTTGTTGATGCATCAATCTCTCCGAGTGCATGCCTTAAAAGGTGCACTGGAAATGAGGTAGGATTGGATCGTGGTAATTTGTGAGAGATGTTTGTTTATTATTTTGTCATACCTTAATTATTATTAATCTGACCTCCTTTGAGTCTTTTTCTGTTTTATCTCTTTATCTATTTTATGGGTAGTATTGCTAACCATCTTATATTCTTACTATATCGGCTAGACTGATACAATTTGTTTCATATTTATATCTTCCTATACTATATTGGCCTTATCGATACAATTATGAGTCTATATTCTATCATTTTTACTATATTAACCATTATGTCAACCAACATATTTTTGTTTGTATTGGCTTAGAATTAAAAATCAGTTATGGGTATTGGATCTATATATATATGTTCATATTTCATTCCCAAGCCATATAACACTCTCATCTACTCTGTTTGTGTTCATATTTACGCTCTTAAGTACTAAAAATAAGAGTTAAAATTAGAGACTTGTCTTAGAGGTTTAGTTTTGCTTATGGTCTTTGAAGCTCAATATGAGGAGTTGTGCTGAGGAGGTGTCCTAGTCTTTAGAGTCTCTAACTAAGGATATCTATGTCTTCTTCTTACTATTTGAGGCCTTCAACCTACATCTCTTAAAAAGTGCCACTTGAGGCAAATGGGTGTATTGAGGCATCGATGAGTCACCCATATGTAAGTATCTCTATCCCTACTCTCTATGTTTTATTTAGTAAATTAGATATTGCTTTGCTTATTATTGTAGTAGATGTGTTGTTTATCCTTGCTTATGCTCCTCTTTATATCAAATAAGTTGGTATAACTATAGAGTTACTTAGGCTTGCCATTTTATCACATTCAATTGCATAGATTATCCATTGGTTGACCATTGCACCACTTATCTTCTTATTAGTTTAGTACTTTTAGCTTTTGGATCTAATTTACCCTTGCTTGTTTTTTCTTTGCACGCAACATCCTTATTATATCCTTGATACACACCTTTAATATCATTGTTAGTCATTTCTCTATATTAAGCTCTAGTGAGAGCTATAACCCATGTTATAGGGTTAAACTTTGGAATCCTTTCTTCTTGACATTAGTGTAGATTACCCTCTGCTAGGTCTACGATTATTTGAGCTTCATACTTGCTCTTCCAAGTATGCACAGGGTCTATTGTTATGACATTTTTTGTATCCTAGTCTATTGAGAGAAAGATGATTGTTACAGGGCATCCTAACTTGTGCATACAATATTTGCTTTGGAATCCATAATGTTTCTTAAGCCATTCGGATCGTTGGTAGTACTTGATAAGGCTATGTTGAGTTGTGAAATTTTGCCTCTAAATTATTTGCACTATCTTTCCAAGTTGCCCTAGATTCCATCTCTAACTCTGTATCTTCTTTGTTAGAAGTTTCCCTTGGCATCTATATATTCTCATCTCTACCTTTAGATTGTGTTCCTACCATGATGTTGCTTGATGTCTTTAAATACATTATTTTAGAGTGAGGTTTGCCTCAAATACGATAATTTAAAGAACATATCCTTAATAATTCTTTTTGAGATTCTAAAAAATGTAAAAGAAAAAAGAAAAATTTCAAAATTAGTGGCTTTTAGAGTTTATTTATGAAAAAAATTAAAATTGCAATATCTCAAAAAAAAAATGATCACAAAAAGTTGAAAATGGATTGTTACTTCCTTGCATAAATCCCCAACTTGAAGGAAAAAATACAAAAAAAATCGCAATGGTTTGTGAGAGATGCACAATTATTCAAAATTAAGGTTTTAACCCAAATTAGGTCAAAGAAAGTCTTGCTTGCTCCAAAAAAATGCATTTTAATTATTTTCATTACCTTCATACATTGTAGTGTTTTTCCAAAATTGAAGCTCGAATACCACTTGTAATGCAAATAGTATATAGGTAAAGGAGAATTGAATAGATCTACACAACATGAATTGAAGCAAAATATAATATATAAATATACGCTGAGCCACTTCGAGGGGGCAATTTCCATAGCTTTACAATAAGAATATAATTATTGATATGATGATATGGGAGAGCCTTGTTTAACCTTATTTATCTACATAATTATGT
Organism: Torreya grandis; assembly: GCA_037957365.1. Lineage (NCBI taxonomy): Eukaryota > Viridiplantae > Streptophyta > Pinopsida > Cupressales > Taxaceae > Torreya > Torreya grandis. The sequence continues at coordinate 625,536 of JARHVA010001221.1, read as the reverse complement.
AGGGTCACACCCATTCTTATTAATTAGGTTGACATAAAGAAATACCTAAAAATAACGAATGAAAAGATAAGGTTCTGTGGGCCACAACTCGACCCACCCTAACCTTTGTACATCTAAGAAGATTGGATTTTAGAGGTGTCACAAAATTGTCAACTAGAAGGAATATTAAAATGGGTTGTTAGAGTGGTGGGTGGTCTTGGAGATTTGTATCACTAATTCAACTATGGAAGATATGGTTGGTTGGACATTGGACAATGAATGATGATGGTAGAATTGGTTCTTAGGGTGATAAAAAGGTTAAGGCTATCTAAGTGTATTAAATTCTTATTATCTAGGATTATTACTATGGTTTATTAGGGGGGTGGGTGGTTTTAGAGATTTATATCACTAATTCAGAGATTAAAAGATATGGTTAGTTGGACATTGGATAATGGACTATAATGATAGTATTGGTTTTTAGATAATAAAAAGGTTGTGTTTGTCTAAGTGTACACATTCTTAAAAAATTACTTCAGATTAGAAACACACATATATTCGGTACATGCTTTCAGTATACTTCTAAGGGAAAGAAAAATGTGCATAGTAAAGGGTATACAAACTAGCGCATACCTTAGTATACCAAAAGCATGTATTTTAAGGTATACATTGGAAAGAAGGGATTTTTTAAATTTTAACAAATGCTCGTAATTATATAATCTAAGTAAAACATTATATTTAAAAAAATAAAAAAGAGAAGAAAAACTAAAAGAAATAAAAAGTGCATTTGTCAACATTATCTTTATTAGGCTAAAATTTTGAAGTGATAGATATAACAATAAATTTAAGTCAGTGCCATATTCAAAAATAGAGGGCTTCTCATATTAATGGTAACGCATTACTCTAAGAGAACACTAAATACCTTATAGCAAGCCTATGAAAGTAAAGGAAAGAAATATATTTTTTGTTTACTTTGGTGGATTGGTTATAATCAATAGAGATAGCATCAATTAAAATTTTGGAGATTTATCGAGGACACACAATTATAATTGGGTGGGGTAGGTACTAAGGGGCTGAGGCCCAAAGCTAGGAAAAGCTAGGGATATTTGCCACACATAAATGCTAGGATTCTAATACACATTTGCTAGTATATTTAAACATAGGTCTCATTTTCCTAAATTCCCATGCCCCTCCCATTTTTTCACTAAATATATACAAATATGGTGAGAAGATATGCAAGATGATTGAAGAGTAAAAGATAATCATCAAACAAAGTGCAAGGGAATTTATGGAAAAGAGCTCTATTTGGTAGAAACATTACGTAAACCCTACATCATTATTCCCCATTCCATAACATTATTAGGCTTGAAATTTTTTTGTGAGTTTGAGAGGATTACTAGGATTTCACAAATCCCCTAAACACTAAGGTTTAACACAAGATTTTCACAGGATTTGCACAAATTATCAGAGGTGGAGCATGACAAGAGCTTTGAGGGTGAATTTCAACGTGTTTTTTCAAGTCAATTTGATGACATTCAATTTGAGGTTAGAGTCTCATTTTATTCATAATTTTAATCACTATGCCCTCATGACTTGAGCTATATATTGTGTATTATCAGTAAAAGGTGTTTGTTATTACAAATAAAAACTTACTTTGATCTCTCCCCCTCCTTTCTAGTACAGACATAATGCAGTATATTTGGGCACATTTGGGTGTTTTTTGATTAATACCATTTTAATACGAGATACTAATGAGTTCATCAAATTTGATCAACAACTAATAGCCACCAATGCCAGTGATGAATCCAAAAACATGCAACAATTACAAAACATACAATTACACAATTTTTTTTGAGTAGAAGAGCAATTTCAATTTTAATCATTCATTATACATTCTAATCAATATATAAGAATTTTAAAATAAATCACAACTCTTGGATAGAGTTGTTATATAACTTGCTATTTTTAACAACGATTATTTTTAATAACTTTTGAATGCAAGCTCAGATGAGCCTAATAATTGTCCCTTATTCTCTAAAAATATAAATAAAGTTTGAGGGTGACTTGTAAGTTGAGTTCACGTTTGGTTACAAAAATATGAAATCCTAAAAAGTCTAAAATATCAAAATATAAATTAAATTAAATTTTTTGACATCTAGATGGTTGATTTCAACCCCATTTTTTTTTGAAACAATTGCTAGTGGTTAGTGCGGTTTATAATGGCGTAGAGCCCTTGGGTATCTTCAGTTTTAAAAATAAAGAGTTCAAATGGGTTCCTAGAACAAAATTTATGGTCTCTGTAAGATAGAATCCCACATCATTCTCCTTTGGTTGAGAAAAATTTAACACCCATAAGTTGTTTTCATTAAATTTATAATATTTTTCCTTGTCAAGACTATTCAGTTCCCATTCTGAAATTTGTCCACAGTCCTTTTGGCACTGGTAATGGTATGTAAAACCCTATGTTTTGTGGATGACCTTTAGCCACTTGACATATCTTGCATCTGAACACATACCTTGCCACATCTTGCTTCATCTTGAAGAAGATGATTTTGAAAATAGAGTTTTTTCAAGAGAAAAAGAAGAGAAAAGTGGTATGATCACACCATGTTCAAGGAAAAAAGGTTTCCTGGAGAAAATAGACTTTAGAAGTGATGAAAGAAAATCTTGTTGAAGGATTTTTTTTTTGTGCTAAGGAGACATCAGAGAGAAATTCATTGACATTAGATTTCATGCATGTATATGGTATAGTTGAAGATATTCAACATGTTATAGAAATTTATCTAATATAGCATAAGGATGGAAGTGAAGGGAAAAATGAAGAAGACGGAGATGAAAATAAGAAATTAGAAAGGGTTGAAGAGAATACTCCTTTGAAGGTTGATGAAAAAATGGAAGATATGCATGTAAATGGTTTTATGCTTGATGACAATATTGAAGATGTAGTTGTTTTGAAAGTTGTTTTAGAATTAAATATTATGAAACATGAGAATGAAGATAAAGGTGAAGATGAAGAGATGAATGAACAAAAAGAGAAAACATTTTAGAGATAACTGTTACAAGCTTGGAAGTAAATGAGCATAACATTGATTTCAAAATTTATGATTCAATTGAGCAGAGTGGAGATGTAAGCAAAGCAAAAATTATCTTTGCAAGTATACATGAGATTGTAAAAGAAGATGCATTGTTTGATAAATGGATAAAAATGAGTAAGGCAAGCAAGACTGGCTCTATTAATAGATGATGAAACTAAAAAACACATAATAATTACAAAACATAAAATTACATTGATGTTTGTTGATAAGAAGAGCAATTTCTATTCTAAGCCTTCATTATTCATTATAATAAACACATATGAGTATTTAAATAAATGAAAACTCATGGATATATTTGTCATTAACAACTTTTGAATATGATATTAGATGGGCATAATAATTGTCCCTTATTATCTCCAAGTATAAATAAATCATGAGGGTGAATTTTAAATCAAGTTCACAACTGGTTATAAAAATGTCAAATCCTAAAAATTCTAAAAGTACAAAAAAATAGATTGCAATTTTTAGCCTCTAGATGATTGATTTCACTGTGTTCTTGTTTAAAATATTTGATATCTATTTTTTATTTTTCCTTAGGACCTACTACCTCTAATCCAATTCTTATTCTTCCACTTCATTATCCTCTCCTACTAAATAAATATCAAAATTATGTGGTAAACTTACTTCCTAAGCATTTTCATTTACTTTGTTCGCAATTTTGTATGGATTAGTCGTCTTATACTTAAGCTTATTGTATGTTCCTTAGGGAAATATTTATTTTTTCAGATATACCATCACTAATTTTCTCTCTTCAAATATCTTTGGCCTTATTTTTATATCATCTACTTATTTATACTTGTCATTGATTTATTGTAGTTTTACCCTTACTTCATTTTGTAACTGATGCATGTGATCTAGAAATGCCTTTGCATCATCACTAACCTTCTCTGCAATTGGTAATCACACCAATTAAAAAAAATAGCTTTGGATTTCTAGGATAAACAATTTGGAATGACGATTTTTATGTTTATCTATTTAGTGAACTTTTATATGCAAACTCAACCTATGACAATGTCAAGTCCCATTGTTTGGTATTCTCTCCAACAACACACACATAAATTTTATAAACTACTATTTACTACTTATATTTGACTATATGTCTGAGGATGGTATGTGTACACACATGCTATTTTTCATATTTATCAAGTTTATAATGATTTCTTCTACAAACACATCAATCTCACTAAGTATACATCTTAAGTAGTACACTGGGAAAGGGGTGGGGTCAGTTTGGTGATGCTTTGAGAGAGATGTTCACATGATATCCTATTATACCTATCTATTCCTTCATGCAACTGTCTTACCTCTTATGATGTCTCCCTAACATATCAAGGCCTTGAAATGTGGATAAGTTTGAAATCTTGAAACCTTGAAATTGGCTAAATTTGAAATATAATAGGATCCTCTAAAACCTAAAATTTGCATTATAACCACTAGAGGTCAGAAACCTCTCTCAAACATTATGAAGGTATATACATATATAAAATAAGAGGACGTAGAGGTTAAATTCTTATTCTTGGAGGTCAAGTATTGCTCAAGGTCTTTGAAGGTCAATAGGAGACGTACCAAGGAGGTGCCCCCATAGTTTTGTGAGTCCCCAACTAAGGACATCTAGGTCTTCTTTCTTGCCATTTGAGGTATCCATCCTGCAACATCTCTTACAAAGTTTCACTAGAGCCAAGGGGGAAATTTATACACTAAAACTTCATCTAAAGGTAAGTATTTCTATCCACATTCTCTTTCTTTTATTTACTTAGCAGATAGATATGATTTGCTTATTGTTATATTCAAATGTATGTTGTTGTCCTTGCCTAGTTTCTACTTATAAAAAATGAGTTGGTATATTTTGTTAGATCTATGCCCACCTCGAGCACCATCACAATACCATACAATTATACAAAAACTCTATGCTATGATCTATTTTTACATTGGTCTTCCTAGCTTGCACATATAATAGGCACTACTAAATTGTAAGTTAAGTTCCCAAATTATTTCATACAGTCCTCAAAAATTGATTTAGAAACTTTGTATCCATGTCTGAAGTAAAGGTTTTTAGAACACCATGAAATCTAACATCATCTTTGAAAAATAATTTTGTTACTCTAGTGGCATCATTTATTTTATTGCATATAATGAATTGAACCATCTTAGAGACACTATCTACAAAAAACAAAATAATAATAATTACCTCTCCTTGTGTTTGTCGATGCTAATACAAAGTTCATATGAAAATATCTCCACAATCCTTTTGGCACTGGTAATAACATGTACAACCTTGTGTTTTGTGGATGACATTTAGCCACTTGACATATCTTACATCTTTACACATACCTTGCCAATATCAATTCATCTTAAGGGAGATGATTGTGAGAATATATATTCTTCAAGAGAAAGAGAAGAGAAAGATGGCATGGATCAAACCGTGTGTTGTTTGAATGAAGAGGCAAAATGTTACTTGGAACAAAAATAAGTTAGAAGTGATGAAAAATATATTATATAAGGAGAGTTTTTTTGTGTTAAGAATACATAAGAAATAAGTTCATTGATAGACAATGGATTTCATGCATGGAAATGGTACAAATGGAGATATTCATGTTGTATAAATTGATCTCATAGAGCATGCGAATAAAATGGAAGAGAAAAATGAAGGATATGAAGATGAAAATAAGAAATTAGAAAGGGTTGAAGAGAATACTCTATTGAAGTTTGATGTGAAAGTTTAAGATATGCATCTAAATGGTTGTATGCATGAAGACAATATTGAAGATGAAGTTCGTTTGCAAGTTGTTTCAAAAATTTCTTTCATGAAGCATGAAAATAAAGATGAAGAGATGGAAGAACAAAAAAAGAAAAAGATCTTAGAGATGACTATTACAAGATTAAAAGTGAATGAACATACTGTTGATTTTAGAGTTTTTGGTTCAATTGAGAATAATGGAGATGCAAACAAAGAAAAAATTATCTTTGCAAGTATAGAAAAACATTACTTTTATCTTGTTATTAATAAGTTGGTCTCTAATATGTTTTTCAATTGAGTAACATGGTTCGATAAATGGAGGAAGGCAAGTAAGACTAACTTGGTATTAGGTGACGAATCCAAAAAGTACCCAATAATTAAACACAATTTAAAAGACAATTCTTGAGCCGAAGAGAAATTTCATTATTCATTCTAAGCAATACATAAGTCTTTAAATAAATCACAACTCATGGATAGAGTTGTTATGCACAACTAATAAAGTTGATAAAATAAAAAAGATACTTAGAGTTAACTAGACTTGTTATTTTTATGAGCTTTTGAATGCAAGCTTGGTTGAGCCTAAAAATTGTCTCTTATTATCTACAAGTATAAATAAATCCCGATGGTAACTTACACTTAAGTTCACACATAGTTGAAAAAATATCAAATCTTAAATTTTTAAAAAATTCCAAAAAATAAATTATAAGTTTTAACCTCTAGATGATTGATTTTGGCACCAAATAATTGTTAAAATGGTCACTAAGTGGCTGACGTGGCTTATGGTGGTGTAGATCTCTTCGAGTTCTCCAGTTAAAAAAATGGGCTGAAATGGTTTCATGGATAAAAATTCATGGCCTCCACAAGATAGGCTCCAATATCATTCTCGTTTGGTTGAAAAGAACTCAGTCTGCGAGTTGTTCTGATTAAACTTATGCCATTTGTTCTTTTAAATATTCTTCAATTTCCATTTTGAAATCCAATTGTTGTTTCCCTGCTGCAATCCTTCCCACTATATCCAATATACTAAATACTTGTTGTAGATGTTTTCTTGGTGTTCACTCTCTTCTTGTCTAAAATATGTTCTATTATATCTTTCTTTTTCCTTAGGACATGTTTTGTCGAATTCACTTCTTATTTTTTCCATTTATTATCCTCTTCATGAAATTCATATAAATAAGAAAAATTTAACATTGGATAAATATTAAATTTTAGTGGCAAACTTACCTCATAAATGTTGTCATTTATTTTATTCACAAATTTGCATGTACTAATTATATTATACTTCAACTTATTGTATGTTCTTTGGGAAGATATTTATGTTCTTAGATATGCCATCACTAATCATCCCTCTTAAAATACCTTTGGCCATCTTTTTACATTAGATACCACTTTATATTGTCACTGATTTCCTATAGCTTTCTCCTTATTTCATCTTTTAACTGTTGTATGTGCTCTTCAAATGCCTTTGCATCATCACTAACCCACTTTGAAATTGGTAACTCCTCCAAGTCTAAAACACCCTTAGGATTTATGTCATAAACAATTTGGATTGGTGATTTTTCTGTTGACTTGTTCATTTGTTATAATATAAACTCAGCCTGTGATAATGTAAAGTCCCATTGCTTGGGATTGTCTCTAACAATGCATCTCAACAATTTTTTCAAAATCATATTTTTAATTTTGTTTGCATATCTATCTAATGGTGGTATGTACTACTAAATTTTAGTTTATTTCCCAACTTCTTCCATAAAGTCCTCCAAAAATGACTTGGAAATTTTATACCCTTGTGTGAAGTAATGGATTTTAAAATATCATTCAATTTAACAACATTTTTGAAAAACATATCTACTATTATAGTGGTATAATTAGTATTATTACATGCTATAAAATGAGCCATCCTATAGACTCTATGTACAATAACAAAAATTGAATCATTACCTCCCCATGTGTTTGACAACGCCAATACAAAATTCACACTCAAATATGTCCATGATGTTTTTGGCATTGAAAATGATATGTAAAAACATGTGTTTTGTGCATGGTCTTTAGCCATTTGACATGTCTTGCATTTTGATTCATTACTTGCCACTTCTCACTTCATATTAAAGGAAATGGTTGTGAGAATATAGTTTTTTAAAGAGAAAAATAAGATAAAAATGCCATGGATCAAACCGTGTGTTGTTGGAATGAAGAGGAAAAGGTTTCTTAGAGAAAAAATACCCTAGAAGTGATGAAGGAATCTCTTGTAGAAGGAGTGTTTTTTGGAGGTAAGAAGATGTCATAAAGAAGTTCATTGATAATAGATTTCATGCATAGAGGTAATTGCTGAAGATATTTTGCATGTTGTAGAAATTGTTTTCATATAGCACAAGGATGAAAATTAAGATCAAAATGAATAAGACAAAGATAGAAAGAATAAATTAGAAAGGGTTAAAGAGAACACTCCATTGAAGGTTGATAAAAAAAGTGGAAGATATGTATATAAATGGTAATATGTATGAACACAATATTGAAGTTAAAGTTAATTTTCAAGTTGTTTAACAATTTTATCTCATGGAACATTAGAATGAAGATGAATAAATGAAAGAACAAAAAGAGAAAAAAATATTAGAGATGACTATTGCAAGATTGGAAGTGAATGAACATAGTGTTGATTTCATAATTTATGATTCAATTGAGTAGAGTGGAGATGCAAGCAAAGAAAAAATTATATTTGAAACTATACACGAGCTTGTATAAGAAAAGGCATGGTTTGCTAAATGGAAGAAAAGGAGGAAGGCAAGTAAGACTAGTTCGGATACTTGATGATGAATCCAAAAGCACGCTGTAATTCCAAAACACACAATTACATAGATAATTTTTGAGTAGAAGAGAGATTTCTATTCTAATTATTCAATATTCATTCAAATAAATAGGTCAGAGTCTTTAAATAAATCACAACTTGTGAATATTTGTTGTTATACATAAATTTAAAAACTAATAAAATAAACAAGCTATCCAAAGTTAACGGAATTTGCTATTTTTAATAGTTGATATTTTAAACAACTTTTGAATGCAAGCTCATATGGGCCTAAGAATTGTTTCTTATTTTATAAAAGTATAAATAAATCCTAAGGGTAACTTGAAACTCAAGTTCACACCCTATCAAAAAAATATCAAATCCTGAAAATTCTAAAATTATTGAAAATAAATTAAATTGTAATTTCGGCCTCTAGACGATTGATTTGGCATGTTGGGGTCTCTTGTGAGGGAGAGTTATGATAAGAAATAATGATTTATGTGGGAAAGGAACATAATTTGTGTTTGTAAGGTCATTATTATTATATTCTTCTAGAAATAGGATATGATATTTAGCTTTTTATCATTTTTTAGTTCTTTAACTATAGTCACAATAAATTATATTTATAGGTCTTGTTTTATCATGATGTATAGTTCTTAAATTCTTCTTGTAGTTTTGTAATTTCCACAAATATATATGTATGATTTTTTATTTTATCTTGTTTGATTTGAGTTGTAGTGATACTAATTTTTTGCTTCCTACCTATATCAGATTAAATGATGATACTGCGATGAGAGGGTGATGATAGTATATTCTAGCGTGACCACACATACATATAAACTAGTTTTTTTAATTGCAAGTTACACATTGGGAATTTTTTTATTATGTAATAATATTGCAATGGACAAGGACAATGACTGATGTAGGAACATCCTAGACAAAGAGTAATATTGAAAATAATTAATTATTGTGAAGTGAATGGCATAGGGATGCAGAGGAATTGGAGTGCAAAATACATGACATGAAAGTAACAAAAGAACTAACACACCAAAGAATAAACAAGACCATTAATAAGGGTTGGAGGTTTATGTTCATATGATTGTGCAAGGTTGATTATGTGAGGTTGCATAAGGTCACATGACAAATACTTATTTGGATCATAGCTCATGCTTAGTAGAGGCCTCACACATCGCACACACAAGTGTTAGTTTAGAAGTATAAAGAATGTGTGAAATAGAATCGATGCAAAAGCTAACTGGCATGGCAAAGTAATTGAGCCTAATGTTAGACATTAAATATAAACATGGCAGGTGGGCTTAGGAGTAGCCCATATATGCCTATGAAAGTTACAAAGAGGACTACAAGGATCCATGGCATGAGATAAAGGATTCAATTTTAAATTATAACTGCTTGGCAAGTCGTTGGAGGCCACCAAACACCAAACTGCCCAACCAAAAATAAACATGAAGAACCTATAAAGCCTAAAATTATATAAGGAGACACATGGTCTAAATTCAAAAAATTATTATCGAGAGCCTTCTGAAAACTCTTCCAAATTTCTGAGAGATAGAGTACGTGTGAGGTGAATAGTCGAAAGCCCCTAGGCATGTAAGTGTATATATATCCAAAAGAGTGATCCATTATTATGTAATAGGCTTACAAAGTCATGTTGCAATTGAGCTAATCCCTTAGCTTAAGCTTTGAGATTAATTGTATGTAATTCTCATGTATATTAATAAAAGAATCCAATTTTTGCACTAAATCTTGAGTGTTTGTGTGATTATGAATCTTGTTGCATGGTCTAAGACATTTCTTATTTTAAATCCCAATCATGATCGTGTTAGTTTTGTGTTAGCAAAAAGGTTTATAACTTTGGAGTGTGAGGTGTGATCAAGTTTTTGGTGTAGGATTATGAGTAAGAGTCCATGGTAGAGAGGAAAGTGAGAAGATGTTACCTAGGAGAGTCAGAGGAGGTATGATGGTAGCCAATGTGGCTAGAATATTAGAAGAGGTGATGGACATGTTATTAGCCATGTAGACATGACTGGATGCCATATAAGAAGACAAATGATGTAGCTTTGAACTGAGAGATAATCTGAGCAAAGTTGAGGAAAAATAATGTGCAAAAGGTGCATGAGGAGAGATGATGATGCATAATTGGATGCATGGTAAAACATGTTTTTGAAGGCTATATTGTGAATTGGAGGAGGAAAGAAGGTGGACGTGCCATGTTTCTCAGGGCTTTGAATCCATAAGAGCTCATCAAATAGCTCACAAACACATAAGAGTACTTCAAGTTTGATAAGGTTAATGACTTTCAATACGTGAAGGTGGCACATACCAAGTTCAAGGGTCATGCGACACTATGGTGGAGAGAAGTGCAGAGTGAGAGGAAAATAAAAGCTAACCTGATGGGATCAGATGGTTGTGAAGCTGAAGGGAATATTATTGATATGATATTATTCAATGAAGTTATTCAATAAATTGCAAAACAAGAGGTAGAAGGACTTGAGTGTCACAGAGTACACTGGGGAGTTATACATGATCACCATAAGACAAGGCATCCTTGAATGGGTTACAAATTGGGATATAAGAGGAGATGAAAATGACTTAGATCCAAAAATTGGAAGAAGCCTATCAGTTTAAGTTGAAAGGTAGAAGAGTAGTTGTCATGAAGACAACAAAGCATCATGCGAGGGAAGGGAATATTTGCATACATACGAGGCAGAGGAAGTGCTAGAAGATGGCAACCAAGATAAGGAAAAATCGGTGTTGTGTGTGATTAAGTACACACATGAGAAAGGAGAAACACATAATGGAGAATGAGGATATACATAAGGAGGTGGATATTACATGACTATAAGGTGAGGAATATTTGGTTAAATAAAGGAAAGAGGATTCCTAAGAACTACTTCAAATGAGGATAAATCAGATGCATAATGAGCGAGTGTCTATAGGCACAAACTAGAGGAAGATAAAGGACCAAGATTGGTGTGCACATTGCACATGAAATAGAAGAGTTAGTTAAATTAATGATATGTTATAGACAAGGACTAAATCATAGGGAGTTCATGGTGATCAAAAGGATACTACTAAAGCTACAAAAGGCAGACAATGAGCTAACATAGAAGAAAATTCTTTTCTAAATAGTGTGTAGGTCAAGAGAAAATGTTGCAAGGTGTTTGTGGATAGAGACAACACAAATTATTTAGTTTCATGTTAGATGGTGGAGAAATTGGGTTTAAATAATATCGCACATCCAAACCCATATAAGGTGTCATGGTTACACAAGGGCCATCAAGTGTTGGTGAATGAGCAATGCCGTGTGAAGTTCCATATAGGTAAGTACCAAGATGAAGTTTGGTGTGACATGATGTCAATTGACATGTGTTAGTTTCTCTTGGGGAGGACTTAGAAATATCATAGAAATATTGTGCATAATGGAAGAGATAACATCAATTACTTATAAAATAATGGCAAAAACTACATGCTACATCCATTAGCGGATCAAGGAGAAAAATGGCACAACAACTAATGCATGCGTGTATTGATGGTATTAGGGAAAAAATTATTGTGAAAGGTGGAGTAAGAGAAGGCATGTTTTACACTCATACCCAAGCCAATGTTAGAAAACATGCATTGTAAGGAGAACACACTATTCAAATTGAAGGCACTAATGGATGAGTTTGCAGACATTATTTCGAGCGATTTATTGAAGGGATTACCATCGATGTGAAGCATCAACCATCACATGGATCTGATACATGAAATAATTTTTATAGATAAAGACACTTATTGAATGACACCTGAAGACAATGAAGATGTGTAGAGGCAAGTGTAAAAATTATTGGACATGGGACTGATTAGAGAAAGCTTGACCCTATGCACAATACTTGTGATATTGGCACCAAATAAATATTGATTCAAGAGGACCCGAGCCACTATATCTTATCCTATTTTTTTGATATTACATATCCATCCTTGTGCTAACATCAACATCATCAAAATTGGGTTCTACACTCATGTTCTGATCTAAAGATCAAACTCCACTTATGCATTACTGAATAGTTCTTGCAATGTTAGTACTGTAGACCATAAATTATTAGTAGAGGTAGTTAGTGATGCCAAAGTATTTATCATTTTATGAAGTAGTTACCAACTCTTGTAATGACTCAATCGACACATCATCTCCTTCCATTATATATTAATGTACAAAATTCTTTGTAGTTGGTTATGTGGTCAAGAATGAAATTGGAAAGCACGTAGACACCACACATATGATCTCTTAGATATTGTATAAAACTTATCATATTAAAACTTTTTTATTATAGTTCTATATTGGTTATCATTATCTTATTTATTTTCCTTGTTATTTAATGCATTTCACCTTCATATCCTCTATCATTCATAATTTTCTTCCATTCATAACCCTCTAAAATATGTTGAAGTGGGTTTTCCATCGAGTCTCCTTTTGGGCCTCAAACCAATGGTATCAAAGCATACACACTTCATATCATTTTTGAGTATGATAGTGGTGTATATGAAATTTGTCTTTGTTTGCATGTCCAATCACATGAGGTTTGATAACATGAAGTTAGGGCTTGAGACTCATGACCCTTCATCATACCTTATTTCACGTCTTCAAATGAGAGACAAATATTCGATGACACCAACCTTAGAAATGTTCCAGAATATGATAGAGGATTCATTATAAAGACAACATAAACATTTGGAATAATGTCATGTACGTGAATGGGAAAGTATCATTGGTTATTTATTATTAATTCTCAAGCAGTAGACTCCTTCCAACATTTATCATTCTCATTAGTTATTTTGTGGTCAAAGGCCATACAAAGTATAAGTCAATCTATACATCCTTATGTTTGAAGGAAAAATATATGAAAATTCCATATATAACCAAATTAACATAATATATTCATGTTGTTCAATTAATAAATTCTTTGTTTGAGAAAATATTACATTTGCTCATCTAAAAGTTTATTTATCAATAAATAAATGATGGGGAAAAATTTTGCACTTCACATCAAAATCATGAAGAGGAAGTTAAATTAGACACATAGAATAATTTTGTAGAAGTACTCAAAGAAAACTATTACCCTGTTGGAAACTATGCTAACCAATACATCAATTTCTCTCAGTTTTCCCAAGGCAAAGAATAAGATGTGAACAATACACATATACCTTTCATACTTTGGTGTCCAAACTTGGGATTTAGGAAAAAACCTAGTTTTGAAGGATAGTAGTCTTAAGACCACATATCCAGTCATATATGGATTTATTATAGATATATTCAATTGTAGAAGCCTAAAAGTTTGCTTGCAAGTGTGAAGGAAAGGCTAAGGCAAAGATTAAGACATAATATTGTAAGTCTTAGATCAAACAATAATATAAATCTTCTAAGAAGAATTCAAAACTAGGGAATAGCTCAAGTGCCTTGTTCAAAAGAAACAACAATCTTTAAATGACCATAATAAGTGGTCAAAGAGTGGAAATTTGTGTTCAGTTCACAATTCCAATAGTCATTCCAATGAGAAGTGTCACACTAAGAAGAATCCACTTGCACAACTTGATGCAACATGTTCAAACACTACATCATTGGAAAAGGGTAAATAAATCATGGAATCTAAACCTAGTGCCATGGTGGGTACCAATAATATCTCTATCACCCTTACAAAAATAGAGGAAGTAAAAAGTTTTTTCCATTCTGAAATGTGGATCAATGCTCAACTAATACACTTCATTGTTGACAATGGAAGTTAGAAAAACTTGATTTATCCTAACGTAGTTTTTAGATTAAACTTTCCATTGATGCATCACCCACAACCATACTCTATTGGATGGTTCAGTGTGGGGCTTAAAAAACACATCACTCAATAGTTTCAATTGCTCTACAACATCCAACATTTTCAAGATACAATCATTTGTAACATTGTTCCATTAGAGGTATGTGATGCTTTACTTGGTCAACCATATCATTACCATTGACATGGAGTCTATGAGGAAAGTTCTAGAAATGTTGTCATAGATGTTGGTGATAACATATACTACATACTAGAAGTAGTTCCTAAGCTAACACTTATTAGCATCAAACAATGCAAGAAGCTAGTCATATCTAGCAAGAAGTTTTTTCTTTTGTTGGTGAGATTTGAATGTAAGAACATCCTTGCGATTCTACTCTATACCATAATTTCTCCAACAGTAATAGTGGATACTTTAGAGTTGAACATTTTAGTCACCAAAGGAAGTGCCTACACACTTTGTGATGAATCAAATTATTCACTTGATTCTTTGAAACCTTTGCCTAATGCCTCTTTATATCACAAAATTTTTCTAGAGAATGAAGAAATCGAGTGGCATATCCATGAACTCATGGATAAAGGACATATCCAACCTAACTAATCATCTTACGACAACCCAATTGTGCTTGTACCAAATAAGGATGACACATGGAGGTTGTTCATTGATTCTATATCTCTCAATAATATCATAGTAAAGAACCCCTATCATCTTCCAAAGATTGATCACTTGTTGTACCAACTTCATGGTGAAAAATACTTCACCAAAATTGATCTTAAGTCTTAATATCCTTATTAAACCTATAAATTTATGAAAGACAAAATTCAAGGGAAAAGAAGGTTTATTTGAATGGATAGTCAATCCCTTCAGCTTGACCAATGCTCTATCCAAATTCATGTAGATGATGAATGACATTGTCATGCCATTCACTACTTCATTTGTTGTTATCTACCTTGAAGACATCCTAATCTTCAACAAAACATGGGATGGACATTTGTTTCATATAAAGCAAGTCCTATACACTTTGTGGAAACATAAGCTATATGCAAATATGGAGAAATATTCATTTTTTATATGGAAGATACAATATTTAGGATACATATTAGATGCACAAGGAGTGCACGTGCATCTGACCAAGATTTAAGTAATCCAGTAATGGCCATAACCAAATAATATCAAAAATATTTCAAGTTTCTTGGGATTAGAAAATTTCTACTGGAGGCTTGCACTTGGTTTTTCTCATGTGACTTGGTCTGTGAACCAAGTTAATAAAGATGTCACTAAAGCAAAGTTCATCTTGGACATTGAATAACATAAAAAATTCAAGGAAATGAAACGCAGACTCTATTCCACACTAGTATTTGCATTACCATATCTTAAACAACTATTTGAGGTTGAGACAAACACCTCAGATTTCACACTTGGAGAAACCCTCACTCAACATGGTCACCTAGTTGCTTACCATAGTGAAACATTCACCGTATAGGTAAGAAAATATCCAACATAAGCTTTATGTTATTTCTCAAGGCTGTAAGCATTGGAGGCATTATATCTTTGGAGAGGAGGCTGTGATCCACACAGATAACAAGTTGTATCAATTATTTCAAACCTAGAATAGGTTACAGCAAGAATGACATTCAAAATGGTCTTCTTATCTTCAAGAATTCCATTTGAACATCAAGCATAAGAAAGGAAGTGCAAATCTAGTTGCATATTCTCTAAGCTAATAGTTGGTTCAAGCTCTGATTTCTATACTTGATGCATGTGGACATGAAGTCACTTCATGATTATAATTGTATCCATTTGACATGGATTTAACAAATATCTATCAAAATTTTTGTTGTAGTAATTTAGTTCTATATGTCTACTCACATGATGGACTCCTATATCACCTTGGGCACTTGTGCATTCCACATGAGGCAAAGAGACAAAAACTAATGTGGAAGGCTCATTTTAGAAAAGTGGACATTTTGGAGTTGAAAATACTCTTGTGGTGCTGCAAAAATATTTCTTTTAGCCATATCTCAGGTTTGATATATCCAAATACATTAAGTCTTGAAATACATGTGTAATTTCCAAACTAGTTAACAAGAGGAAAGGTTTGTACACACCTTTTTTGGGTCCAATGAGATGATGGGAATTAATTTCCATGGACTTTATCTTAGGCTACCCTATTACCAACCATGGTAATGATTGGATTTATGTAGTTGTTGATATATTTTCAAAGATGAAAATTCCAATACCCATTAAGAAAGTAATATCAGCTCTAAAATTAACTCAAATGTACTTCAAAATATATGTATTCAATTTAGAATCCAAAAAACCATTATATTTGATAGGGATACAAGGTTCTTAAGTAGATTTCTGGAAAGTGATTGGTCTATGATAGACACAAAGTTAGATAAATTTACTTCCATCCACAAATTGATGGATAAAAGGAAGTGGTAAATAGGATGATGGTGCATCTTCTTGGAATGAACAATTCAAAGAAACAACACACTTGGGACAAAATCATGACTTTCATTCAACACATCTACAATAAAGCTTTGCACAACTCTATCACACATATCCCATTTTCAGGTTGGCTTGGGTTTCCAACCTTTGGCACATATTGGCATAACTTATCATATTCCTTTATAAAAAATATAAACTCCTTTAGCTCAAAATTGAGTTGACAAAGTCATTCAATTCATTGAGCACATTCAACACATTTAACAAGTGCACTTTGGTACGGGCCCTATACCATCACCAAACAATTAGGAGATAATGATTTTGAAATTAATCTATCATATTGATTTGGGTTGAATCCAGTATTCAATGCAAAACTCTTGTGCCATTACTTTACACCTCTATTGGATACTTTAAAGACTACAAAGACTCTACAATAGACAAATATCAATCCATATTGTAGGGTATCCATCGAAAATGTAGTATAAAAAAATGTAGCGGTTAAAAACGTAGCATTAAAAACATAGCGAGGATAAAATGTAGAGAAGACAAAATGTAGCAAGGATAAAACATCATAGGAACAAAACATAGTCAAGGATGCTATCACACAGAATATGATACAACTTTCAACTAAACGTCAAAACTCATGAAATCACATTTTCCTCTGTTATTTTTCATGTAAATTTGGTGCTTTAATTTTTCACCATGAAATGTTAACTACTATCACCAAAATGAACTAAACAACAAATAAACAATGTTCTAATCATTAAAATGTCCCAATTATGCTCTTCACTATATTTTTGTGACATTATCAATACTATTACATTTTTTTCTCGTTACATTTTATTCTTGTGATGTTTTGTTATACTATGTTTTTACCTCTACATTTTTGGCCGCTACGTTATCATATAGAGCCATATTGTAGCATCTCAGTAGAATCAAATCAATTCATTGATGCTCGAGTCAAATAGACCTATCAACAAGATACCACTCTCTTCCAAATCATCAAAGCATGTCAAGTTCCTTCCTATGGAAAATGGTTTACATAAACATAGGTTGCCAATTTATTTCCTCATATTTTACTACAACTGCATGTAATGGGATCATTGTTCTTTAAGGAGTGGTGATTGATCTAGGAAGATTTGGTCCACTAGAGATTACCAAAGTTTAGTTTGTTTCATATCTAGCCTCATGCACAAATTCCAACAATAATGACATTGGGTTTCACACCTATGTGTCAATCCATAAGATCAAACTCCACTTCTCTGTTACCACATAGTTTTTATAATGTCAATACTAGAGACAACTTATCAGTAATGATAATTAGTGATGTCAAAACATTCCTCAATTATGAAGCATTTATTACAAACTTTTAAAATAGTTCAATCGATGCTTCACCTCCTTCCATTATATATTAACGTACACTTCTATTATTTGTAGTTGGTTATGTATCCAAGAATAAAGTTAGGGAACATATAGATACCACACATCTGATCTTTGAGATGTTATAAATAACATAACATAATAGAACTTTTCTATTATATTTATACATTAGTTTTCATCATCTTCTTTACTTTTCTTGTTATTTAACACATTACACCTTCATATCCTCTATCATTCATATTTCATTTTTGTTCATAACCCTCTTAAATCCATTTAGTAAGTTTTTTGCTGGGTCTACTCCTTGTCCTCAAATCAAAGATGGAGAGTGGGACATGTGCAAAAACTTAGGGGCCATCAACAAGATCACAATCAAGATTAAAAATTCCCATTACCATGCATGGACAGCTTAATGGATTACTTAAATGGTGTGAAGTAGTTATCGAAGACCGATATGAAGAGTGGTTATCACCAAATTTGGATTAGAAAAGGTGATGAGTGGAAGATAACCTTCAATATGAAGGAATAGTTGGTAATGCCATTTGGGTTGACGAACACACCAAGCACATTCATGAGACTAATGAATGGGGTGATGAAACCATTTCTGGGGAAGCATGTTATTGTATGCTTGAATGATATTCTGGTGTTCATAAAGACAAAGGAGGAACATCAAATGCATCTGTGGAATGTGCTATAGAGTTTACACAAATAAAAGTTACTGATCAATTCAAAATAGTGCATATTGATGAAGGAAGAGATTAAGTACTTGTGATTCATGGTGTAATGATAATGTTTGAATATAGAACCAAAGAATGTACATGCAATAGTGGAGTGGCTGTCACCAAAAAACACATTGAATGGTAATTTTTTTACTATCTCACAAGATTTTACAAGAGTAACTTTAGCAAGATATGCAAAACAATAATAGAGGTATTGAGAGGTGATCAAAAGGTTTTTTTTTGGGTAGCAGAAGTCAAGCATAGTTTCTAATAATTGAAGAATAAGGTGACCTATCATCTGGTATTAGCGCTTCAAACTTTCAACAAGGTGTTTCTAGTAGACTATAATGTAACCAACACAATAATAGGAGTCATTTTAAGTCAAGAAATAAGACCTATCACATAATTGAACAAGAATTTTAATGACGCCAAGAGGAAATATTCAGTCTATTATTAGGAGTTTTACACACTTATGTAAGCACTAAATAAATGGAGGAACTATCTATTACCAAAATAATTTATCCTATATATAGATCATCATACACTATAGTTCATCAATAGCTAAGGAAATCTAAATGAGTGACACATGAAATGGGTCAAGTTTATTTAGAGCTATATGTTTGTGTTGAATCATAATAACTAAAATTTGAATAAGGTCATAGATGTAATGAGTAAGAGAGCATTCGTGCTGAATGATATGAAAGTGGAATTCATTAGATTTGATTCCATGGAGATATATGTATAAGATGAAGAATTTTGTGACACGTGTAAAACATGCATAGACCCAAAAAGAATGGATAAAACACCATGGCTAGAATAATTCATAGAGGATGGGATGTTGTTCAAGGGAATGCAATTATGTATACCCAAAGGGTTAATAGACAAGAACCTAACAAATAAAAAATATAGCAAAGGATTTTTAGGACATTTTGGCTATGACAAGACATTGGGAAAATTGACATAAGGCTACTATTGGCTAACGATGGGCACATATGTGTGAAGGTGCCAAGTTTTTCATATGGAAAAAGGGAGAAGTTAGAATACAAGGTTACATCAACCAATGCCTATACCATACAAACCATTGAATTACATTAACATGGATTTTGTAATAGGACTATTGAGAATGTGAAAAAGAAATGAATTTGTCATTACGAGGGTGGAAAAATTCTCTAAGACAATGCTCTTTATCACATGTAAGAAGATGACAGATGTGATAAATATCATGATATTATCCTTTAAATAAGTGGTAAGACTACATGGTTTATTACACAAAAGAGTGTCTAATGATGATACGACGCTGTTAGGGATTTTTTGGTGCACAATGTAGAATAAGCTAGGAACAAAGCTAAAATTAAGTTCAACATATCATCTACAAAATGATGGACATATTGAGGTGGTAAATAAAAGCCTTGAAAATTTGTTTTGATGGTTCGTTGGGGATAAACCCAAATAGTGAGACATAGTGTTAGCACAAGCTAAATTTGCATACATAAATTTAGTGACTTAGAGCATTGGGAAGACATATTTATAGGTTATGCATGGAAGTAGCCCAAGAAGAGTGATAGAGTTACATGATGTGAGTATGGCACAAGGAAGGAGTGAGAAAGTCAAGAATTTTTTGGAGCATATGTGCAAGATACATCAAAAGGTGCACAAAATGATAGGGAAAAAAGATGTGCGTAGATGTAAAGCCCAGAATAAAATAATTTGAAATAGGAGATTTAGTAATGTCACGTGTGCAAAGATAGGTTCCCATGAGGAACATATAATAAGTTTAAAAATAAGAAGATAGGACCATGTAAAATATTGTGTAAGTTTTTAGCAAATGCATATGAGATCATTTTTCTTAGGGAGTTGGATATATCGGCCATATTCAGTGTGGCAAGTTTTTATGATTACTACAAAGGGCAAGGAAATGATGAAGAAAAAAATTAAATGAGCAAGTACTGAATTGGAAGGTGCAAATTCTAGATAAGGAAAATGAGGAAATAGAGGCCATATTGGACCATAGGGTGGTGAATAAGATGCATGGAAATTATTATAAATAAGACTTGGTGAAATGGAAAAATTATGCAACATAGGACACACCATGGATGGATTTTTCAAAGATGGTCACTATGGACATACATTTACAAATTTAAACTTGTGAGTAGGGACTCACAAATATTTTAGTTACTTGAAGTCTCTGATGTAGGAGCATCCCAAACATAGAGCAATCTTTAAATTCTTTAGGTTTTACGAAGTGAGTGGTGTATATAAATTCAAGCATAGAGTATAGGGCACTAAAATAATAGAGGAACCAACACACAAATGAACAAACAAGACCCATAAAGAAGGTTTGGAGGCTTGGTGTTTGCATGATTGCACAAGGATGACCATGTGAAGTTATGCAAGGTTTTATGATAAAACTTGGCATGATGAGAACTCACACCAATAGATGTCTCACATATCTCATACATAAGTGCTATCATGCAAGCAAAAAATATGTGCATAATAAAATTAATGCAAAAACTAACTAATGTGGAAAAGTAATAGAGACTAAGGTTCAATATTAAAGATAAGACCCCCATGTGGGCTTAAGACTAGACCATTTAGGCCTATGATAGTTATAAAGAGGACTAGAAAGATCCAAGGTAGGAGATATGAGATTCAATTTTAAATTACAACCACTTGGCACATAGATGGAGACCGCCAAACAATATATTTGACATTAATAAAGGTCATTAGACAAAAATGGATCCAAATAAGAAGAATCCAAAAGTCCCTAAAGTATATAAGGAGATACAAGGTCAAAATTCAAATAATTATTATTGAGAGCCTTAAGGAAAATCTACCAAATTGTTAAGATATAGAGCAAATGTTAGTCAAAGATCCAGAAGTCCCAAAGATTGTGAGTGTATAGCCATCCAAAAGAGCAATCCATTATTGTGTAATATGTTGACAGAGTCGTGTTGTAACTAAGCTAAGCCCATAATTTAAGCTTTGAGAGTAATTGTATGTAATTCCCATATCTATTGATAAAATAATCAAAAATATGAGCTAAATCTCGAGTGTTTGTGAATCTTATTATGTTGTGTAAGGTAGTGCTTAATTGAACCACCAAACCACGATTGCATGAATGACCCACCAATGACAATGGACTAGAGGAGGACATTTATGCTTGAAGGAAGTTTTGATGGTCATCTTGTAAATACTTTGTATCTGTTTTAGTAATAGACATAATATTTTAAAAATCCTATTGTTGGTAGTCCACAAAATCCTTTAAAAAACTAAATAAGGATAAGGCCTTACAAAACATAATAATATGGATGAAGAGAATAATATCAAATGTGAAATAGTATGTGGTGAAAATAAAAATGTCATTAGTATAATTATGTATTAATAAGACCAAGTTTTTTGAAATTTGGTATGAAATTATGGATGATGAGGCCATCCAAAATATTTTTAGGTTTACTAGTAAAGGAAATTATATAAATCCAAAGAAAGAGAAAAAGTGGAAATTAGGTACATGTGGTTATTAAGATAAAATTAAATTCTTAGGATATTGATACACTCAAGTCAAATATAGAGGTAATATTCTAAATATTTAAGTTGGAGAAAATGTGGAAGATCTCGTGTGTAAAAACTTAAAAATTGATGGCACCTTTCATTCAATAGAAAATATGATAGGTATTGATGCTACTGTAATTGCTTCTTGGGAAAAATAACAATATGTTAATGGGAAGCTTAGTCTCCAACTACCTTCAAAATAAGGAATAATTCAAATAAAGATCCATTGTGATGCTTGTGATGTAGATTTAAAATCGAGTGATGTATGCTCAACAACTCATATAGTTCATAACTATATAAATTCTCACATGAACTGTGAAAAACATGAATAAAACATCAAAGGTATGAGATGCAATGGAATTTATTCATATAAGGAAGAGATGACAATAAAATATGTTGGGGATAAATTTGAGATTAAGCCAACAAATAAACATCTATGTGAATTCAAAAAGATAGAATAATAGTTTATTTTTTATGGTGGATGCAACATTTGGAGATTATGAGGAAAACATAAAAGTAAAAATGGAGTGCACACTATGAAATAGATGTTTATTTTTGGTATCAAACAATTATACCATTGTTGGTTATTTGAATGACCATATGAGGTCAAATAATCACTTGAATACTACAAAGCATATTAATAAAAATGTAGTTAATTTGAGGACTGACATAGCTAGAAGACCAAGGAAGCTTACTAGTGATAAGTGTCAACAAAGTTTGAAGAGATTCATTGTTTCATCATTGTCAAAACCATCACATGGAGGTTGTACAACTATAATACCATCTAGTTCACATGTGTTATAAAGTATCAATATCTTTTGAATACCATTTTTTACATGTTTTCTGGACACTAATTATTGATACCATTTTTACATGTTTTTTGCACACTAAATTCATTTTTTAACTTAATAGTGACTTAATATTGTTGTGTTATTGCATGTTTACATCTTATTTTAGCTCATATATCTCCATCGTTATTACAATGTTTTGGTTTATAGCATCCTTACATTGAGAGTAAGGGAGTGAGGCTACACACAAAGGTCTTGTTGGATGCCCAGATGGGAGGGAAATAAAGGGCCATATTAGAGAAGCATACTAAGAGAATGCTATGCTATAATTGTATTGAATGTCATATAGACTATATATTTAAGCATATTAAGTGTTAGAGGGTTTCCAAATCAAGTATCCATTTTGATTCATTTACATGTGCAATTTTTAAGCTAGTTCCCTCTTTGACTGAGTTTTAAATGATCTTATATTATGAATCAAAGATTTCCATTAAAAGACATGGGAGAGATATAGGGAAATGGATAAAATTAAACTATTTAGCTCAAACTGAACCTAAATATGCAACAATATCTATAAATACAAGCCATAAAAAAAACAATGCTAGATATTTGATAGGAAAAGAAAAAAGCTTCATTATTATCTACTAGAATAACATCCTAGTGGAAAAGTTATTCGAATGAATAGATAGGAAATTGATTCCTACATTTATTTTGTGTTGCACTTCTATAACTGCCATTAACCCTATAAGTTCAAGGGTTGTAAAAACTCTCAAGTCAAAAATAAGTTTAAAAATGGAACTCAATCCTTAATCTATTTTTGGTGATGCAAGATTTTTCTATAGCTATGTGTAGAAACCTAAACTTGGTATTTGACATTTTGTAAACATTAACTTTGACATAACTTGACACACTTAGTGATTGCACACATATTTGACTCTTGAACACACTCTTTTTTTTCCCGTCTACTAATCTACAGACTTAATTACCTATATTCTCCAGATATAATTATTTAGGATTGAGTCTATATAGGAACTATCCATAATCCTATACAAATAGTCTCTATATTTTAGATCTATGTTTTTCACTTTCTGTACAATACTGATAATCTTAGACAATGTCTATTATCATAGGTGTCTCCCTTTGTTGGTAGTGTCTAGGAGCCTTGAACGACTATTTTTCAAACTAAAAAGTCTCTATTAAGTCAACCTAGACGTGTTTTATGGGTTGGTCATAATGAGAATTAATGAAGAGTCATCTATAAATAAAAATTACCTCTTAAGGCTATTATTCAGATGGCACACTTGAACATCATTTAAAAAACACCTATCACTTGCTTAGAACATTATCAAAAGGCATACACACATCTCAAATCTTAAATATGAATCCACAAAGTCAAATTCGAAGTTGCATTATGATAAGTTTCAAAGATAAAAATATAGCATTGCATTCTATTTTTTTTCGTGTAGGTCTTTTCCCACTATGTGGTTTTATCTATGAATTTGCAAAGTCAAAGTTGCATTATGATAAGTTTCAAAGATTAAAATATAGCATTGCATTCTATTTTTTGTTGGTGTAGGGTTTGGTGGGGTTTCATGTAAATCTATGTAAACTATATCATTGAAGTATCTAGACAAAAATTAAATGCCATTGGATGCAAAAGATACAATAGGAATGACTGTAAACACAACATATTTTCATGATAGCCTATTTTTCACCATTTTGGAGGGGTTAAGTGCACTCATCCTCACACTTATCCCCTAGTCACATGAGAATTTAAGACCTTGGTCACAACCAACCCAAGGGGGCTTCAATTTTCCATGAAGAGTGAAAAATTATGCAAGCTTAAAGTTTTTATTTTGCAAGTTGATTTTTTTTAGAATTTTAAACTCATAATTTTCAGCCTATAGCTCCTTTTCAGAGGTCATTTTTTTAAAAGTGTGAGTTTTTTGAGCTCTATGCTTCATAGTATTCTTGAGCCTTGTAAAATTGATCATCAATAGTTTCACTGGGTTGCATTCCTTATACTCTTTTGCTTGTGTTGCTGCTATATATATGCTGATTATGTATGCACTTAAATGTGTTGATTGTATACAAACTAAATATAAAGTGCCAACCTAGGCAATATCAAGAGAATTTGGTGACTATTTCATGGAGTGGTCATTTGTACATATTTTTGACTGAGTCTGACATCCATCACATTGAGTGTGCATGGTTATTTATGGTCATGTTGACTCACCTATCTCCAATTGAGAGATACTAGATGAGGATAGTTGATTCTAATGTAGTGGTTCTGCTTAGAAAGACTGATTATGTTTCATGGCATATGTACATAGAGTACTTTGCTCATGAAACATGAATTTATTCTACTTTTATATGGACAGGTTCCTATTCTCATTTACCCTTGTCAATACAATGACTGGGACAACTTTTGTGACTGTGTCTTTGGTCACTTATTGATGCACATTTCATGGGATTTACAATAACATGTGGAGCACATAGTGTCCCTCCACTATTTAGAGCACTATTCAGACTCTTTTCAAAGATTTTTTAAATATTTATATCCCTCCTCATCTTCTTATTATCTCCTTAAATATTGTTGAACTCTTTCCTCTTACATCTATTTCTTGTGATGACACATTTGTAATGGACAATTCTCTTCTGTTGAGCCATAGTTATAGGACAATATTCTGGTAGATCTTAGCTATCCTATCACAGAATCTAAATTCATTCCTATACAGGTTGTTGATTTTTCAAATCCACCACAAATTTTTTCTTTGCAATAGGACATTTTATGGGGTGTGTAGTGTAGTCACATGACATGCATTGAGATTACACCTTCCCTTGTTATTACTATAGAATTCATAGTTACTCCTTTGAGAGATTCCAATGATTCTTCGCATCAAGATTATATATATCTTTTCGATTCACCTTATTGGGACACTTTTTTAGCAACCATATCTTCTTTTTTTGTAGAGTCACATTTTGGATATAGATGACACCATTGAGGACATTTGTCTTCTCTTTTATGACATCTCCATTGGAGTTACATCTTCTTCTTTGGATGTAATGAGGGTAGTTATAAACCTTCCTGCTCTATCTACTTAATTTTATGTTTTCTTATTGCCATCTTCTATAGTTATCCCTATGATTCTTGATCAGAGTTTGGAATATTTGAGTCACTTGGAGACATTTGAGCATTTTTTTGAGATTTACACCCTGATTTCTACTTTCATTCCACTTGAGTGGGAATTTAATAGTTTGATAGCTCGGGGTCTCTTTCTTCTGAAAGGAAGAGACATCATTTGTTGTAGAGGGACCTAATACAAATTTCACCATGCAATACTCTATGCTTACCTTCCCTCTCTTCTTTGTAGAGGCACACATTTGTCATATTTTATAGGGTATAGGGTGGTTACATGCAGTTGCAGCTTCTAGTGGGGATTTTTAGCCCACTCTTATTTTTTTATCTTTATTCTGGGGGGTGGGGAGAGTTTTTCTTATGGGTTTCCTCATTTTCTCTAATTTATGAGAGATTGCTATGTAATTGGGTATGCCATCAAGGCTTTGTGATGGGACCCAATTTTTCTACCCATGTAAGTTACATTTAAGGGGGGTGTTGTTATAGAGTATTTCCCACCATGTGGTTTTACCTACACTGTCTAATTAACTTACTAATACCATTTAAGTGTTTAATAAAGGTTATTGGGGAGGATAATCCCATATTTGTGAGAATGTGTGATCATGCCTATCTTCCACCTATATAATGTATCTTTCTTTGTATTTGGCTAACTAACCAGGAATGCTATTGCATTTTGAATGTTTTTGTACTTTGTGACTTTTCTTCCTCTCATGTGTTCATGATTTCACTACTCCATGTAGATCCACCTTTGTACATTTGATCCTATCCAGACTGATCCTTGATTGTGGCCCACTTCAACAACCAACCAAGAATGTTATTACATTTTGAATGCTTTTGCACTTATGAGTTTTTTTCCTCTCATGTGTTCTTGATTTCACTACTCCATATAGATTCACCTTGGTGTATTCAATCATATCTATATCGATCTTCAATAATGGCCCATTTTGACATATTTTTCAAGGTGTTGCACATTATAGATTGCTGAATATTATGTTAGACACATAGTAACATCAAATTTGGTATACTTTAACATACTTAGAATTTATGTACACGTTTTAATTTTATGCATATTTTCCCATATTCTGATACCCACCCATTTTCTTGGAAAACCTTATTTACCAATTCATATATTAAATATCTCCCTAGTCTATGCAAGAACACTCCAAAATCCTAACTAGATTGTCACAAATCTCAAATCATTGATTTTTAATCCTAGGATAATATTGATAATTGTCAAATAATTATAGTTTTACCACACATATTTGAGTCTATTGGTAGTGTTTAGGAACACTCAACAATTATATTTTAAATTTGGGACGTCTCCATTAGGTTAACCTACACACGTTTTATGGGTTGGTAGTAACTTGGTCACTACATGAAAATCACTTTAAGAAATTGATTAACACTTTTTTGAGACATTATCACAAAGCATACACATCTAAAAACCCCCTCAAAGGAGAAACCCTACAACCAAGTCTAAATACAAAATCTAGGTCAAAGTTCCATGGTGCTAAGTGTCAAAAGCCAAATATTGCATTGTATTTTGGTACGATCATGATGATGTACACATACCTAGGTGAGAGAACTACATGAAAGTTGAACCCTCTTCAGAGCATTGGAACATAGGAAACACTTATTCACTCAATGATAAGTTGTTAGGTTTGTCTAACCTAATTTTATAACCATATTTTCAAGGATCATCTTGTGTTAAAAGTGTGATTAAGGTTTGAAAGAAAAGAGATTCAAAACATGGATCAATACACATGACCAAAGCTAAGTGTACACACATTAGGTATCTATATGTAATGCACTATAGTCTAAGGTAACATAAACCTGTACTATCAACTGGGACAACACCAAAAAAACATGGACACTATCAATCATCTTAGGGGTTTGAGCTTCATTAAAAGTGTCTGTGTAGGGTTTGATTTCTTGTTTCTTAATTTATGTGATTACATAGTAGATACATAGTCATTTTAGGGATAGTGAAAAACATTAGAAATAAAAATTAAAGTGCGTCTCTTCTTCATTGTTTTGTTAATTCCAAATATAGTAATTGAAATATCAATTTCCATTTTACATTTAAATTTTTATGATTACTATCCTATTTTACATAATCTGAATATTCATAGTTTTATCTTATTTAGATTATATTAATCACAATAAGTAAAACATTTTGGTGACAATTATTATTGACTTGATCATGGAAAACCCTTAGTGTTTTATACCTCAGGGTTTCATACTTTCTTATGATTTTAGATTTATCCTGCCTTAGAGTTTGAATTTTAGATTTAATTTCTAATTTCCACTTAGTCACATAAGTAAAACCCTATTATAGTTCTAATGGATTCTAACACAAGATTAAAAAATAGCTGAACATAAATTTTTGTAACATGTTAAATAATAAAGAATAAAAGTGTATGGAAGAGTTGGTGTAGTAGTTGAAGGAAGTTTTTCATAATCCCATAGGGTTACGAATGGTGAGGCCTATTGAGCACAAAATCTAGTTGTTACCAGCTAATCCAATTCTAAATATAGGGTTGTATAGGTAGCCCTTTAAGGATGCCAATGAGGTAAAATAACAGTTAGAATATTTAATTAATAAATTTGTAATCTATCCTAATACTTATTCATCTGATTCTCCTATTGTTTTAGTACCTATGAAATATGGATAATGGAGAACATGTAGTATTTATAAAACACTTAACTAAATAACCATATAGAATAGGAGCCTTTTTCCATGAATTGATGATATTTTAGATCAAATCCAACATGGAAACTATTTTAATAAGCTAGATTTTAAATCTAAGTATCACCAAGTGAGGATTAAAGGAGGATATTTGAAAGATAACTTTCAAAACAAGGAAAGGGTCATATGAATGTTGGCTCTACATGTTGGGATATGCAATGCACTAGCTGATTTCATGCAATTGATGAACAAGGTAATGAGGCTATTTATTATTCATTTTCCATGATGTATTTTGATGATATTCTTATTCTCAACATAAATTTTGATGAGCATATTGATCATTTAAAACAAATTTTGCAAGCTTTGAAGGAGAATAAGTTAGTGTTGAATGAGAAGAAATGTGAGTTTGCTCAACAATCACTTAATTACATGGGGATGTGGTTGGAAATGGGGAATTTAGAATTGATTTGAAAAATATAGAGGCCATATGAATTGTCTAAATCTTTCTAATGTGACCAAAACAAAAAGTTTTTTTTGGTGCAATTCAGTACTTGAGAAAGCTCATTAAGGGTTTCTCTTCCATAGCCACACATTTCCATGCCATTACAATAAGTGGCAAACATTTTATTTGGGGTAAGAAGAAAAAATATGAATTTCATATGTTCAGACACAAGATTATCCATACTCTGGTATTAGGTTTTTCTAACTTGCAGTTGCCTTTAGAGGTGGAAACATATGCTAGTAACTATGCTATGGGGGTTGTCCTATTACAATGAGGTAAACTTGTATGTTACCATTCAAATTTATTTCATAGTATAATTCAATATTATTGTACATACAATTAAGAAATGTATGCTCTTGTTAAATTCATCAAGAAACATGGAAACACTATCATATGGGTAAGGAATTATTTTCCACATGGATCACCAACCTCTCTAATATTTATAAGCACAAAAAAAACTTCAACAAGCTAGACACTATAAATGAATGGGTTTTTTGCAAAAAGTTCATTTGATTATCAAATATAAGAAAGGTTGACTAAAAAACTAGTTTATATACCACGCAGACCTCTTTTACTTTCAGTTGTGGCTACCATAACTCTTCTTGAACCTCTTATGTGTGAATATTTTTTAGAGGGATATGAACTTGATGTAAATTTTGGGGAGCCATTTATTCAAGCAAAGGGTCTCAAAGTGTCGGATTTGATCCCAAGGGATATTATCACCTTCAAGATGGGTTGGTATACAAGTTGGGTAATATTTGTGTGCCTAAGGAGGAAAGAGTCCAACTAATGACGAAAACTCTTACTTCAAAAGTTGTAAGATCTTTTGGGGTTACAAACACTTTTGCATATTTACAAAGGCATGTTTATTGGATTGATATGCAATTTTATGTTTCTAAGGGTATGTGTGTTATGTAGTACAAGAAATATAAGTAATAGGAGTTGGGTTTGTATATGCCATGAATGGTTATTATGGATAACATTTACATGGATTTTTTAGGTGGATTGCCTATGTCAAGTAAGGGGCATCACAATTTCTTTGTGGTTTTGGAATGGTTTAATAAGGTGTGTTTTATTATTCCTTGTAATAAAACCCTCAAAGTTTGTGATTTTTTTGAGTTTTTATTTTCTAATGTGTGGGTTCATTTTGGATTCTTAGTTCTATTTTTTAGATAAGGACTCAAGATTTGTTGGTAAGTTTTTGGACATATTATGGGAGAAAATGAGTACCAAGCTAAAATGGTCTACCACTTTTCACCCAAAAATAAATGAGAAGACAAAATGTGTGAACATAATATTGATACATCTCTTGATAAAGTATAATATGAAGAATCCTAAGGCCTAGGATGAAAAGTTGGTGTAGATCCAACATTCCTATAACATGGCAGTGTATTCTTCTAATATCAAAACTCATTTTGAAACTTATTTTGATTACTTATATCCATGTGAATTTGATGTTGTTTTGAGACAACCATAAAAATGAAATGGGAAAGTGGATCAAGTGGTCTACAAAATTTAAAGGTTCATTGAGAAGATTCAACAAATTCACCTCCAAGTGCAACAGAGGTTGAAGGAGTCACAATCCAAGTACAAAGAAATGTATGATCATCATAGGACTTAGCATAGTTTATTTATTACAGATAAGGCATGGTAATATTTATGTAGAGAGAGGATCCAAGGAAATACCAAGAAAATTAAGCCTCTTAGGTATAGTCCATTTGAAATTATGGAACAAGTGGGCAATAATACATTCATAGTTGATTTTCCTCCTTACATGAAGATTTATTCCATTGTCAATGTTGAGAACTTACGTTTCTTTGAGCCTTCTATGTTAGACAATGAATATGAAGGGTTGTTACCAACTTTAATTGAATATCTCATTCTTAAAAGTTAATTAAAATTGTAGGAGAATTTTATGCTACACAAGGAGAGGACAAAAATAAGAGGATTGAAAGAACATTGGATGGTTAGGTTAAAGGGTAAACTACTTGTGAGGAAGAAATTTCCTCACTTATAGAGTTCTTGAAGCTTATAGGGACTTAAAATTCTCAAATTAGGGAGACATGATCTAAATATGCATCTAGTATACTAGATATGCTATCTAGTTCAATTCCACCATGTTAAATTATGTAAATCATGCATGTATAACACCATGTAAGTCACTTATTCAAGTTTTTTCATGTAAAATGAATTATTTAATTAAGTTTTAATGGCATAATCAATGCTATTATGGTCAGGGCATTCTTTTACTGATGAATTTAGAATTTTGCATCTTTTGAGACTGAGTGTTTCAAAATGATGATGAAACCAATGGTAATTTCAAGGGGATGTTGTGTCACCATCCTAGTAGTTGTGTAATTACCAATCTACCTAAACTGGAATTTTTTCCACCAATCAAAATGTGGGAAGAGGAGCAGTTGAAAATGGTTCCTTCTCTAGGCAATGATTTGTTTGGATTATTTAGGGTTCTAAGGTGAAAGGACATACGTAGTGTATGAAGAATAAAGATACATCATAAAATAAGTTACTGAGAATATTTAAATCTAGTTTCACATTGTTACAATTTTGGGTCGTTGTTCACATTCTCTCATTGTTTCCTAGTTGTGAATGGTTATTCTAGTTAGTGTTGGATCATTATGAGGTGTCTCAGAAGTGTACAGTAGTTATGTGTGCAATATTTAGACAATTTAATAATGAAATCTCCACCCATGAATGCCATGTTTGGCAACAATTTATAATTTTTTTGAATTACAAAGTGGAAGGTGATATAAATTGCCTCACCCATTGGAATTTTTCTTACACTGGGTTTTTCCTTGTCATATAGTGTGTTCATACTATGCTTCCTTCTTATGTTCAATATGTTATACATTTTATTTTTTTCACTTATTTATCTTTGTTTTAGAATTGAAAGTAGTATATAATAGTCATCCATAATTCATATGTTGATCTATAAAAATAGAATTTGTGTTGGTGAAGCTTATTGTGGAATATCCACCTAATTTATAGATTAAAATTGATATCAAAAAGTTATAAATCCAAAGTCTAAAATTTATTATTATAAATCATATTATTAAGTATCATACCTCATATCCACGTATAATTCAATTCTTATGGGTAGAATTTACATGTTGTCAAATTATTCTAACTTTTTTTTTTGGAGTGGGATGCAATCGAAGATCAACTAGATAGGATCGAATGCACAAAGAGAAGAAACTTGATATGGAGTAATGAAATCCAAAAAAATAATCCAAAAGAAGAAACTTGTCTTCACAATAATAAAACTGCATTAATAAGTATTGGTAAAAAAGTACATAGGAAGGTTCATTAAATAGGTATAAAATAAACATGTCCCAACATCCTCATGCATGTGGGATTATTTTACCCAATGACCTTTATTAAACCTAAGCAAGCTAACTAGACTATGTAAGTAAGACCAAATAGTGAGAAAAATCCTACACTAATAACGATTTCACTAATAAGAATTATAATAATAATTTTTATTTTATGCTTAGGTGTAGAATAATTAGGTCTCGACACAAAGATCTGATGTGGTACCCAAATACGTAGAGATGATCCCCTAGAAGAGGAAGAAGATAGAGTTGCTTGAACCCCAAGAAGAGCTTGAAAATGAAGATACATATTCTTAGTGAAGAGTTTGGTGAATATATCAGTAATTTACTCTATTGTATGGATGTATCAACGATCATTGACCTACTCATGGTGGAACGAACCAATTTTTTTTGAGTGTCCCTTCTTTTAGAGTTTACAATAGAATTAATTAATCGAGATTACTACATGTAACTTAGTTTTACATGACCTGCCAAAATCCCTATAACCAATTTTATGTACATGTAATTTTTAGTCAGGGTAATTACCTTTGGAAAATTTTATAGAGAAGATTATTGTCTTAGGGAATATATATGCAGTTTGGGGTGTATTGATATGCGAACCATAGTGATACGTTTTGAACTATATAGAAACATACACCTTCTGAATAGGACCACCTAGGTGTCCTTATCCTATCTAAGAGAGTTATATCTACACAAGTCTGGGTATAGGTCAAGGTAAATTATCCACCCCTTGGAATGATTAGGGAAGTATCATACTAACACAAATTTGTTTCTTGTTCATACCACATATTATTATATGTCAAGGTTCATAATGAAGAGAACATATTGTTTGACTAACTTAATCAATGGCATATGTCTAAACAAGTTTAGTAGTTTAGAAATACACCTATATATCCATGAGATTGTAATATGAATATGTATTTAATAGGTTCCATGTAAATAAGGATCCCATTGTAGTACTATCCCTATTTAGATCATTATACCATGATCTATAGTTTTGGGGATCATTGTACTATGTGCCTTCATTATAAAAATAATAATAGGCTACTGAAATCAAATCAAATTATTATAATATTTATTAAGGTTGAGGTGAATCATAAGTGAATATTATGATTTTGATTATAGTGGTTACTTATTCTTACTAGGCCATTCTATAATTAGCCACTTAGAGACTTATACCTCTCAAATTTTAATTACTTGTCAACTAGTCATTGGCATAATAAAAGTGTGCCGCTCAATCTTAGTTTATATGATTTATAATTATTTTATGGTTTAGAGTCAATGATTTTTTCTTTTAGGAACAACAACTAATTATACTAACAATCTTTTGTAATTCTTTAACATGTTCAATTCATAATACTAGATATACTTTTTCCACTTTTAGGTATACAAGTAATGTAATAGGATAAAATAAATGATAGTAAGCCTTGGTATGATTCCATGGCCTTAGAATAAGATTCTGGTTGAAGATCCAACATTTGGCAGAGTTACAGACTTCACTAGTCCTAGTTACAGATTTTGTCAGTTGCTACAAACTTCATTAGTCCTAGCTACAAACTTCATCAGTAGGTGCTACAGACCTTGATAGAATTACTAAAAACTTCTTCAATTAATAATTAATTTACTCCCTTAAATGGTTATATGAAATATTCAATCAAACATAGTTTCTAATGCATTACTACGCTCTCACTTTGCATAAAATAAGATAAATTTAACTTAGAAAAGGATATTTTATTGTTGTAACTTGAATTATTTCTATTTATTGAATTTATTTCTAAATCTAATAAATAATAAATCAATTCCCAATTTAGAGATTGAATAAAACAACGTCATAAATTAAAATGAACTAACTATGACTCTATCACTATTTATTCAAAATAAGTGGAAATAACTTGAGTGTATATTGACACTCTAATGTCATTCTAAGATCTGACATTGTTTATAATAATTTAAGAACAATAATAATAAATGAATTACAATGTTTAAATGATTCACATTCCTACTTAAAATTTTCAAGATCCTCATTTCAACATATAAAATGGATTATTTAAAAGCATGATTTCAATATATCATTACATATTTTTGTTTTGAGAAGAGAATACGAACCAAAATAATCTAACTTCAAGGACACTTGAACCAATTTAATATTTATATTAAATAAAAATTCTCAATTATTTGAACTTAGATGTAACATATTCAAAAATGCAATAGCAATTTTGTTTCTTATAAGGATTTAAAATCTTACAGTGATGAATTTTAGAATAAACAACTTATGCAACTTAATGTCTTAACTGATTGTGATAATGATTAATTTGCAAACTTATTTATATCTTTGTAGTATGCCAAAAGAATTAGTTTTTTTTTTACTTCACTAATAACACTTTCAAACATGATATAAACTAAATTTAATGGTTGGAAACCATTCCCATGCATAGTGACTTTGTGGAACTTAAAAAAGAACTTAAAAATCATGTTGCAAGAGCGCTAGTACAACAGTATAAAATTCACAAATACACATATATAACAACTTGAATTTAGTATGCAAGTTCAACCATTTAAGTTTTATACTTGAAACTTAATAGCTCAATCCTATATAAAAATCCATGAGCAATAAAATCAAATTGATAACTGATAATTTCAAGTTACTAATCTACCATGAACTATAACTTTATATCAACTCCATTTATATGAATGCAAACCATAATCAAGGTTATAACATATTAACCTTACATTTAAATGGAGGTATACAACCTACTATTAAATCTTAATCATATGAATCACTTAAATCATTCAACATAAATATCAATGAAATAATGAATGAACAATAGTATTGAATTAGTATGTTTTTATCAACTCAAGTGATTATTATGCTTTTTTAAACATGCTATAATGTAACATCTGATACAAGGATTTAAATAATACAATGAATCATCTGATAACTAACTAAATAATAAAATCTCTCCACATGATTCATCCTGACCTGACCTATCATATGAGCCCCCAATTGGTGGTCCTTACCATCCCCAACTATCAGATGGAAGACGAAGTCTAGTTTTTGAGTCTTTGGGACAAGAGTATGAACAATAAGGGATAAAATTTATCACTAAACTACAAAAATTTATTCAAAAGATAATCATTCCATAACTAAAAATAAATTACAAATACCAATAAACATACAAGGATTGACAACCTTTGTTTAACCTATGAAGGTTTATAGGTATCAACTACATTTCAGTTCAACCCAATCAAACTTCATCATGGATTCCAAGTGTACCAAAGTATCAATATATAAATCCATCACTTTAAGTGATATAAAATCATCTATTACAACCAATAATAAATAATAAATATTCACATAATGAATGCATTTGAAACAAGATAAACACAACACCAAAGATTTAGATGCCTTACCCATTTACCAATCATTCAGGTATAATCATTTCATCACCCACAATAGGTGATGAAATCATTTTACCTAACCCTTATATGGATGGGTCAACCCTTTAAAAAAAAATACTATTGTAAAATAATAACATCAATTGTAATCATAAATATTTTAATATTATAACAATAACCATGTTTTGAAAACTTATAAATACTAGGTATTGTTCATATACCAAGTGAAAATTAACCACACCTAAAAATGGCAAACCAACAAGTTAATAAAATCCCTAAAACACACTCAATCCAGCCACTATAATCAAGGAAAAATTGAACCTCAAATGTCTTACAAGTGGAGAACAAAACTCAACATAAATAGATAAAAATGGTGATTATTTATTCATGAAAATAATCTCAAAATGCCATTCTAACTAACTATTCCAACTGGTAATTAAAAATGAAAACCCAACTACTTAAGTAATGTGAAT
This sequence comes from Torreya grandis, assembly GCA_037957365.1. Taxonomy (NCBI): domain Eukaryota; kingdom Viridiplantae; phylum Streptophyta; class Pinopsida; order Cupressales; family Taxaceae; genus Torreya; species Torreya grandis. The sequence continues at coordinate 588,699 of JARHVA010001221.1, read as the reverse complement.
TCTTCTATAGAGTTGAAATACCCAAAACCCCAAAATGAAAAAGCAAATAAATATTTATCTGAGCATTATAATATAGTTATACCATAAAATTTGAATGGAAGATTTTGATTTAAAAAAAAAAAGATTTCACTTTTCAATTTTAAAAACCTAGAAATTTAAAATAAATAGAACCCAAACTAAGTGACCCATTATAAAATGAAAGCTAAATACCAATTTTAAACCAATTTAGAACTTTTTCAGGTTCATCATGAAGTCTGTTGACTTCCTTATGAACCTACAAATAATACTTTTATTGTTTGCATCTTCAAAAATGAAATCAAATCCTTCAAAATAAAACAACACTTACTTGGTTCGCTACCCTTCACAGAAGAAAAAAAACATCTAAAACTTGCTTACTTGATAAAGAATTTCTTGTTTTCTCCAAATGCCATGCCCAAATTCTTGTAGCTGTAGCCTAAGTAGGGCATTCTCCCTCCATTACTTCCTCCAGTTGCCAATTTTTTCCTAGGGTTTCTCCCTTCTCTCCAATCTTCTCTTTCATCTTTTCCCATGCCTCTCCTCAACTACCTCCTCAATAAAATGCTGGGTAGTTGAGTCAATATTTTTCCAAATGTGCTAAATCTCCAAAAATGAAATGATTAACCCCTTTCACCAAAAAATTTAGGTCATGATAGCATTTTTTTGGGGGTCAAAACCCCATGAACCCCATCCAAATGATATCATTTATAAAAAACAAAACTTTCTTTTAAAACTAATTCCAATGCCATGATAAGTTCATGACCCCATCATAGGTCAAAAGACCATAATCGAAAACATAAACATTAAACATTAACATTAAACCTTTTTATCACCATGCTAAGACATAAGGTTATAAAAAAAATCAAAATAAGTCCTTATTTATACATGCCACACCATTACCATATTTTTATGCTTTTATAAACATCAATGCAAGCTTATGGATTGACAATAATTATGGGTTTGTGTTGCTCAAGCTCGTAAATTAATGGGCCTACCTTTGATATTAAACATTCTTGCAAATATTACAGTGACAATTGGCTATAAGCCAATGATGGCCTATGAATAACCAATGTTAATGATTATGCACAACACAATACGAGGTAATAATACCAAAGGCCTAACAAGCTTAAAGCAAGATAAAATAAGATAATGAATTCATTCAAATCTCTATTTCCAAATGGCCAAACACAATACATTAAAATGATCAAGACATGAAAGAACTCATAAAAATAGAAAGTCGAGAAGATGATTGAAAACAAGAATAAGAGCAAAAGATGATAAATGTAACGGAATAAAAAAATGAACAAACTATTTCTTATTGACTAACTACTTATGTAAAATATCCATTTTTACTTGTGTCGAGTTACCTGACTACTCATTTCCCTTGTCCATTATGCCTTGATCATTGGAGTCTACCACCAGCCTAGCTCATGTACCTGCACCTATACCTACACATACAAACGTACATCAATAAAACTTATACAATATGATAATATAGCTGAACTAAATAGTACAAGTATTGAAATTGAATGTTGTAACCAAAACAAAATATTTGTAAAATAAATTAAAGCTATAGTACTTAGTTAAACAACCAACTAAATATGATCTAAATCAGATTATGGCATCACTAGTATAGTATCGATAAAATAATATCTCAAAAATTATAGTCAATAGTATAAAATCATTCTAAAAACATATATTAGTCTATGAAAATAGGGTATGCAGGATATATTATAACACATGGATGATCTCTTGAATGAAATGCACGTGAATCTTGATATTTTTGGCCCGTTTATGAAGGAAACAATTCCTATAGATATGGATTATGTTTTGGATGTTACATAAAATTACTATTGATCATCAAAAATGGATGCCAAACTCAATGATAGTCCCCTAAAGTCAGATATCCTCAGTGGCATCATTAATAACTCCTTTGTATTTTACTTATGTAGTAGATAAAATAATGACATTCTACTTCTTACTTGACTAATTAATCAGACTTGAACCAAGGGTAAAATTGTAGCTTGAAGTAGACTTTCAATTCTAAATGTCATTAGCCCAATATGAATCTATATAACCAATCAAGTCGATATCGATGCTCACTCCATAGTGAATCTTGAAACTAAGTACCTTGAATGTAGTGGAGAATATATTTAGCTGCTTTTCGATGTAGCTCATGTGGTTTCTACATAAATTTGGAGACCATGCCACTGCATATGAAATTTTAGGTCTAGTGTGTCTAAGATAGATGAGACTGCCAACAAGTTGTTGATACAAAGTAACATCAACTAATGGAGATTGGAAATCAATATCAAGCTTCACACCAGATAGAAAAGGAGCCAAAACTAGCTTACATTCAATCATGTTTAAATAGTGCAAACAAATCAAAAGCATACTTGGATTGTATAATAGTGATATTGGAGTCAGACTAAAAAAATTTTAATCCCGAGGAAGTAATGCAACAAGCCCAAGTTAGTCATTGATACCCTCTTAGACAAAGCAATTTTCGCTATTGTAATGGTGGATGAATAATTACTTGTGATCAATAGGTCATCCACATAGAGAATAATAATCAGCAGTGAATCATCCTATCATAAGATGTTGACATTAAGATCAAATGACATTTGGTGAACCCAACCAAAATAAGAAAAGAGTCCACTTTGGCATACACAGTTTGAGGAGCTTATTTGAGGCCATAGATAGATTTTTAAAGTTTAAAAACTAAGGAAGCATGTTCCAAAAATCCTTGTGGTTTCTCTATATATATATTTCCTATTTGAGGTTATCATGAATAAAAACACTCTTCAAATCCATCTAATGAAAATCTTAGTGATATGTTATGACAATAGCAAGAGTGAGTCAGATTGAGTTCATTTTGGCAACTAGGGTGAATGTCTCAGTATAGTAATGCCAAGTACTTAAGAAAAACCTTTTACTACCAAACATGATTTGAAATTATCTATGGACCCATCTACTATACATTTTGTTTGATAGATCCACCTACATCGAACAAGTTTTTTCCCTTAGGAAGTGGGACTAAATCCCATGTGTTGTTCTTCTACAAGGAATTATACTCGTCTTCCATATTAGTATCCCAATCATGAGTAATTGATTCTTCAAAAAATGATTATGGATCAGAAGTATATGCAATGAAATCATGTGGGACATCTTGGAATTGTGAACAAGTTTGTCTATTGTTTGATGGATCTCCAACCCATTGGCCAACACTTTACAGTGTCTGTCTAGCCTAAAGAGGACCAATGTTCAAAGAGTTAAGATGAGATACTGTTAGGAAAATTAGTGTTCACATTGTTATTACTGATTTATAGTGTGGTAAATACTATTAGGTTATTATTTATAAATTACCATATGGTTAATATAGTAATATAGTTATTACCGGTTAGTCGTATAAATATTTTTATAACAAATAATATATTATTAATATTTTTTTGTTTGGTGAGTTCGTTATATAACTTATGTAGCCTATGAGAGTTTCAAGGTAGTTAGTGGTTGAGTAATATTTGGGATATGAGTTATTTAATGAGAGAAGATATACATGAATATAGGAAGACATTTTTTTATATATTTGTATGTCTCAGATGAAGTAAGTAAAAGGAAATATATTGTGTGTTTGACTACTAACCTCTATGTATTTAGATTTAAGAATATTTGCATGAGATAAATCTTGGTATAAGCTCATCTAAATGCTAACAATGGTATCATAGTAGGATATGGAGTATTGAGACATTACACAGGGTAAGACCATTGTTGTTCTTGACTACCCCAGTTGATGAGAAAAACATAATGTGAGAAAAGCTTTTATTCTTTTAGATATTAGTGGCATAGATTAAATTAGTTTTTAGGAGTGTCATTTTTTGGATATTTCATGGGTACATTCCATTAGTATAGAGATTATATGATATAGATTTGATATGCTAGAATTGAAAACCTCATTAGAGAATTACAAGAGTACATGTCAAGTCATCACCAGATCTAAGAGTGCACGTTAATTTTAGTAATTATGTTCATGTGCCTATTCATAAGAGAGAGGTGTAAACATACTATAGCATGAACATCTCTACATTCTATTCATGGCCCCAAATAATTTCATATTATGGGTCAGTCCTATTGTGCACCATCTGTAGTATTACTTTAGTTACATTTTTTTTTCATACAATTGATTGTTGGTGAAGAACTTTGTCTGAGATAAGAGGCATTTTACATTGTGGAGTAGTAAATTTTTAAGAAAAGCTTAAGTGCATAGATTTAATTTATCAGTGGGATGAAAATAATTTGTGATGTTTCTATATTTTTTGTGATTTAACATTCAATTCGATGGATTTAGATTTATATTTTATTCGATCCAAGTTTTAAGCACCATTCACAATTGGTGATCTTGTTTAGATCCTCATCAAAATAAGTCTTGCACCATAACTATACACATGTCTCTAAAGCTAACTTGGCATGAAATTTTTCATTGAAACATTCTATTTGGTTTTGGATTCTGAGAATCATGTTAACAACCAAAACAAGCATCAAGATTCATTAGGTGCATCAAAGTTCCACCCATACTAATTTCTCCCTTGTCCAATGTTAATAGGGTCTTCTATAGTCAAAATAGTTATAGTTTTATAGTATTTTTTGAGTCTTTGGTTCGTGGTCTTTGTTATTTAGTTTATTAGATAGGTCATATTCCTAAACACTATGATTGGTAGTTTTATATTGGTTTTCAATTTTTATATCAAAAATTTGTCGAGTTAAATAAATTGTTTATAATGGATGTATTTTCAGTGGAAACTGACATCCAACTAGTTTCACATTATGGGAGGAAAGTTATGATAATAAACCCAATATAGAAACTATTGAACTTAAAAGCCAAATTTGTTGAGTATATAATATACCTAAAGGAAGTTGGAGGCATTGGAGGATGGAGGCCATTCAAGCCTCTCGTTAGCCACTAACAATGGGGTCCCTTCTACTTTAGTGGCATGTATTTTATTTTTTAGTTATGTGGTGTGGTAGTTGCATTTATTTTTTCAATATATTTTGTAATAAAGACCATAGGTTCATTCTTTTTCATACCTAGGTTTGTGGTAAACCTTTGTAAAACCATTGAAGGCTATGTAAATAGTTCCTACTTGAGTTCCCACACTGAGTAGGTCATATGTGTTCTCTATAGTAAATGGTTGATAAGCAGATGGTTCTTGTACGTGTTACCACATTATTTTGGTTATATGTGTTCTTGATACTATATAGTTAATAATAAGTTAATGTGTTCCTTCTTATGCCTTCATTTCAAGTTATGTGCCAAGAGCATAAGTGAGCAGCAGTGAACAAGACGTATAAGAAGTGTGAAAGTTTTTTGCTAACATGTAAACACTAATTGGAGGAGTGTTAAGAAAATTAGGGTTCACATTATTATTAGTAATTTATCATGTGGTAAATACTATTAGATTATTATTTATAAATTAAAGTATGGTTAATATTGTAATATAATTATTATTGGTTAGTCATATATAAATTATTATAACAAACAATATATTATGAATAGTTTACTGTTTGGTGAGTTGGTTATATAACTCACATAGCCTATGAGAGTTTCTAGGTAGTTAGAGGGTTGAGTAATCTTTGGGATATGATTTATTTGATGAGAGAAGATCTCCATGAATATATGAAGACATTTCATATATATTTGTATGTCCTAGATGAACTAAGTAATAGGGAATATATTGTGTGTTTGAATAATAACCTCTATGTATTTGGCTTTAAGAATATTTGCATTAGATAAATCCTGGCATAAGCTTATCCAAATTATAATAACATCATCCCATGAAGATATTATGGGAGAAATAAGAGGGGAATTCTCATCACTACTCTCATAATCAAAACTAGAAGAAGAATCGGGATCATTAGGAAGTTGATCAAGTGGATCTAAATCATTAGAATTGTCATCAAATCCCAGTGTATCTAAGGAAAGGGGAGATGTCTCAATTGTGCATTCCAAAGGACTCTCTAAAAAATGAACACATCTCAATAAAAAAACTCATCAAGTGGGATATAGGTCATAGTAGGAGATCTAGAACACTCAAAGGTGATCCACTATGGGTTTCTAACCACTCCAAGCTTCAAAAGGAGTGACTCCATTCAATGTTTTGTGAAAAACTCGGTTCTAGATATAACATGCATAGTTGTTGGCCTTGATCCAATATTGAGGTTTAAGAGACTTGGAGTGTACCATATAGTTGTCCATTTCCTTCAAGGACCTATTTTTACGCTATGCACCATCATTATAATAAGGACTATATGGAGCTGTATGCTATAATTCAATCCCCTATGATCTACAAATTTTTTCAAAATAATAAGTGTCATAATCACCACTATTATCAATGCATAAAATATTGATGGATTTACCTAAATGTTTCTATATAAGTGCCTTGAAGTCCTAAAAATGATCAAAGACCTCTAATTTTTGCTTAAGAAAATACACCCAACTATACCTCAAAAAGTCATTAATGAAATTAAACATGTACTTTGTTTTATTGAATGAAGGTTTTGGAAATGGACCAAAAATGTCACTATGAATAAGATATAATATGTATTCAACTCTTTTATGATTTTCCCTTATCATACTTCTCCTTAGGATGCTTACTCAGTTGTAAACCTAGAAAACTCATTCATAAAGCTTGACTCATGATAACCCTAAAACCATGTCTTATGATTGAGTTGATCCAGGTAATGATAGTTGAGATGGTCAAATTTCTCACTCCATAATTTACTCACCCCATCTAAATGCAACTAAAGAGGGGGTAAAAATATATTAAAAACAGGCCCGAAAACGGGGAAAAAACATCTACATATCCTGCTCAAGAAGCTGAGTCAGGATAGGAATAAGGTCAGCAGGAAGCCCATTCTGATCAAAAATCGCCCAGTCGGGCCCATGTTCCGTGGCCCATTTAGCCAGTCGATCAGCGACCGCATTCCACTCCCGGGGAATATGGCGAAAAGAAATAACTTCAAAAAACGAACTGACCTGTCTAATCTGCTTAATAATCCCATGAAGTTTCCAATCCCGACAAGTAGAATTGGAGTTGTTTAGCAGGTTAACCACCACCTGAGAGTCCGATTCACAGATAATGCTGGGCCACCCCTGTTGACAACAAATACGTAAGGCCTCCAGGATTGCCAGCGCCTCCATACAGTTGTTGGTATGGTGACCCTTGTACTCAGTCAGTAACAAACAAATATTGCCAGAATTATTCCTACCAATGGCTCCAATCCCCGCTTCACCTGGGTTCCCCCTGGCCGACCCATCCACGTTTATCTTCACCACGCCTTCCTCCAGCGGCTGCCAACTACCCACCCTGCTGATCGGGCGCTTTAAGTGCCTGCTGTAGGTCGAGGGACGAGTCTGGACGCAGGGGAGCGCTCCCAACGGCGCGCCAGGGGAGAGACGATACTCACCCCATCTAAATGAGTGAGCAATGTAGTAGAGGGTTTATTGGGTACAAAATGCGAGAGTTTATAATCATGACTGGTGATCTAATTTCACAAATGCAATAATGACATCACTATTTGCTTCCCTAATGAATACAAAATTGGTCATGAACTCAACTCTCTTTCTCAAACCGATGTGAGTGATTTCATAAACAGATAGGAGATTGAAGAAGGAACATATAGAACATACTAAAATGTCCCATCATTCACTTTAATAGATCTACTCCCACTAATTTCAATGGAAATATCATCACCCAACAAGATAGAAGGCATATAACAAGGCTCCAAGGATCAAAACATCCCCTATGATGAAGCCATGTGGTGTGATGCACCATAATCAATTACCCATATGGAATTATAGGATGTAACTGTAATAAATGCTTTGCCCTTATATTGTCTATTCTTAATTTCTTTGGCCTTAAAAGTCTGCTTTGTTGATGAAATCTGATTGGAAGATTTAGGGATACTAATATTGTGCTTCACAAGCAGTTTTATCAGTTGGTCAATCTACTTCTTCATGCATTTGGATTCATCATGTCTAAATTTTTTGTAATAACCACATGTGAGTCACTCTTGGATTTCCTATCTGAAGAGGAATAATCTTTTGATTATTTTGGGTTAGCATCAGATTTTTGATCCTTTCTTTGCTCTAGGTCCTTATTCTATTTCTTCTCCTTGATACTAGAAGCCTTTTGTTTGTCATGACTCATAATTAAGGTATATGATGTAGATGACTTCAATGTACCCATTTGGAAGAGCTTGTCTTGATCCTGGGTCATGTCAACAGTAAAATTATCCATGGACAACATGGTTCATGGAGATCCAATGCTTGCTTGGTTACATGGATGGTATAAAAAAAGATAGAATAGTTAGAGCCTAATTTGGAAAGGATGGAAAGAATCAGTTGATCATATTTTTAATTAATTTCACATGATTTCAACTATAATGTAATTAATTTGAACTTGGTGAAGAAGTCTTGAATCATATCAAAGTCACCTGGGATCAAATTGATGAGCTCATTTTCCAACTCATGACCCCTCATAACGTCATGCTTTCCAAAGAGTTTTTCCAATGTGTACCATTCTTGATTTGGAGATGTTGTAGATTCGATATGAAAGAGTAAGTTGAGAGACATAGACATGCACATTAAACTCATAGGCAAAGTGGTAAAACCAAAGTGATGAAGCCTATAGTCTATTTTGCCCATCATGATTCAGTGTAAGCCTTTATCCTTAAGAGTATTTATAATTTAAATTTCCACTTGTGATATTTGAATGGAGTGATAATTAAAACATAATTGAGATTTATAATGCATAAAATAAGTGTGTGATGAAATGCATGTGTTGTATATTGGTAATATGACACTCTCTTCAATCTATAGAGGTTCAAATTTACAAAGCATGAGAATATCAATAATGTATAGAGATGAAAAAACTCACACTTTCAAAAAAATAACGCTTCAAAAGGAGTAGCAAGCTAAAATTTATGTGTGTTTGGGTGTTTCTTACTAGTAAAAAATAAGGTCCTCCATGTTGTATAAAAAAATTGGGTGTACAAATTATTGAAATATTTTTGGAATTAATTTCCTCACAAAAAACTTATGCCCTTTTGGAGCAAAAGTTAAGTAATTTTAAGTTGGAAGTGATTAGGGACTTAAATCCCATATGACTAGGGGATAAGACTTATTTTAGGTGTTCTCCCTCTCACTTTGATTGATGGGGGAGTGACATCATCCAAAAATGACCCCTTTTTGAAAATAAATAGTGTCACCCTTCATGAGCATAAAATTAATGGTTGCACACATGTCACAAGGTAAGAGGAGTTAGAGGATCACACAAGCACATGATAGGAGGACAATTGAAAAATTGCATCTAGGTGTAATGCTTGAACAAGGTGACATGGACTTATTAGGTGTGCAAGTATGGTTGGATATACATTAGGGGTGGCCCACGGTAGCTGTAGGTGCATGGGTGATCTATCGCACATGAAGGGCACTATAGGGGAGGGTTGGCATGTGGAATGGATCCATGACTGCATGTTCACACTATTTAAGGTTGACTAGTAGGGCCCTTGGATGTATGGATGCAACCAAATATGATTTCATGTTCATGTACTTGCATTGGACAAGGTCATCTAGTTGGGGACTATGACTCATAAGTTTGCAGAAACACAGTGACATTATGACCAAGAAAAACATGAAGGCACAAGTTGTAAGAACTTGGTATCATGGATATGGAAGATGTATAGGCACGTTAAAATTAAAAAAAGTTTCTAAGTCCAAAATTTTTGTAGAAGTCATCAAACTCGTAGAAAATGATGCAAAACTAGCAAAAAAAAACCCTAGATCTTGAAAAATATGTATGGTTTCCTAAAAAACAAGTAAATACCTATTTTGAATTTTAAAAAATCTATCAAAACCTAAAAATATTTTTCTAGTTCAAGTACCTGGTGGTATAAAATTTGTAGATTTCAATAAAATACCTCCAAAATCTTTAAAAATGATAAAAAATGACTCACAAAACTAGGTCATGTTTATAACCAATCTCAAGGTTCAAATTTACAAAGCACGAGAATATCAAAAATGTATAGAGATAAAATAAATCACATTTTTTTTTAAAATAACAATTCAAAAAGAGTAACAAGCTAAAATTTATGCATGTTTTAATGTTTCTTGGTAGTAAAAAATAAGGTCCTTCACTTCGCATAAAAAATTTGGGTGTACAAATTGTTGAAATATTTTTGGAATCAACTTCCCCACAAAAAAAATTATGCCCTTTTGGAGAAAAAGTTAAGTAATTTTAGGTTGGAAGTGATCAAGGGCTTAACTCTCACATGACTAGGGGATAAAAATTATTTTAGGTGTTCCCTCTCTCACTTTGGTTGATATGATTGATGGGGGAGTGACATCATCCAAAAAGGATCTATTGTTAAAAATAAATAGTGTCACCCTTCATGAGCATAAAATTGATGGTTGTACACACATCAAAAGGTAGGAGGAGTTAGAAGATCACACAGGGACAAGATATGAGGACAATTGATCGACTGCATTTCGGTGTAATGCATGGGCATAATGATATGGACTTATCAGGCATACATGTGTGATTAGATGCATGTTGGGGGTGGCCCATAGTGGCTACAAGGCATGGGAGATACATCACATGTGAAGGGCACTATGGGGGAGGGATAACATGTGGAATGGATCTATAGTCACATGTTCACACTATTTGGGGTTGACTAGTAGGGCCTTTGAATGTGTGGATGAAACCAACTATGATTTCATGTTTATGTGCTCAATTTAGACAAGGTCGTATGGTCAGGGACTTCAGTTTGTAGATTAAAAAAACATGGTGACATGATGACCAAGAAAAACATGAAGGCACAGATTGTAATAACTTGGTAGTATGGCTGTGGAAGATGTGCAAGCACATTAAAAGTAGAAAAAGTTTCTAAGTCCAAATTTTTTGTAGAAATTATTGAAGCATCAAAAAATGATGAAAAAACTAGCAAAGAAAACATTAGATCTTGAAAAATATGTATGGTTTTCTCAAAATCTAATAAATACCTTCTTTGCATTTTATAAAACCTATAAATATTTTTTCAGTTCAAGTACCAGGGGGTACAAAATCTGTAGATTTTGAGAAAATACTTGCAAACTCTTTAAAAATGGTAAAAAATTAACTATCATAAAACTAAGTCATTTCTATAACTAATCTTAGGGTTTTAACACGTTTTGAATCCAACAGTGCTATCCATTTTTTATTTGGAGACACTAACTATATAGATATATGTGGATTTTATAGGAACACCACCAAACCCTTGAAAATTAAATTCAAGAAAACACTTGAACAAGCTAGAATGTTAGATATGACAAAAAGAATAATGGCATTTGACTACCATCAAAGCTCTGATACCATGTCAAAGTGGGTCACAATCGAGGATCAAATGGATATGAACGAATGCTTGAAGAAAACCTGTCTGGAGTAGTGAAATCTAAAAGAACAATTCAAAGGAAGAAGTTTGTCTTCACAATAAGAAAATTGCATTAATAAGCTTTGGCCAAAAGGTACATAAGAAGGTTCATTATATAGGTGAAAAATAAACATGTCCTAACATCCTCAAACATGTGGGATTATTTTCTCCAATGACCTTTATTGAACTTAAGCAAGCTGACTAGACTATGTAGGTAAAACCACATGGTGGGAAAAATCCTACACTAACATTTTTCACCACCCTCATTAGCATTTTCTGGAGGCAAACCTATGTATGTTTTTGTACATTTTTTTATAGTGCAGTTTATGACACTCTTCAATACTTACAATGTAAGTAAGATTATTCACCTCATTTTATTTTGTCTCAGTCTGTGTTTCACTTAAGGAAATATTATCCTAATATACCATTTATATATGATGTAGTTCTAACTTTGACTAAAGGGATTTGTCTTACAATTTAATAAATGGCTTATCCAAATCAATCTTATTCTCTTTGGTTTTTTAGATCCCTCTCTCTATTTGATATTATTTTCCTTGGCACTTACACACATTTAGTCATATCTATATCATAATATGTTTATATAATTTATCCAATCATTATTTTCTTTCTCTAACATTTTAAATTTTTTTCTTCATGTAGTTAATTTTTTCATAAACTAATATGTTTCTTTATATATTTTCAAGAGATAAATGAAACTTGTTGGTATCTTCATCTGACTCCAAAATATTTTTGAAATCACTTTAGATGAAAAACCATATTCTTGTACATGTTTTTACCCTTATCCCCCTATCACATTTTTTGGTTTCCCTCTCCATTTAGATATGATGTGCTTGTATACAAGGATGATCAAGAAAAACACTATGAATCCCTTTATCTAAAACACTAGAGTAAAATATATATAGCAAAGGGGATATAAAAAAATAAAATTTATAGACAAAAAAACATATTTAAAATTGTTGAAAAAAAATAAAACCACTTGTAAAGCTCAATATATTTGTAAATATTTGATATATATAAAATAGAGATGTAAGAAATAAATAATTATATAAAAAGGGTACATGAGTTTTGAATTAAAAATCACATGTGACATACACATACATGGAAATTTATCACATACATATCCATATCCATATACATAAACATTTGGAGACAACATAATAGTGCATCCTAATTTTTGGAATTTTAAGGCCACATACACTTTAATATCCCCCCAAATGTTTATTTTAGTTGGATGATATTATTAAAACATGCATTTTAGCTTTATATATACAAATATATAGTCCATCCACATTTTTTTCTAAACAATTCAATCTTCAATAGTTATTTTTTCGTATTTATTTTTTAAAATATTTTAAACCATTAAGTGGGACATGCTATTATGATTATATTCATTATATGTAATCTCAACTAAACACTTTCCATCATGAGAGATTAATTTCATAGGTTGTTGTATTTCCATGATTAATATTACACCATAAGATGTAAATAATCCAAATTTGGATCTAGAATGATAGTTATGCTTGAAAACTTCTTCTATTATTCTATAATATGAAAATATTTCATTTGGATCACTTGTAAAAGTAAAAAAACAATTGTTTCACACATAGTTGTAAGTCAAAAGGTTGATAAAAAATGTACAAGGGGATTTATAGAGATAGAATCAGGTATGTGATGTTCCAAACATCCTAGATGAAAAGATGCTAGTAGATCCTTATTAGCTTAAAGAAGTATTTTTCTAAAGGTAAAGAAACTACCAATTCATACAAGTGACAGTTTTGAAACAAACAGTTCCCATAAGTGGTGGTTCTATAATAATCCTGACAATTTCAATCATGTAAGAGGTAGTTTCAAAAATCTAGTGGTTGTTTTGACTTGCACAAAGTAGTAGTTTCATATACAAACAAGAGATATGTAGAGGAATGGTTAAAAATGTTCCTGCTTCTAGAACTTATTCATTTTAGTTCTTTTGTTGGGTCTATTCATTTTTAAATATGTAAGGGCTTTTGTAGAGTTAGAGGCATAAAACATAAAGTGATTGAGTATTGTTTGGGCATAAATCTAAGAAGTTGTTGTCCATGTCCACCAATTTTCCTGATTAGATTGGTGTTTGGGTTGAGCTATGTGTAAAGGAAGTGTGTATACAAGCAATCATATTTAATATAGTTTCGAACAAGTTCCATTGCATTTTTTTCATGAAGGTGATCAATGGTAGTATCTTGTAATTGATAAAGAAAGAGACACAATACATGAATACACTCACTATTCTAAAGTTTTTTCATCTTGATTTTTCTTAGGTTAACTTGTGTCTCTATTTTGATGTGTGTGATTTTAGTCTTTATTTATCTTCCATATGTGTGTTTAGTTATTTTATAATCCAACATTTTTTGAATTCTATTTATAACATCATAAATGTATGTTTTGGGTATCAAAGCAACAAACATTAGAAATATAGTCTATTATACATAGAAAAGGATTAATATTCATGAATTTATAGTAGAATCTCCACATGATTACATATCAAATTGGTATCAAAACTGGTTTAGTGGTTTCATTGTATGGTATTTGTTTGACTAGTTATTTTTTAGTTTATGACCATTACTAGAGCAACAAGTGCTAGTGGTGAAGATATTATATGTCTATTGTAGTAAGATATTTACACAAGGAAGTGGAATAAATAAATTAGAAGCATGAACCATATTGATTAAGAGATACCTCCATCTGGTGAGGAATAGTTACAAAAGTTATAAGAATACATTGCTAACATCTCATTATCCATGATAAATATGGATAAACAAGATAAGTTTTAATCCATTAAGGGGATTCACATGGTGAAGCTATGAATTTATATCAAAGATATATAAGCGAGGAGATGAAATATCCCAAGCACGAGAAGGTGGAATTAAAGTTCTATGCCAACCAAGATCCACCACATTCACAGCTGAAGCAAGGATGAAGATTCAGTTGCATGAAGGAGAGGTGGATATAGAGAGGCTAGACCACTAGCTAGCCTATCTTGAGGTATATTTTAATTTGCATCAAATTAATGAGAGTTAGTAGATTGATTTTTCAAGGTTAAAATCAACCAATCATACTTTTAACTTGGTTTGAAAGTTATATTCATACCTTGGTTGTTAAGAAGCTTCATTAAATTAATAAGTGGGATGAATTTAAAATGCTAATAAAGAAAAGTGTTATCTTATTTATTAGGTAGAAGAGAGGCCCATGTATTGGCAATAACATAGGAAAATTCAAGGCAAAAGTATATAGGGGTACACGAACAAGTTTCAAAAGAATTTAGTCCAAATGGGAAAGGATATATCAAACCATGACATCTTGATGAAGTATGTGGGTAGATTCCATATCCATTTTAGGAGACTTGTGCTCTCGGCCAACTCTATAAATGTAGATGAGGCTTGTTTTCAAGTTCAATAATTAGAGATGGAAAAAAATCAGAGTTGATCAACCTCTTGAAGCATGCCAAAATGAAAATGTGGTTCTAAGAAAGAGGGGAAAGGTAAGTATAATGCTACTACAATGTTTTATCAAAAGGATACTAAAAGGCTTTATGGGCATTGTGATGTTGATAGTCATTCGAAAGAGACTTCTTGGAAGTTAAAAACAAAATTACAGTAGTATAAAGGAAAGAAAAAAAATAAGGATTTGAAATCATTTGAAGGGAAATAAGTTGGGAACACCTATAATATAGACGAGACATGTTGTACCTCTATTAAAAAATAAGTATGTTTTGGTGCTAATATCGCTTAATATCAAGGTGAACTTACAAAATTTTCTATATTAAGTTTCAAATTAAAAACACTGAAGTGAATGTTATCTTTGATTATTTTTGTCAAGCAAATTTAATTAACAAGGAGTTAATGGACAAATTAGGCTACAAACTTACAATAATATTAATCCATATGCTTTGGGTTTGGTAAAGAAAGGAGTAGAGTTAAAGGTGACAAAGAAATGCAAGATAATGTTTGGTATTGATAAAAAAATAGTTGATGAAATCATAGTGGATGTTATTCCTCTTGAAATGTGTGGTGTAGTGTTTTTTAGCCCTTACATGTATATTTGGATGCCATTTTCATGAGAAGAGAAAATAAATATCGTTTAGTGAAGGATGGTGAGAACTAAATCATTAAAGTCTATGAAAGAAAGCTTAAATATCTCCTTAGTAAGTGCCTCTCAAGCCAAAAGACTTATTAATGATAGTGGAAAATTTTCTTTACTTCTTATAAGAGATTTATAAGATAAAGAATTAGTTTCACATTAAAATTATTGTAGTATGTTTAGTAACAAAGAGTACAAATGAATGGGAGAGTTAGCATAAAAATTCATGGAAGTTTTCAAAAATCCCATAGATATTCCACCTGTGAGGCCTGTTGAGGATGAGATTCAGTTTATACTAGATTTTCCTCTTCCAAATATAAGCCTCTTTTGATAGTCCTTAGTGGGTGATAATAGGGTAAAACAACACTCATAATCTTTGATTAATCAAGGAATAATTCATCATAGTAATTCAATGATTTGTTTAGTTCCTAATAAATATGGTTTATGGAGAACGTGTATTGATTCTAGAGAACTCAATAGGGTTACCTTAAATAATAGGTACCCTCTTTCATGGATTGATGATTTTTTAGATGAACATCAACATGCCAAATATGTTACTAAGTTGGATTTGAGATTTGGGTATGTTGGTTTTAAGATCTAGGTATCACCAAGTAAGGATTAAAGAAGAGGACATATGGAAGACATCATTCAAGATAATAAAAAGGTTATATGAGTGGTTGTATTACCATTCAAATTATGCAATGCCTTGAATACTTTAATGCAATTAATGACTGAGGTATTGAAGCCATTTATAGATTCTTTTGTTGTTATTTATTTGTATGTATTCTTGTTTCCAATTGAGCTTATGATAAACCTCTAACTATTTTAAAACAAGTTTTGCAAGTTTTAAAGGATAAAAAGTTATTGTTGAATGAACGTAAATGTGAGTTTTCACAAAAATCACTTGTCTATTTGAGGAATGTGTTTGGATATGGGTAGTTTAAAATTGATTTGGAAAAGGTAGAGGCCATCATGAATTGTCTTAGGCCTTGTAATGTGACAAACACAAAAATATTTGTAGTTGTAGTTCAATATTTGAGAAAGTTCATTGATGATTTATCTTTCATATAAACATCTTTCCATGAAATTAAAACAAGGATCAATTCTTTTATTTGGGTTAAGAAAAAATAAGATATATTTATTGATTTTAAACATAAGATTATCAATGCTTCAATTTTAGTTTACCTAACTTGCATCAACCTTTTGAGGTAGAAACAAATGCTAATGACTATGCTATGGGAGTTGTTTTATTACTAGGAGGCAAGACCATATGTTTTTGATAAAGTAAGGTGGCAAACCAGGGGCCGAACCCTTTACAATCAAAAAAGACAAGAAGGCAAACAAACAAAATATGCCTTCAGAGAGACGCTGGCACAGTCGAGAATAATAGATAGAAACAAAACACAAGCAATGAAAAGACCAGAGTCAGAGAGGACTCCCCTTACATAACTATTGATTTGATAAGATCATTAAGTTTCTCATTCTTTGCATTGCCAGCATACCCAGTATTACCCACCACTTCCAGCATAGACATGTTCAACAGAATTGTATTCCAAAGTCCTTTGGCAAAAACCTTCTCCAACTTTTGAATACGGTCCTTCAAGGCCCCAATTTTAGTTTTCCAATCAGTCTCATTCTCAGTACCCTCACCAGCTTCCTTGACATACATTTTCCCCTTATTATCAATAGTTCCCATAGTGTCAACACCCTGCTCCTTAGTAACCTCAAAATCCCTAGTAGCCTGCTTCCCTCCAGTGTCCTCCAAAATTTCTTGGATTTCCTACTCCTTAGACTCTTCCTCCTAGGTTGCTTCTTCTGAAGCCCTTTTCGAGTAATCAATCAGTCTGGCCTTTGGGGTGGGTTTACCAGCAATCCACCCTGACCTTCGCACTCTAGAGGGGAATCCTTCCTTATTAATTTTGGAAGGCTTGTGAGATTTGCCACCTTGGCCCCTTGTGGCCTTACCCAAATTCCTATGGGTCCCCTCCGTAGTCTCTTTAATATTTTCTTCTTCTTCATCAACCTTTGTCTTCTTACCCTTCTTGATCAGAAAGGAGCCAGGGGTATCAACAGGGGTCTTTTCAGGGGTGGAGAAGGAGACATATTTTGTTTTGGTAGGAGTAGGGGAAACCCAGGACTCATCAATAGCATCGTCAAACACTGGGTTGGAAGGAATGTCTCCACTATCAACTCTGATATTCCTGGTTGGCTCAAGGGCACGGTGAAAGTTGTATAAGTAGAAAATTATCCCCTGGTGTAGGGGAATAGGGTTTATATCTGGCTTCTTAGCCATTTTAGCTCTCACCCTCAGGATAGAGTGTTCCAAAGAGGAAAGCAGGTAAAAAGGAAAGCTAATAATAACATTGTGCCTGAAATGATTTAACAAAGGAAGGTGGTAATTGTAGAACCTAGTAAATCACCCCTCGAGTGTGAATTATTTCATGAGAATGAAGCACACTCCATCCCATGGCTCTGGAAGTTTAGCATGCTCAAACCCTCCTTGATATGGGAGGAGTTCTTTTCCCTCACCCAGAAATAGTTTATGGCTAGCCATATCCATGATTTTGGTTTTCTTTTCATATGTTACTATTTAGAGTTATTTCATATTCTAATAGTGAATTATTATTCACATGATTAAAAATGTATGCTCTTGATAGACCATATGTTACTATTTAGAGTTATTTCATATTCTAATATTGAATTATTAATCACATGATTAAAAATGTATGCTCTTGTTACAATCAAGAAATGGAAGCACTATTTAATGGGCATGGAAAATATTATTTATAATGATCACCAATCTCTCTAGTATTTGTAAACATATTTATACTTCAACAAGATAGATTTTATAAATGGAAGATCATATTGTAATAATTTCATTTGGTTATCAAATATGAGAAAGGTGTGACAAATCAATTAGTAGACAAGTTCTTAATACCTCTTTTTATTTAAGTTACGAGCACCATAACCCATATTGAATATTTTGTGCATGAATTTTATGTAGAAGGATATGAGCATGATGCAGAGTTTGGAGAAGCATTTCTTCAAGTAAAGAGGCCCCAAGGTACAGGTTTTGAGCCCAATGAGGCTTATTATATTCAAAATACATTGTTGTATAAGATGGGCAAGCTTTCTGTGCCTCAAGGAGAAAGAGTTAAAATAATGAGAAAGGCACATACTTAAAGAGCTACATGACATTTTAGAGTTAAAAATATACTGCTACATTTATAGAGGTATGTTTGTTGATTAGATATGCAAGTTAATGTTGTTCAGCTCATAAGAGGGTGTGTATTTGTTTGCACATGCAAACCTAGTAAAAAGAAGTTGGGTTTGCATATGCCTTTTTAGTTACTTGTAGGCCATGGGAAAATATTTACATGGATTTTGTAGGTGGCTTACCTATGTCAAAGAAGAGACACAACTATTTATTTTTAGTTATAGACCAATTTAGTAAGATGTGTATTCTTATTCCTTGTAAAAGACCTTCAAAGGTAGTGCCCTAAATGAGTTATTTTTTTTACTAATGTGTGGATTCACTTTGGGTTTCCTAGATCTATCATCTTAGATAAGGATTTGAGTTTTGTTGGAAAAATTGGTCTACATAATGGGATAAAATGAATTCAAAACTGAATCAGTATACCTATTTTCATCCAAAAATTGATGGGAAGACTCAGGCAGTGAATAAAACATTGGTGCATCTCTTAAGAGAAAAAATATGAAGCATCATAAGACTTGGGATGAAAATTTGATATATATTTAAAATTATTATAACATGGAATTGCATTAATTTATTAATAAATCTCTTTTTAGAACTTGTATTAATTATTTATCTCAATGTGCATTTGATGTTGTTTTGAAAAATTCATATATGGATTCAAGAATTGTTGGAATTTTTTGGTCTACAATATGGGAGAAAATGGATACAATATTGAAGTGGTCTATTGATTTTCATATAAAAGCTAATGAGAAGGCTTAGGTAGTGAATAGAACATTGGTGTAGATTTTAAGATAAAAAATAGGAATCATCCTAAGACTTGGGATGAAAATTTGGCATATATTTAGTATTCCTATAACAAGACATTACATTCATTGACCAATAAATCTCCTTTTGAAATTTGTTTTGGTTATTGATCTCAAAGTGAATTTGAAGTTGTTTTGGGACATCCATACATAGGAAATGAGAAAGTGGATCTTGAGATCCACTAGGTTGAAAGTTTTATGGAGAATATTAAAAAAATAACCCCCAAGTGCAAGGGAGGTTAGAGGAGTCACAAAATATGTAAAAAGCACACCATGATCAACATAGGACTGGACATATCTTCCTTGTTGGAGACAAAAAATGGTTATAATTGAGTATGTAAAATATACAAGGTAAAATTAATAACCCTAATACTATTAGATATGTCTATTTTTCAATTTTTAGCAAGTGGTTAAGAATGCTTTCAGACTATATTTGCCTACCTATATGAAAAAAAATTTAGTTTTCAATGTTGAGAACTTGTTTTTTTTTTCAGACATCAATGCTAGATGATGAAGAAGGAGATATATTGTTACCTTATATTGATTTCCTTAATCTTGATGATAAAATAGAATTGGATAAAAATTTCATGCTATAGAAGAAGGAGAGGTTAACAAGAAGATGAGATAAAGAGTGGTGTAAATTTGGGTTGCTACCAAACAAATCCAAATGGTATTCCAAAGAGGAAGTGGGGAACAAATTTACTCATCTATAGAGTTTTTAATGATTTTAGGGACAAGAATCCTATAATTAGGGAGGTGTGATTCTAATTTGGGATCTAGTACATTATTTATATTGGCTAACTGCTTCCAATATTTTCTAGTATGTAAATATGTCACTTGAATTATTTGTAACACTTCCTAAATAGTTATTTCCTACATAGTCGAAAGCCAAGAGGTTAATAAAAAATGTAAACAAGGGTTTGTAAAAATAAAATAAATTTTGGGATGATCAAGTGATCTTAGATGTGAGTAGGTTCATGTTAGCATAAGGAAGTGTTTTATTAAAGGTAACAAAATCATTGGTTCATGCAGACGATGGTTTTCATCTTCATGAAGTGATTTTTTTCAAGAAGATAAGAGATAGGTAGAGGAATGGTTACAAATGTTCCCACTTCCCAGTTTATTTATTTCAACTATTTTGACATTTATTTTCCTTGTTACATATGTATGCAATTTTGTATAGGTAGGGGCATCAAACATTGACTGATTGAGTAATGTTTTGGTCATAATCCAAGAAGTGGTTCTCATGTAATCAGTTAATGTTCATATAGCAATGTTCTTGATTGGATTAGTGGTTGGGTTGATCCATGTGTAAATTAAGTTTGTATGCAATAAAATAATATTTAATAAGAATTTTGAACAATTTGTATTGTAAATCCTTGTTCACGAAGGCCATGAATGGCAGTACCCTGTAATTGATAAAGAGATAGTTATAAGGGGAGGAATCCATTCACTTTTTTTTGTAGTTTTCTTATTTTGGTTTCTCTAGGGTAAATTGTGTTTGTATTTTAATGTATGTGACTTCAATATTTATTGATCTTGAATATTTGTGTTTAGTTATTTTATAGTCCAACATTTTTTTAATCCACTTTATAACACGATAATTGTATGTTTTGGGTAACAAAACAATAATAATTATCAACCAAGTCTACTAGACAAGTAAATGATATGTATTGATGAATTTGTAGTGGAATACACACATTATCACAAATTAATAAATAATTAATGCATGATAAATAAGGAATTCCCTCAGAATCATCAGTAAAAGTTACAAGATTTTTAGTAGAAACCTTATATTTTGTAGCATATGTTTTAGATTTATTAGTAGAGGTAGATTCATTTGTAGAAAAGGAGATTGATACCATAACAAATGTTTATATGGTTACAATAATAGATTCAAAATCTTTAACTATGTTTTTTCTATTGACTCCTTTGAGGTTGATCAATGAATTGGTTGACACAAAGGAAAAATATGATCTTGGGAAACAAATTTATTTAGCTATTCCTAGCCCAACTGAGATCAAGAAAACTCATTTATTTTCTCCTTCCCCTTAGATTTAGAAGAGGTGTGGAAGAAAAATAATGTTAAGGATATTTTTGATGGAGGCATTATATGCCATTGGTGATGAATCTTGATTGAATTTAAAAAACATGTTTTCTAGTCGGATAAGAGATCCGTGAAAATGTTATCCTAAAGACATTTTTATCTTAGCTATATTTTTTGAGCATCTTAGTTTTTATTATTTGGATTGGACTAGTTTTTAATTTCCTTCTTGTTATTTGGTCTTTAAGGTCCTTTGCGACTTCCTTTTCAATTATTTACAACTTTTTTGTATGTATTTGATTTTTACGTTCTTAATAGAATGGGTGAAGGAACCTAGCCCTCTCTTTTACCAATAAAAAAATATCTTTGATATTCCATATCATGCCATGTCATTATTTATATATAACACGTCATTTATAAAATTCAACTGTCACATATTAACACTAAGGGGTGGAATTATGTATAATAATCACATTTAATTATATATGAATAAAATATAATATAACATGTCATCATAAAAGTGAAATATCAAATATATCATACTTGTCATAATGAGATCATAAAAATTAAAATTAAAAATTTAAAATATGTCACACATTCCACCATTAGAATTAAACATCATATCCAATTATCTCAATAAAATATTAAAAATGAAATTATAAGATTCAAATAAACACACACCACCATATGAGTAAAATGTCATACCCAAAAATATAAAATTTAATCATAAGATTTAGAGTTTAAAATTTAAAATAACACATTCTATATATTGAAAGTGAGATTGTAAGAGTCAAATAAAAACACACCACCATATGAGTTAAATGTCATACCCAAAGATCTAAAATTTAAATATAACATTTAAAATAAAACATTTTATATCAATTTGGAGAATATGAATCTTAATAAAGTATAGGGCTTCACTAAATAACGTGTTCAGTACCATGCTCCAATGCTATGTTTCCTATTCATAGTAACATACGTTTATTTCCCATACTTACATTTTATTTTATCACTTTTGTACTACAAGATACTTGGACTTCAAGGAGCATTCTTACTCACTTTTTAGAATATAGTTATCTTTCAACATCAATAAGAGATTATTGTACCATGTAATACCAATATTAGTAAATATAAAAAGTATAAAAGATACAAAATATAACATATGCACCTTTATTTTTAAGAAAATTGTAATTGGATAAATGAATATCAAAATTAGAAGTAGATGATTATTTTTTAAAAGAAAATAACATTTTTTAAACATATAATATTAAATAATATGAAATTCATCTTACTTTTTAAACATATAAATAAATAAGGGGTATTTGAAATCATTATCGTAGTTCAAAAAATAAATTATTAATAAGTCAAATTTAAATACAAAGTGTGAAATATTATAAATATCATATAGATTAATTATTAATACACCAATATCATAAATTTTATCATAATGTGTGGAATGAAAAATGTACCTGGTTAGGTGGAATGATACATCTGAAGTATAACATGTGCCACATGATAAATCTAGAAATTAGATAAGTGATTGTTATGAAAACTAACATTTCTTTTCATTCAACAATAACTTGTTCTCCTTTAAAATTTGCAAAAATTATTTTAAATGAATTAGATTTTCATCATAATTTTTAATAGAAAAATAATCTTATACAAATGAACAATTAAAAATTCATCTATAAATAGCCTCAATACCTCATTCATCAACCACATGAAAGTAGTTAGGGTAATACACAATATGAAATTTAATACCAACCATTCATATAACCCTTGCATTGTATTGAATATTGTCTTCTTCTTTAAGCTTTACTTGATGATACTTGGATCTCAAATCCAACTTAGTAAAATATTTATCACATTGGAGTTGATTTAAAGATCATCAATTTGTAGAATAGGGTATTTATTCTTGATGGTATTTTTATTGAGTGCTCTATAATCAACACACATTATTCATAAAACATCCTCTTCTAACTTATCTAATAGCAACTGAATCTCATATTGAATAGGCCTCAATGTGGCATATTTGTGGGTTCAAAACTTCCTTAAACTATCACATTAACTCTTCTATTTTTTTTTTGATATTTTTTAGTAAACATGCTACACAATTTTTTGTGTTTCATCATTTATTTATCTTCTATATCACTTAAGAATAGTAAATTTTTTTTTACTATCATTAATCAACCTTTTGGCTTGAGAAGCACTAACCAATGAGATCTTCAAGTTTTATTCATAGGATTTAATAATTTATCTCTCACCATCATTCATTAAATGGTATTATTGGCTCTTCTCACGAAGATGACATCTTGAATATTCATGTAAGGGTTGCCAAACACTACACCACAAATCAAGAAGAATAACATCCACTATGTATTCATAAATAAAATATTTATCAATAATAAATGTCAAATTTATTTTCTTGATCTCGTTTAACTCTATTCCTTGATTTACCCAACCCAAAGCATATAGATTAAGATGATTGTAAGTTTATAACCCCAACTTGTCCACTAACTCCTTTCTTATCAAATTTTATTAAGTAAAAACAACAAATGGAGAATCCAATTTAGTCTTATTATTTGAACTTTAATATCAATTTTTTTTTTTATGTTCACATTGATCTTGAACACTATTTCTACCAAAACATACCTGTTTGTTAATAGACATACACCATAATGTTTCATTCACATTAGAGCTGCACCCAACTTATTTTCCTTCAAATAAATATAAAGCCTTATTTTTATTTTTGTCTTTATATGGATGTAATTTTAAATGTAACTTCCAACAAGTCTCTTTTGAATGAATATAAACATCACAATTCTCATAATGCATTTTAATATCCCTTTGAGAAAAAATAATAGCAACATTATGCTTACCTTTCCATTTACCTTTCCCATTTTTCTTAGAACCACTTTGCTATTTTGGAAGGTTTTGAGAGGTCGATGGATCCTTATTTTTGTCTATATCTAAGTAGTGAGCTTGAGAAAAAGCCTCATCTATAGTTATAGGCTTGGAAAAGAGCACACGTCTCTTAAAATAGATATGGAGTCTACCGATGTACTTCATTAGAATGCCACAATTTGCCATATCTTTGTCCATTTGAACTGCCTTATTGTGGAATTTTGTTGTATACTCCTACACACATTGACCTTAATTTTTCCTAAGATATTGCCAATACATGGACCTTTATTACTCATAAAATATAAGATATATTGTTTCTTAGATCATAATTTTAAATTCATCCCACTTATTAATTGGAGGAATTGTATTAATAACCAAGGTATGAACATAAATTTTAAACCAAGTTAAAATATGATTAGTTAATTTTAACATTGTAAAATAAATCTGATGACTCTCATTAACCCGATAAAAAATAAATTATACCTCAAGTTGGGATATCATATGGTCTATCATCTTTTCATTCACTTCCTTTTGCATATGATTGAATCTAAATCCTTAAATTTGGATTTGAATGGTAGTGGAGCTTGGTTGGTGATTTCTTTCCACCTTTGTATGCTCAAGAGATTTCAGTTCCTCACTTTATTTTAGAGCTTCAATAGAAACACCTAGTTTCACAATGAGAATATCCATATTTTACTCTAAATTATCAAGTTTATCCATCTTGCTTATGGATAGAGATATGTTAAAAATATCTTCTTCTAACTTGTAAAACCATTCCTCATCAGATAGACGTATCTCTTCATCAAGATGGGCTATGGATCTTATTTATTTATTCCACTTCCTTTTGGAAATATATTGATGTAAGGGACCTCAAATATCTCCACCATTAGTGCTTGCTACTCTAGTAATTGGCATAAACTTCAAAATAACTAGTCATGCGGAAAAAACCTACAATGGAACTAAACCAACTCTGATACAAATATGATATGTAATATTGTAGATATTCCACTAAAAATTCATCTATATGAATCCTTTATTCCTTTACTATGTCTAATAGATTTGGTTGCTAATGCTTATTAATTTCTTACAAAAAAATAAATAAATTATGTTGATAAAAATTAACTTGATTTTTTTTTTACTATAAAATAACTAAACACAAACATGCAATATGAACAAAGATCGAAGTCACACACATTAGAAGAGAAACACAAGTTAACCTAGAGAAACTCAAGATGAGAAAAAATATAATAGTGAGGGGATTCCTCCTCTTACCACTATCTCTTTATCAGTTATACGGTACTACCATAAATGGATGTCAAGAATAACCTTTAAAATAGAACTTGTTTAACAATCAAACTGAATATACTTAATTTTATACACACTTCCTTTACACATAGCTCAACCCAAACATGAACCCAATCAATAACATTTTTAGACAAAAATCAAATGAGTATATGGAGAGCCACTTCTTGGATTCATGCCCAAACCCTATTCAATCACTCATTATTTGATGGCCTTGATTTATGGAAGCCCATACATATGTAACAAGGAAGAGGCTTCAAAAAATAGTTTAAATGAACAAGTTTTGGAAGTGGGAACAATTTACACCATTCCTCTACTTGGATCTTATCCATAGACAAAAATACTACTTTATGTAAGTCAAAACCATTGCGATAGTTTCAAAATTGCCTCCTATATGAATAGAAGCTCTAAGATGGTCACAAAAATACCATTTATGAGAACCTAAAATTTCAAAATCATCACCAAAAATATTTTATAGGGTCATTAACTTTAATGAAACACTTATTTATGCTAATAGGGACCCTTCAACATCTTCTTGTCTAGGATATATGGATAATACTAAAATTGATTATGTCTCTGCAAACACCCTTGTAATATTTTGATTAACCTCTTGAATTGAGACTATGTGGGAAACAATTGTTTAGGAAGTGTTAAAAGTGATCCAAGAGAAATATTTACATATTATATAATAGCTTAAGTAGTTTTCTAACATAACTAACATACTAGATTCAAAATTTAGATTATTTACATCTTATGGTGGGATTATATTTATGGAGATAAAATAACTTATGACATTCATCTCTTATGATGATAAGTGTTTAGTTGATATTACATGTGACATTTCCCCCTTATATATGGGTATAAGCATAATAACATGTCCCACTTGAAGGCTAAAAACCATTTAAAAAATACTTACAAAAATACCTATCAATCTTTGATTTTATTTATAAAAAATGTTGATGTATTACATATTTGTATATATAAGATCAAAAATATATTTTAATAATTTTATCCAATTCAACCTAACATTTTGGGAGGGATATTAAAGTGTATGTGGTAAAAAAATTCCAAAACATAAGACACATTATTATGTTATCACCAATACATGTATATGTATATGATAAATTTGCATGTGTGAGCATGTCACATATGAATTGTAACTTGATACTCATACATTATCTATGTAAGCTTACATTTCTCCCTTTATTTCATTTTTTATATTTTTAAAATTTTATATCAAACATCTACAAATATATTGAACTTCACAATTGGTTTTGGTTTTTTTCAACAATTTTAGTATGTTATTTGTCTATAAATTTTATTTTAGTATGATATCCCCTTTGCTATCTATAATTTATTCTAGTGTTTTAGATGGAGTGCGTCATAATGTTTCTTTATCATCCTTATATGCAAGCATACTAGTTTTATAACAATATATTTTCTGTTTAAAGTGAGTGAGAAAATATTTTGGGTTTAAATTAGAATGCTAAAAAAATTCATATATCTTAAAAAGAGCTAAAAAAACATTTTAGTTAATTATTTTTTTGATAGGTATTCAATTTTAACCGAAGCTACCAACTAGTTCTGGGGCACAAACTAGGTGCCCAATCCTTGAGAGCTATTAAATCAATATAAATGGTTACCACTTGATTACTTAGAAAACCACTTAATAAACTCAAATGATGACATATAACCTATAATCACCCTGTGATATTTGAACTTGGGTGGGGCTAGGGACAACCAACCCACTTTACCAACCCTTCTACATCTCATTGGCAGTTAATAAAATTTTAACTACATGAAGAATAGGTTGTGTATTATTTGAAATGAGTCATCCCGATCGTCTTCCTACCCATGGCAGAAGTTCTCTTGGTTTTGAAGTTTTTGGACAAAAGGTCATCACTGCATACAAGAACATTGTTGATTAATTTCAAAATTTTGGTAGAAGCTCTCCTATGTCTGGTGATTTTGGGCAGAAAGCCATCACTGTGTGGAAGACCAATGCTGCTTCCCCTACACACATGGAAAAAGATCTCTTATGTTTGGTGATTCTGGGTAAAAGGCCATCATTGCATAAAAGATCGATGTTGCTTCCCTTCATGCCCATGGTAGAAGATCTTCTATGTCTAGCATTTCTGGGTAGAAGGCTATCACTATGAAAAAAATTGGTGTTGCTTCCCTTTTCATTCATGGTAAAAACTCCCTTATGTTTGATAACTCTGGGTAGAACGCTATCCCTATGTGAAAGTCTGAAGTAGTGTGAAATAAAGATGTTGTATAGATGACAGATCATGTGTAGACGACTGTGGTAGAAGGTGCAAAGTACAAAGTTGACTCAACTCAGATCTACCTAGCCAATGGTAGAATCCCTGCTACCAACAAAGTCTTGGACGTCATGGAACTAGAAGATGTAATGAATCATAGAAATCATTTATCCTTCACTAAAGCAAAATCTCATAAGACAGATCCAAAAATAGATCTCATACCTCTCAAACTTACATCTTTTGACCCTGTTGTGACCTTTGATGAGGAGGAGATCATACAAGTGATCAGATCAAAAGAATTCTTCTCAACCAAAGGTCTCATCTACATATTCATGAATTATTGGCCAAAATATAAAGAATTACATGCTTGGATCTTGAAGCATTAACAACCCCTCCTAATAGCTACTCTTGATATTTACCCTTGTGCAAAAAATTTCTTTATCATTGTCTTTCACAATATTGAAGACAAGGAAGAGATTCAAAATAATTTCTAGTGCTTGAAACACCACCTCCTAGTCATCAAACCATGGTCCGCTGCCTTCAACCCCCTCATAGAACCACTCAATGTTAAACCCATTTGGGTTCACCTACCTCATTTTCTTCTTCAAATTTTGACTGAATCTAGTCTAAAGGCTATTGGTAATTCACTAGGTGATTACCTACAAATGGATCTGGATACTGATCAGTTTTAGCACACCACTTTTGCCAAAATTTTGGTGATTATTGACACCTCCAAGAATTTCCCTGAAAATATCACTTTAAAAGTTGGGGACCACTCTGGGTCCCAACCCTTGGATTATGAAGGTTTACTATTTTGTTATCGTAGTTGTTTTAATACATGCCACTTAACCAAAAACTATAAATACCTAAAAACAAAAAAGAATCCTCTTGGTGGAATGACTACAACCTTGACCTTCTGTAGGTGGATGCTGAACAAGATTCAAATGGTTTTGATAGCGAGTCACCTTTGGAATATCTTGAACCCTCTGTTCCAAATGAGGACCTTAAAATCCCTCCTAAATCTAAATATGTTATGTTGAAAGGGCTAATATCTCCAAGGAAAGCCATGAACATGATAGTCCCCTCTGGACCAGTCTCCTCCTCTGATAAAAACCAAGGTATGGAATTGTCTAGGGCAGAAACATCTAAGGACCCATAAATGGAAGATAAATCCTAGCCCTATGTTGTTACAAAAGATAAGGAAGTCTAGACAAAGGCTCAGAAAAAGAAAAAAGGTACTAAAGTAGTGTTACAACCATCCTGTATGATCCTCTGCTCAAGGGGAATCCAGGTAGAAACTCCTGGTTCAGAGGGACTTAGAATAGAACCACAAAAAATAGTTGCTAAAGGTAAAAAGAAAGTGAAAGATTGCTAAAAAGTACAAAGAAAGTGGTTGGATAGAATCACCATCTATTTTATCTTGATAGTTGTTTTTGGCATGTTGTTGTTATGCTTGCCTTATTACCACTGGTAAAAGCATATTTTTTGTGCATAAATAATTCATCTTTTTCTCCTTTATATTAAATTTCAAGATCTTCAAAACTTGTAACTTTTACCCTATCAAATAAAACAATATTAAAAAAAGCAAATAATGGTTAGATAAATTATATAAACATATTACTTGAGACATATGATTAGATGTGTGCAAGGGCTAAGGAAGAAGAATCTCAACTAGAGAGTGGGACCCAAAATAACAAAGAGGACAAGGTTGATTTGGAGAAGTCATTTATGAAATTTCAAGAAAAATACCTTTAGTTGAAGTTGGATCTACATCATCTATACCTTAAGTTTTGTTTTTAAATTTATGTTTATAATATTTTGATTGATTAGGTTTATTATTCATGTGAATGTTTTAGTTGATGATTTTAATTTTATTGAAATTTTTATTTTTGATTACATTTATACATTCATCTAAGCAAATGCCTCGTGTTATTTTCTTGTATACAAATGGTGATCATTGTTTTTTATGATATCTAGGTTTGGTACAATATTTTATTTTGATGTAGTATTTATCTTAAGGTGGTAGACGTATATTTGATTGTTTAAACTCATTACAATAGTTTTTTTTCTTGGGATTAATATTTAGATACATATCACTTTGATTTTTTTACTATTATTATAGGATGTTGATCCTATACGAAGATCTTATAATTTTCATCCTTTTGTTAAAACTATTCTATTGTGATTATAAAAAATATTTTTTGTTCGTGGGTATTTTCCCATACCTTGTTTCTATCTTGTTGATCTAGAATGCATACATAAATAATATTGTTTAAAGTTTATAAACTTGTTTTGTTGTGAACGTGATAGAAATAAATGATGAAAATATATGCTTTTTTAAAGGATCAAAGATTGAATAAATAATTGAATTGATAAATTAAATATTAATAGTTTTAATTTTATTTTTTTCAATGGGAAATATTTTTATTAGAATGGAATTATTCTTTAATTTAATTAAATTAGTCTTGGATTAAAAAAAATATTTTTAATGTGCAAACTGAATTTATAATGCCATTGTCATAATGAATTTTATAAATTAATTATTTATAGAAATAATTATATATGTATATATACACAATGTTATTATGATAATTATTTAATAAGAATAGTCTTAAAGCATATCAAAATTTTATAAGAGATATCATTGCTTTAATATAATCTAACTCATGACTGAGTTTTAATTTATAATTTGCTACATAATCATGTTAAAATGGATATTTTATTCCTTGAAATTATGTATTCTTGTATTATTAGAAATAAATTTCATTTAAAACACACATGTGGCCACCATTGACAAGAAATAACGTATGAGTATAATTTTTAGTTCAACGTTACAATTGTTGGGAAATAAACCGGAAGCACACAATTGATTACCAAACCAAGCAACTTAATATGCGGAAATTAACCAGATTCACCAAGTAACTAGAATTCAGAATAACACATGATATGAGAGACAATACACAAATTGTATTAACACTTTATACAGAAAAGAATACAATAAAGAAGATGCCACTTCTTCTCCACCACCTTACAGAGGTTTCCCACACCTCAAGTGAACAGTAATTCTTCTCCCCAAAGCTCTCCCTCTCAGGTCCCAACACCCAACTCAAATACAGAGTTGGTGTTCACCTCCTGTGCTCCACGCACACCACAAGTGCTCCACGCACTCCACAAGTACTCCACGTACTCCACAAGTACTCAAGGTACTTCAAGTAGATCTCCCATGAACCTGCAACAACCTGCAATTCAACAGACCATACTTATGGAAGGAACTCCCTTGCCTTCCTCTCTGCTCTATCCGAGTACACACCTGTACTCCAAGTAGATCCTGCCTGATACTGCTCCCTGTTGTGTTGCTATCTATATGATCCTGCACACCTGCAAATCAAACCCGGTTTTGCTCACCTGTGAACCTTGACCTTGCACACACATACACCTGCAGATCAACGATCTTACTTACCATGTAGATCTCCTATATAGGCCATGCAACTGTGACCAAGATCCTACACACCTGAAGAATCCTACTGACTCTCCAAAACCAGCACCCACCTGGTACTGTGGAACTAGGAGGAACACCCTTGCTCACCTCACACACAGAAGGAACAAACTTTGCTCAACTCAAACTAGAACACTTTTCCAATACAACCATGAGTCTATTATATAAATCTCATCCAAACAATGATTAGACATCTAATTACAATAATTAGATCCGCAGCTCTCAATCTAAAAATAGATCTAATCATGCAAACACTTGGTTCGTTAGCTAACTTCCCGTAATAAGCTCACAGTCAAACCACACAGGTGACCGACGTCGATCCCTGTCCGCCCGGGGGTCGCCGACGCCGGCCGATCCATGACCAACGTCGGTTGCATCCTGTCTCCTACCTGCCGACGTCGGTTGGCCAGACCAACGCCAGAGACTTCTGACACTCAGCAACTCATCCTACAACCTCCTCCATGTCTGCATCAGTGAAGTTTTTAGCTCCACAACCTAACAATCTCCCACTTGGAGATAAATAGCTGCACTGTACCTGTACCTGTACCCTGTCTAATCTATTTCCTGGTTTGTATCCCTCTTCAAGATCAATCCTGAAGACAACCCACCACACAACCTGTGATGTACCACCTGTCATCCGAGTACCCTGCCACATCCGAACCTACAAACACATGTAGTGAAGTCCTGACCCTGCATAGCATGAATCCCTGCTGCCGGTCCCTCTCAAGTACCTGAGAACCCACTTCCCTGAATTGGCTCCTAACTCTCTGACAGCTCCCATTGCATGGGAATACTCAAGTCTATACCAAACCTCATGTGATTTTGGACACTGTACCTGTCCAGCCCTTAGTGTGCTCCAGCTCTACATCCTGAACCTCACCAACACCTGATTCACATCATCTCCCACTCGAGACAAAATCAACCTGTGATCTCCATGTCTCCCATGTCAAAGAATTTCGCTGCTCCAAACTCCTCATGACATGCCACTGAACTAATCTTACCCTTAGCTCAGCAAAACCCTGTATGTACAATCCTGCTAGCAAACATACAATCCACATACAGCAATAGAATGATGTCATGACTCATCATCCACCTGGTAAGGCAAACCATAGTAGTTACCTGACATTGACTGAAGCCATGCTTCGTCCTCCACCTATCAAAACTTGTACCACTGTCCTGCAACTCCTCAAGACCATATACCTGGTCTTCCGTCTCACGTATTCGTTCTCTCTATTCTTCTACTAAGGTATCCATTCGTCTCTGTGCTTTCATCCAGCTGGCAACCCTACCAAAACACACCTGTTTGGTTCTCCTCCAAGGAATCACATCCTCATCCATGCCAAGCTCACACCTGTTTCCTGGATCCTTCCTACTCTACAATCAGCAACATGTATAAAGAAGAGGAACAATGAATTTGAGGGCCTACTTATGTCTTCAGTCCTCCGTATGGGTGTTTGAGACTCCTTGACAGCGTGCTGTCCACCCAAAATCCGTTACAGTGACCGACCTCAGTCACCCCACAGTCTGCATCTGACCGACGTCGATTCCAATGCGTCTATCCCTGACTATCGACCCTACGGTGTCCCTGCTGCCGACGTCGGTCCTCCTGACCGACATCGGTCTTGCCTACTGCCGATGTCGGTTCCTATGACCGACGCCGATCTTAACCTGCCCGACATCACCATCTTCAGTCTGCACATGACCGACATCGGCACCTGTCTGTTCGACACCGGTTCCTCCTGACCGACACCGGTATTTGTGTTCGCCTGTGAGTGATGACTTTTTATCCGCGAGCTCCTTTGAATCAAAACCCATGTCCAAACTGCTCTGCTTAGAAGTATTTAGCACCATCCACTGGGTTCTGTCTGCCATCTCCTCCAAGAACACCAAGGCTTTCCAGTTCTTAAGCCTGTCAAATATATCTGTCTTCCGCTTAAGAACATGCATCTCCTTCCTACTCATGTGACCAAGCCTACGAAGCCACGTCTCCGCAACAAAAGAAGAATCAGTAATATAAACAAGTAGATAAAGAGTACCTATTTTCTTACCACCAGCTAATTTAAGTGCATATGCTGTGAGAGTTCTTGTGCATCTCTCATCACCCAATCTTTCTAAAGAAATTAGCCATATCTCCAAACCTGGGACCTGCATGACCTTCATCAACACCTGTGTGTTGACCGCCTGCAATTTCAGCTTCACTTCCCCTTTGCCAATTCTTTGGCAAGGCTTACCAGCTCCTCTACCTGGGGCTGCATGGAAAGAGGCAACCGAATCTTTTATCCAAGATTCAACTTTATCCAAGAAACTTCCCAGAGTAACCTATGCAACAACACCTGCTACATCTACTTCAGTTTCTTCATGCTGATCTGCTACCAACCAACAATATTCTTTTACCTGCTCTTTCTTTCCATAGGACCGTGAGTGACCATCTGTGCTTTTCAACTCTTCCATTCTTAGCTTACTTTGATCTGCTGTTGCTCTACTCCCACTCGATCAGAAACCCCTGAGAGTGACCTGTAACCAAACACAAACCCTGCTTCCTGCAACCTTAGCTCTGATACCACGTGTTGGGAAATAAACCAGAAGCACACAATTGATTACCAAACCAAGCAACTTAATATGCAAAAATTAACCAGATTCACCAAGTAACTAGAATTCAGAATAACACATGATATGAGAGACAATACACAAATTGTATTAACACTTTATACAGAAAAGAATACAATAAAGAAGATGCCACTTCTTCTCCACCACCTTACAGAGGTTTCCCACACCTCAAGTGAACAGTAATTCTTCTCCCCAAAGCTCTCCCTCTCAGGTCCCAACACCCAACTCAAATACAGAGTTGGTGTTCACCTCCTGTGCTCCACGCACACCACAAGTGCTCCACGCACTCCACAAGTACTCCACGTACTCCACAAGTACTCAAGGTACTTCAAGTAGATCTCCCATGAACCTGCAACAACCTGCAATTCAACAGACCATACTTATGGAAGGAACTCCCTTGCCTTCCTCTCTGCTCTATCCGAGTACACCCTTGTACTCCAAGTAGATCCTGCCTGATACTGCTCCCTATTGTGTTGCTATCTATATGATCCTGTACACCTGCAAATCAAACCCGGTTCTGCTCACCTGTGAACCTTGACCTTGCACACACATACACCTGGAGATCAACGATCTTACTTACCATGTAGATCTCCTATATAGGCCATGCAATTGTGACCAAGATCCTACACACCTGAAGAATCCTGCTGACTCTCCAAAACCAGCACCCACCTGGTACTGTGGAACTAGGAGGAACACCCTTGCTCACCTCACACACAGAAGGAACAAACTTTTCTCAACTCAAACTAGAACACTTTTCCAATACAACCATGAGTCTATTATATAGATCTCATCCAAACAATGATTAGACATCTAATTACAATAATTAGATCCGCAGCTCTCAGTCTAAAAATAGATCAAATCATGCAAACACTTGGTTCGTTAGCTAACTGCCCGTAATAAGCTCACAGTCGAACCACATAGGCGACCGACGTTGGTCCCTGTCCGCCCGGGGGTCGCCGACGCCGGCCGATCCATGACCGACGTTGGTTGCATCCTGTCTCCTACCTGCCGACGTCGGTTGGCCAGACCAACGCTAGAGACTTCTGACACTCAGCAACTCATCCTGCAACCTCCTCCATGTCTGCATTAGTGAAGCTTTTAGCTCCACAACCTAACAACAATTTTAAAATAATGCTTGATTATATGTTATTAAGAACTATGTTTGCATAAATGTATGATATTGCTACATGCAGGTTGAATCTAATCAAAACAATTTAGTCTCAGTTTATCCATTTTGTGATACTAAGTATATATTAGTTTCATCTAAAGAGTATGATGTATTATTTCATCAAACAACTATTTTGCATCCTCTACAATGATTTTTAAGGATGAGGATGGTATAGAAATTGTAGCACGAAATAAACATTATGCATTAAATAAAAGGAGATATAACATGTGATGTTAAACTAAATTAAATAATTATAGATTTATGTATTACAAGATTTGAGAAGTTACACTCCCATCATATGGATAATAAATCTACAAAAATGAATAACCCCTAATGTTATTTGGGTTGAATTGATAATGATTCAAAAGACATCTTCCATTTTATTTGGGTTAAATTCTCGATGAAAATGGAGATAGACATAATGACTAAACATGAAAAATCTAGAATTTATTCTTATCATTACATTAGGAATCATATTTAACACCAAAAAAAACTCATAGAAGGTTTGAACATGAGATAATTATAATGAATTTAAATAGATAAAGTTTCTATGTTGTTGTTTGAAATTAAAACTTGACTCTTTTGTATGAAACAAAACTTAATGAAATAGAATGAAAGAGACGTATACATAGGTTTGAATCATGAATGTGGTTAAACTGAATAATTAAATGGTTTTTAAATGAGTGAAAAATATTTACATTGTACCACAATATTTTTAAGACACTAAATCTCATATAAATGTATGACCACAAGTGCAACACAACATATTAATTTAATTTAATAGTTCATTTGAGAGAAATCATGTCAGTTTTAATTTTTTTTGGAATAAATATATTAATTGCAATAGGAGGCAAGAATTTTATTATAGATAATAAATAACAAGATGTATTTATTGACTTGAAACATAAGATTAAGGATGCTTTAGTTTTGGCTTTACCTAAATTGTAACAACCTTTTGAAGTAGAAAAATTATTAGTGATTATATTATTGGGGATGTAATTTTACAAAGAGGTAAGTCCATATGTTATCATTCAAGTTATTTCATGTTGAAATTATAATTTTTTTCACATATGATACGGAATTGCAAGCTCTTGTTTAATCATTAAAGAAATAGACGCACTATCTAATGGATAAGGAAACTATTATTCATAATGATCACTAACCTCTCTAATATTTGTAAGCACACATTATACTTCAACAAGATAAACATTATAAATGGATAGGTTTATTTCAATAATTTTATTTACTTATTAAATATAAGAAATGTGTGACTAACCAATTAGCAAACATGTTATCAAGACTTCCTTTGATATAAGCCATGGGAACTAGAACCCTTATTGAACATTTTTTTTCATGAATCTTATGTAGAAGGATATGCACATGATGTATATTTTGGGGAAGCATTTATTCAAACAAAGAGGCACCAAGGCGTAAGTTTTAATACCAAGGGGGATTATTATCTTCAAGATAAGTTGTAAAATTTGGGAAAGATTTTTGTGCCTCAAGGGTAATGTGCTTAGCTAATGAGAGGAACACATAATTCAAGAGTTAAAGGACATGTTAGAGTGACAAAGATACTGACACACTTAAAATGTTATTTTTATTGAACAAATATGCAAGTTGATGTTGATAAGTTCATATGAGTATGTTTATTGTATAGCACAAGAAAGCCTAATAATAATAACATGGGTTTGTATATGCTATTACTAGTTCCTTCTAGAGCATGGGAAAAATTTGCATTGAATTTATAGGCAAGTTGCCTATGTCAAAGAAGAGACATGACATTTTTTTTGTATTTTTTTTATTGATTTAGTATGATGTGTATTATTATTCCTTGTAAGAAGATCCTCAAAGGCAGTGATGTAGTTGAGTTTTTTTAAACTAATGTGTGGGTTAAATTTGGGTTGCCTAGATCTATCTTCTTAGATAGGGATTCAATATTTTTTGGCAAATTTTAATTGAAATTATGGGATAAAATGGATAATAAGACTGAAGTTATCTACCATTTTTCATCCACAAGTTGATGGTCAAGCCAAGGTAGTGATAAGAGACAATAATAGGAAGAATCCTAAGAAGTGGGATGCAAATTTGGTGTATATTCAACATTCCTATAATAGGGCATTGAATTCATCTACCAATAAATCTCCTTTATAAACTTGTTTTGGTTACCTCAATGTGCATTTGATATTATTTTGGGATAGCGAAACATAGGAAATGGGAAAGGGGATCATAAGATCCACAAGGATGAAGGTTCAATGACCATATTAAAAAAAATAACCTCCAAGTGTAAGGGAGTTTTGAGGAGTCACATGTCAAGTATAAAACATGCCATGATCAATGTAATATTGAACATAGATTCCTTTCTAGAGATAATTATGGTTGTACTTGAGTAGAGAAAGCATCCAAGGTAAAACTAATAATATTAAGCCAATTAGATATGGTATATTTGTCCTTATGGAGTAAGTGTTTAAAAATGATTTTGATTTTATTTTCTTTCCTATATGAAAATATATTCAGTTATCAATATTGAGAACTTGTGTATCTTTTAGACTTTAATGCTAGATGATGAAGGAGATCTATTGTTACCTTCTAACAAAGATCTTGTTCCTAGTGATCAACTAGAATTGGAGAAAAATGTTGTGCTGAAAAATAAGAAGAGGATAACAAGAAGAAGAGAGAAAGAGTGGTGGAATGTTGGGTTAAAGGTTCAACTACCCAAAAAATCCAAATGGTACTCTAAAGAGGACGTGGGGAAGAAATATCCTCATCTATAGTGTTCCTAAAGCCTTTAATTGGGGAGTCATGATTTGAATTTTAGATCTAGTATGTTAGTTATGTTAGCTAATTACTTCCATTATTAAATAATATGTAAATATGCCACTTGGATCACTTGTAACACCTCCTAAACTATTTCTTCCCATATAGTCAAAATTCAAGAGGTTGATAATAAATATACAAGGGTTCATAGGGTTAAAATCAGGTTTGGGATGATCTAAATATCCAATATGAGAAAATTCCAATAGGGTTCATGGTAGCATAATTTTTTTTTATAAAGGTAACATAACCACTAGTTTATGTAGGTGATAGTTTTGACCTAATTTTTTTTTTCATGAAGATAAGAGACAGATAAAGTAATTGTTTTAAACATTCCAACTTATATAACTTTTTTGTTTCATATATTTTGGTGGGTACCTTCCTTGTTACATATGTATAAACTTATGAAAAGGAAGGGGCATCAAACATTAAGTGATTAAGTAGCTTTTGGGATTGAATCCAAGAAGTGGCTCTCTATGTAATCAATTGATGTTTATAAACCAATATTCTTGATTATATTGGTGTTTTAGATGAGTTGTATGTAAAGGAAGAGTGTATTCAAGCGAATATTATTTAGTATGGGTTTTGAACAAGTTGTATTGTAAAGCCTTATCATGAAGGCCATTAATGTTAGGACCCTATAACTGATAAAGAGATAACAAGAGGAGGAATCCCCACACTCTTTTGGATTTTTATTATTTTAAGTTTCTCTAGATTAGCTTGTGTCTATATTTTGATGTGTGTGACTTTAATAGTTGGTTATCTTGCATATGTGTGTTTAGTTATTTTACAATCTACATTTTTTTAATTTAGTTTAAAACACCATAAATTTATGTTTTGGGTAACAAAACAATAAACATTATCAACCAAGTTTGTTAGACATAGTAAAAGATTCATATTGGTTAATTTGTAGTGGTATATCCACATGATTATGAATAAGTGAATACAAGAAGGAATAAGAAAAAAGGGATGTCCCATGGATTGTCAGTAAAATCTATAGGATTTATAGAAGAAGTGTCATTTTATGTAGCATATATTTCAGGTTTAGTATCAAAGGTAGCATCGACTATGAAATAAGAGGTTGATATCATAGAAAATGATTCAAGGGTTGTGATAATAGCTTCAGCCTCTATAGGTAAAGGTTTTATATTGACTTATTTGAGGTTGATCAATGAATTGGTTGGTGCATAGGAGGAAGATGATATTTGGAAACACATTTCTTTAGATATTCCTAGCCCAACCAAGATAAAACAAACTCTTTTTATTTTTCCTTCCCCTCAAATTGACAAGAGACATGTAAAGAAAACAAGGCTGAGGAGACAATAGCTGGAGGCATTAAACACTAATAGTGATGGATCCCAACTGAATTTAGAAACCATGTTCTCTAGATAAGATAGTAGATCTTTAATTTTTTTTATCCTAATGGCCTTTTTGTCTTAGGTGCAATTTATTTTTTAGCATCTTAGTTTTTTTTCTCCAAATTAGCCCAATTTTAAAGTTCCTTGTTATTTTTTAATTTTTCGGTCTTGGTTAAGTCCTTTGCAACTTCCTTTCTAGATCTTTACAACTATTTTCTATGTATTTGATTTTTTATGTTCTTAATAGAATGAGTGAGGTACCTCGTCGTCTTTTTTAAAAATGTCATTATTATTCCATGTCATTCAATGTCATCATTTAGATATAACACATGTCATCAATAAAATTCAAATGCCACATGTTAACATTAAGGATGGAATTATACATAATAATCACATTTAATTATATTTGAATAAAATATAACATAACATGTCATCATGAGAGTGAAATGTCATATATGCCACACTTTCCATCATGAGAGCATAAAAGTTAAAACTAAAAATTGCAATTATGTCACACACACCACCATTAGAGTTAAATGCTATATCCAAATAAAAAATTCTTTTGATAGGTTTTTTTAATTTGCATTGATGAGCCTCTTATCTTTTTCTATCATACTACCAATCTCTGTAGATCTAAGCAAGATTTAGATTTCTTTTACATGTATTGATGATTTTGATTGATGATTCACCTTTTGGGTAGTAGGGGTGCCCTATTTTAAATATCTACCAACACTCTTTGCATCTGTGGATGTAGGGAAAGTTGAAACAAGTGAAAGTAGCCATGGCACTGAAGCAAGTAAGAAAATTCATCTAAATGTTTTTCATGAGGTATTGTTGTTAATCCCAATTTTCAATTACTTGATGTTGTTATGGACTTGCCCAAATTTGATAAAGCTTGTAATTTATTTGAGAATTACACATTTATTTCATATTTTATGGTAGAGTCCCCCTTGAGAGCCTCTTAAATTAATGGGTTCATAACCATTGACAAGGCCATGGTGTGAAATTGGAAGGAGTCCAAAATATTACTAAGGGATTCTTTTTGTTTTGATTTTCCAACCTTGACTACTGTAAAGCCATTGTAACTAGGGCCCTTTGTTTATTCGTAACACTTTGGTGGGTTTTTATCATTGGACCCATGACTTTCAAGTTTCAAAACAAACAAAATTGAAAATCCATGTTTGGGTTAAATTTCCTAGTTTGCTGCTTCCCCTTTGGGGTTTTATTGATCAACTCATAAAATCCATAGGGTGCTTCATATATCATGAGCAAAACAAATTATTTGTAGCTCATCCACAGAAATAGGTTTGTGTGGAAGTAAATTTATCTAGGACCTAAAAGAGTCCATTGACATTCAAATTAGGAATAATAGATTTAATCAATAGGTGCTGTATATCAACTTACCAAACACTTATTTTCGATGCCAATCCTTAGACCATATGATCCAATAATTTCCATTAATGGTGCATATTCTTCCTACTTATTTGGAAAAGGGTGGGCCTAAAGCCAAACCTCAGAATGGTAATAATGATGGTTAGACCATAATCATAAATACAAAAATAATTTGGTAAATGGTGGCAAAAAGCCTCAGCCATCTACATATAGACCTGTTGTGGCTCCCAGTACCTTGGTCTCTATTGGTAAACCTACTATGCATGTTAAAGCTTCTCCTCTACTCTTATGAATACCACAAATGGTGGCTGCCTTGGTTGATATGCTACCTTCAGTTTCACAGTCACAACCCTCTCCTAGGGTGAAATCATCAGAAGAAGAAAGGAGCCTCATTACCTTAGATCATAAAATGATCCTTTGATGCTTTAGAAGCCCTCTCCTTCTCATGAGGAGTATATGGCTCATAAGAGATAACCATTTAATGTGAGTGACTTTATACCACACAAATTGACTTATAATTGGTTCACTATACTTGAACACCTTACATAGGAGAATGCTATGAACCTCAACATTTTTCAATGCTAGTTTTTCATAGAATATTTGAAGATTTATATATCCATCATGTAAATATGTGGTTAGGAATAGTTGTCAAATTTGTAGTAATATGAAAATTATTTGTTTGTAAGAAGTCAAGATTTTTGGCTTCCTCCTGCAGAATACAACATGATTAATTTGGCCTAGAGTTATTTATGAGAATACTATGCATGACACTAGTCATGGTGGGGCCATCACTCTATTGGATCTATAGTTATTTTAGAACATTATATCCTAGGGTTCTGATTCTACCCATCGGATGGTTTGGACTCTTTTTGACTTTGAAAATCGCATCATTGGGCATGTAAATTTATATGCCTATATTGATGTTGTGGAGCAGGCTTCACTTTGGATATGGCTAGCAGATTCACTTCGAGATACACATCAGTTTCTCTATGGAGATTTTAACATGGTGGAATCTCTTCAATATAAATAATTCTACCTTATTATACGGTGGTGTGATGGAAAATGGGAGGCTTGGTTTTATATTCATAAAATAATTAGGGTGTTTGATCCCAATCATCACCAGAGGAAAAATTCAAACTCTACCTAGTTTACTTGTTCTAATTTATGCTAAGGAGAGGATTGGATTATTCAATAGATAGACCAAACATTTTTAGTTGAGAAAGATCTCTTATTTTTTGCTCCTATTCATGATAGACTAGTTTCGATGCTCTCTAACACTTTTTTATCAGACCATCATCCCATATACTTCAACATGGAATGGTCTACCCCTCAAGTGAAGCCTATTTTGACTTAGTTTTACCTCAATATTTCCCACCTTAAACATGAAAGGATGGTGGGATACATTATCATAATTTGGAATCTTATTCCTTAGCCTGAGGGGGATACTAGATGGATCCAATGGTGGTTGGATACTCTAGATCACACTACTACCTTTCTTGGAATCTATGGTAAGCAAGCTACCTTTT
This sequence comes from Torreya grandis, assembly GCA_037957365.1. Classification (NCBI taxonomy): domain Eukaryota; kingdom Viridiplantae; phylum Streptophyta; class Pinopsida; order Cupressales; family Taxaceae; genus Torreya; species Torreya grandis. The sequence goes on along the minus strand of JARHVA010001221.1, from coordinate 546,189 downwards.
TCAGTGGTGTCTTCATAAAGATACTAATCATGAATACCCATTAGGTATCACAAGAGCTTAAAGCTTCTTCTTTTAATTTCTAGATACAAACTCAAATAGCGAATTGGTAGCACAAGCGTCAAATGGAGGAGGCACATAATGATAGAGGGTCTCAAATATGAGCTTGGATGCACTGGCTAAAAATTGGGGATAAAGTCACTAAGGAATTATTTTATCTTCTACATTATATATGGGATGCTGATAGAATTAAAGCCATCAAGGAAGGAAATGCTTGGCTAACCAAACTTATATACATTATTTAAGATTTTTTTATCACTATCATAGAGTTTTCTAGTACAGGATAATTCTCCTGAATGAGAAGCGGCTCTTGCTTAGTGTCTTCAGACTGTTCTTTGTAAAGTCTCTAATGCCCAATGGTTTTTTTGTGATAGGCCTTTATATCTTAGTGATCTTCATGAGGTAGTTATACATATGGCTATGGATAAATCTCTAGGTATTGATGGCTTTCCATATGAGTTTTATCAGACTTTATGGGATATTATGAGTCCTGATCTCCATAAGGTTTTTATTGAAGCAGTGTTAAAAAATTATTTGGGGCCTCTTATAAATTAGGGAAATATTAAGTTTATCCCCAAAGTTGGTAACCCCAAGATTATTACTAATTAGAGGCCTATTACTCTGCTCAATGTCTCTTACAAGATTATTGCTAAGGTTTTAGCCCTAAGGTTTAAGCATCTTCTTCCTTTACTTGTTAGAAGTGAGCATATAGGCTTTATCCAACATATGTACATTCTGGAGAATGTCATTACTATATTAGAACATATAGAATGGGCTTGGGCCTCTAATCAAAAGGCCTTATTTGTTAAAATTGATTTTGAAAAAGCCTATGACCGTAGTGAGTGGCCCTTCATTTTGGCCATGCTTTAAACTCTTGGTTTTGGTCCCAGGTTTGTGCAAATGGTTAATATGTTTTTCCAAAATGCTACGACATGTATTACTATCAATGATACTCAGGCTTCTTGGTTTGAGCTCCATTGTTCTATATGAAAAGGTGTCCTTTATCCCTCGACCTATATATTCTAGAAATAGAGGGATTTAGCTACATATTATCTAATTATTCTTCCCAAGGTTTGGTCAAAGGCATTTTTCTCCCTCAATTTGACTGCCAGTTACAAAATGGGAATTTTGTTGATGAATATTTCCTCACTCTTTAGGAAGAAGAAGAGTCAGTGAAGAATGCTATGGATTTTATTCATATTTTATGTTTAGCCTTAGGATCATCCCTTTAATAGAGAAAAACTCAGTGCTATAGCCAATCTCTAGCTCCCAAACCTCCTTGGTTGGAAGGATATTAGTGGTAGTGGCTTTTTTTAGGGGCCCAATATAAATTCCTTGGCATCCCTTTTACTTTTCAGGATTCTCTATCTAATTCATGGTCTTATGTGGTTCAAAGGGTTGAGAAAAAATCTCTTTTTGGATCACCAAGACTTTATCTTTGGTGGGAAAGCTTTGGTTGCTACTCATGTGTATTACTCATCTTGATGGGATCCTTTCAATACTTCCTATAATAAGCTAGAAAAAATATTAATGGATTTCCTCTGGGCCAATATGAAGGTCATAAGGGATTCCATAGAGTTTATTTAGACATTTTTTGTAGGCCTAAAGAGGTAGGTTATCTTGGTCTTTTGGACATTAAAATTTAAGGTCTTGTTCTTAGTGATAAATGGGCTATTCATGGTCTAGAAGGTGATGAAGCCTAGAAGATTCTTCTTCACCACAAAATCTCTTAGGAGTTCTTTGTGGTAGAAGTGATTGGCAAGGCTTGGGTCTTCACACCCTTCTCATTACCCTGGTACTAGTTAAAATTAAGGGTACCTTTGTAATTCAAAATTTATGGAAAGATTGGGAGAAGCTTAAATCCCATCTTATCTAGATATGGGAGGGTTTTAGGAATGGTATTTCTCTTAATTCTCATTCCCTTTGGTGGTCTCTTTGCTTAAAATTCCATAACATTCCCTTTGCCTTGGTCCCTTGGATTAAAGGGCTAAGATTTTTCAAGAAAGGTGTGAAAATTATAGGGGATATTTTCTATGGGATGATCCGATCTTGGCTTTCTTGGTCAAAAATTCAAAATAAATTTCATTTAAATAATTCAAATGCTGAGGCTATTATATAAATATAAGGCTCCATACCTAATGAATATATTCATAATATTGGGGTCAATTCTCTTACTCCTTGGTGGAAATATTGGCATTAGCCTATGACCACTCCCTTCACTCGATATTCTATGTAATTGGGATATAATCTGCTAGCTCCCTAGAATATTCTAGATGAAACCCTCAACCACAGATGGAACCTCCATTCTAGCCATGGAGTTTGGGCTAGGGGATTTCATAATGTGTGCACTACTCTCATTGAGCTTAAAAAACACATTTTCTCTAGTGTGTTCTTTATCAGGGCTTACCTGTGGGTGACCGAATTAAGCATATGTGGGTTTAAAATCCCATTTTCCCAAATTATTGTCAACCTGAGACTATTAAACACTTTATTTAGTTTTATGCCCATGCTTAGTCTACATGGTACTATATTCATTCCCTCTTTCAGTCATTTAGACCTATGTTTTTTATGTATAAGATGGCTCTTTTGGAGGATTCTACTTTGCATCCTGTAAAATACAACAAATTTTGGTAGATTTTTCATGCTAACATTTTACTTCAAATCTAGAAAGCTAGGAACTCTGCTTGATTTAATCATGAATAAATGGAATGTAGTTTTCTGCTACTAACAAAACTATTGTTTTATCTAATGTCACTCTTTAGATTCAAAGCTAGACTAATAAAGTTCACCTGAAACTCAACCATATTTAGCGTCTCCTTGAACATTGGAGAAATACCCCATGTGTGGTTAACCAAGAACCTCTAGAGCTGCCACAATTTCCTTTATTTCCTTGTGAGAGAGGACATGGTCCATGTCATCAACATTCCTAGATTCAACACATGATTCTTTCCTATAGTAGATCACCACCTCATTGGTATTCCACATGAATTGGTAGATTGATTGGATATTTCATAAGTGGAGGTGATGGTAGGGGAAGGGGCCCTCCCCCCCAGGATTATGGAGATGATAAGAGGGGTTGGGGTCCTCCTCCCCAGGATAAGTTTCCTCGACTTACTATTATAATTTATCCATATATAAACAAGGATGAAACTAATGTTGAACAAAAAAATGATGGTTGGGAACCTATACCTGTGGATGTTGATCCTCTTGCTCAAGGAGGACGGGGAGACAAGTTATAGGATCCACCTTCTCCACCACCTCCTTCAGTCACCATGTTTGTTACACTATCTTAAATGTTCTCTTTATTATTATGCACTCTTTTATTTTCTCTCCTAGTTGTTATGCACTATTGATTTAATGTTTGGTTGAGTTGTATTTATTGACCCTCTACTAAGGCTTGCCTTTTCTTGAGGATTGTTTCTCCTCGATATGACTTTGCTCGTGGGGTGTAAATTTCCACCCATTTTTTTGTATGATTAACTTTGTACTTTATACTTGTTTATATTAATATATATATAAACTCTTCAATAATAATATTAATAATCTCTTAAAATAAGTATTGAATTTGAGATAATAAAAAAAAAATAAACACACACCACCATAAGAGTTAAATGTCATACCCAAATATTTAAAAATCCATCACAAGATTGAGAGTTTTCAAAAACCACATTCCATATCAAGAATCATTGGAGAATATAAATATTAAAAAAATACAGATCTTCATTATCACATTCAAATTTATGTTTCCTATTCTTAGTAACACATATTTATTTTCCATGCCAATATTTATTCTTTATTTTATCATTTTGCTCTTTAGGACACATAGTTTTCAAGGAACATTCTCACTCATGTTTTAGAGTATAGTTTTTTTTCCATTGTTAATAGGATATTTTTATAGCATGTCATTTCAATAGTAGTAAATATATTAAATACAAAATGATATAAATGATAGTATATGTACTTATATTTGTAATAAAATTGTCAATGAACAAATGAATATCAATATTAGAAGTAGATGACTATTTGTACGATAATAATTTTTAATGCATCTCGCATTGACCATCTATTTCCTAATCATTTTTAGTTTTTCATCACATTTAATATGTTTAACTAACCCTGTTACTTTTAAAAATTAAAAATAGTTCCTTCCATATGTGTAAGTTACTTGTATAGTGAAGCACACTTAATAAAATTCAAATCTTAATTGATAAGTGCATAACACTTATAAGAAGCTAGGGGTGCTAGTTGATAGATTATAGCATAGGGTAGGTCATTGTGAATTTTTTTTGAGTGTGGAAGTAGATTTTCAAGAGAAATTAATCTTGTTGTAAGAGTCCACATGGGATTGTAAGAAGACTTTTTGACTTTTTAATAAGAGTAAAAGGGTGGTTTTACTTATGCAACTAATAAAGAATTTTAAGGAAGAGTATGGGTCTTGTATAAAAATTAAATGATTTTATGAGAAAGGTACTCCTTCAATTAATAAGTTTAGGTGGAAATTTTGTGAAGAGAAATTCACTTTATTTCCCAAAATTTTGGCATATTTTGTGGGATGGATTATTCTTGGTGGGAGATTGTTTGGGAAAAGAAGCTTGGGGAGGAGATTGAAGAAGGCTCTAAAAAAGGAAGGTAGGCCTCTTGGGTCTTCATCTCTTAATATTTTTTTTAAAAATATCTTATTTAAAAAATAAAAAAATAAAAAAGAGAAAACATAAAATATACGAAATTTTAAATTTTAAATATAAAGAAGTTGAGTGCAATTTGCACTAGGAAATTTATCCTTAGTAATTAAAATATCATAAAATGGTCATACACATTGTCCATGTGTAAATAAAATTTTATTACATTGTATAAATATCTCCTTGGATACTATGGAAAAATGCAGTCACCTAAAGTTTTTACTTGATTGTAACATCCCTTGAGATATTTGGGTTGGACACATTTTCTAGGAGTCTATTTTCCACCGTGGTGGTCCACCCGACAGTTCAAAATTTACCATTTTAATAAGTCAGAGGCTTATATGGTGAGACAAAGCCTCATATTCATCTCATAAATGATAAGGGTAATGAATATTCTATTTTCACTAATTAAATGTAGTGTAGACTACTAGGTTTAATTGTGCATGGTGGTGATGTGGACATGTGAGGATCAATTAAAACTATGAAGGTGGTGTAAGCATATTCCTTTTTGGTTTTTATAAAAGTACATTTCAAATTATTTATATTTTTGTATGTTTTTGGTCCAATTTATTGAAATTGTGATGTAGGCTCCCATGCAATTATGGCTGTTGGTTATTTATAACTACAGAAAATTCTAAATATTTCCAAAGTCAATCAGATGTCTCAAGCATTTAAAAGAGATAATATTGCATCACAAAATCATGAGGAGTCTCTCAAAAGAATTTTACCTTCTCAAATGATTAGAGCTATTGCAGTTAATGTTTTGTAATGAGCTATCATCACTACCTAGCCATTTCGACGATTTGAGAAACATGCAGCATTTAGATTTGTTACATTTCAAGAAGATGGTTATGTTTCCAGATAATTTTAAGTAGCTAACATGTTTATACCATCTCAATTTTTGGATTTGTGAATAGCTTACTTTCAACTCAGAGAGATACTAATTAACATCAGTGAATGCAACAAGTTGCATGTGCTAGAAATAGGGAATCCCTTGTTGAGAAGTTTGCCCATCTCTCTTGGGAATTTATCCTCCTTGACTAAGCTTACCATTTATTAATGTCACAAGATATAATATTTATTGGACTCTTTGAGGCATATTAATTTCTTATAGAATTTAAGATTGAGTCCTTTAAGAGTAAAGTATTTACCAAAATCAGTTATGCAACTCATAAATCTTCAAACTTTGAACATATTGGGTTACCTAATTAGCAAATTGGATTTTGGGTAGGGGTCGTTTACTTCTTCATTATGTAATCTCAAGGAGATAAGTCTTATAAAAAAAAAGTGTACATGATTTCTATTTTTAAAGACTCATGTCCCAGCCTTGAGACACTCTTCATGAAAATCATGATTTAAGGGAGATAGAAGCCCTATCAATGATAGTAGCGGGGCATGGAAAGATAAATGCTATGAAAGTTACTATTATGAATATGCATTTATTGAAATAATGTTAAAGCTATAAAAGGGTCAGGTTGAATCTCTTTGGTCTGATTTTGTATTTTGTATACAGGGTAACTCAAAAATCTTTGACATTATTGATTTGAATAGGGTCTGTATTGTTTCTAATTTTTGTATTATCATTAATTTTTATTTATTTTATTTTGTGTCATGGCTACCCTTCCATTTACTTCATTCTATTATGTTTTTTCCTTTTTTATTTGCTCAGATGTTTTGTTTTTAGTTATTACTACAATGAAATAAGCAAAAAATGAATCGCTTTATTTATTTTTTAATTAGTAATTAAGATTTATCAAGCATAAATGATTTAGAAAATTATAGAGAGAAAAAACATATGCACCCTTGTAGGCCAAGAATATATGGAGCTTTAGTGTATAATAAAATCTTTTTGATGTCCTTGTTTCTTGATCCCACAAAAAATAGGTTTTGATGGAACACATGATAAGACCTATGATTTCTTTGTCTGACCCATATTCTACAACTTGTTAACCAACTAAAATCAATGTATATAATATATCTGATATGTGAGAAAAAAAATATTACACTGAGATAAAAAATGATAGATTGTGTAATAAGAAGGTACTAACATTGTATAAGCAAGACTATGGTGGATCCTAAAGATGGGATAACCCATGAGATATGTTCATCTAAACAAGGAGTGGGAACAACTTGACACATATTTATGATGTGGATTTTGGGAATTAATCTATTTTTGCATGGCCATTATGATTTTAAATATGTAGGTGTATCGTTCACTTTACTTTTTACTACAGTTATGCAACCTCACATGCCTGCTATCTATTTTTAAGATTATATATATTATATAATTATATATATAATAGTTAATGTTTACAATGTATTAAAATAAATATTATAATATACTATAATATATAGCGATTAAAAAATATAATATTAAAATAAAAATATATGATATAATATATTAAAACAAAACACTTATTAGATATGATTGGGAAAAAAACTAATTCTTCCAATTCCTCCAACTTCCTTTGCCCCTTTGGGGCAACTGCTAGTTGAAATTTCAATGAATATCAAGAAATGCTCATGGACATTTGGCTCACAAACTATCAGGATCTTAGAGTACAATTGATTACTTTTGTATAAGCAACTAAACATGAAATTGAAACCAGAAGTAATAAGTAACTAGAAATCAGAAACAACAAATAATAGGAGATACAAGAAAAAACCACTCTTGTATTAAACTCTTCCAGAAGGAAATACAATGAAGAAATCTCTCTCTTCTCACACCTCGTAGATGTATAGTAATTCTCCTTCAAGAGTTCTCTCTTTCTCTCAATTACAACCAACTCAATTACTGAATTGTGTGTTGCAGATCTTCTTGGTCTTGCACTAATTACAATACTACCCCATGGGTCTCTTAAATAGAATTGCAAAGCAAACAATAATTAGAAAAATAGACTCAAGAATAATTTTAGTCTTTACATGCAAACTAAATATTCTTCTAAAAATAGCAATTCTAATTCTGGAAACGCACAGAAGTCAGTGTCAGTCTAAAGATGACCGAGGCCGACCGACCCCTAACCAATGTCGATTGGTTTTGACCGATGCCATGACCGATGCTGGTCGACCCCTTAACCGATGTCGATTGGTTCTGACCGATTTTGGTTACTAGATAAGCCCAGCAACCTCCACATTAGCTCATTAATGAAGCTTTTAGCTCCACAACTCAACAATCTCCCACTTGGAGATAAACAGCTACACCTGTACTTGTACAACAACATCCTCTAAACATCTCTGGCTTGTTTCTCCCTCTTCAAGTTCAATCTTGAAGACCAACAAAAGTTGAATGAAGATTCAACTTCTCCTTTGTTACCAGCTTTGTTAACATATCAGCAGGGTTCTTATCTGTATGGATCTTTTCCAGCTTCAACTGTCCATCCTCCAATACCTATCTAATGAAGTGGTACCTAAGCTGTATATGTTTGGTTCTTGAATGAAAGGCTGAATTCTTTGCCAAATGAATTGCACTTTGACTATCACTATACAATCTACATCTCTCTTGCTCCTTTCCCAACTCTTTTATGAACTGAGTAATCCAAATCATTTCCTTGCTAGCCTCTATGACTGCAACACATTCTGCCTCTGTAGTAGACAAGGCAACAACCTTCTGCAACTTTGAAATCCAGCTAACCACCGTTCCACCAACAGTGAACACATATCCTGTGGAGCTTCTCCTACCATCCAAGTCACTTGCCATATCCGAATCTACATACCCATGTAGAGAAGTGTTTGACCCTCCATAACATAAATGCCTATTGCTGGTCCCTCTCAAATATTTGAAAATCCATTGAACTACTTTCCAGTGTTCCTTTCTTGGATTGGCCATAAACTCACTGAAAACTCCCACTGCTTGGGCAATATCTGGTATAGTACATATCATTACATACATCAAGCTCCCAACTACTGAAGCATATGGAACTCTACTCATGTACTCAACCTCATCATGTGATTTAGGACACTGTTCTTTGCTCAACTTGAAGTGTCTAGCCATAGGTGTGCTCATCAATTTTTCATCCTGCATATTGGACCTCTCCAACACCTTATTCACATAATCCTCTTGAGACAAAATCAAACTGTGATTTTTTCTGTCTCTCTTAATACTCATGCCAAGGATTTTCTTTGCTGCTCCTAAATCCTTCATGGCAAATGTGTGAGCTAATTTTACCTTAAGCTCAGTAATTTCCTGCATGTGTGAACCTGCAACAAGCATATCATCTACATACAGTAACATGATAATATAACTACCATTATCCAATCTATTAAAATAAACACAATGGTCAGATTGATATTTACTAAAGCCATGCTCTGTCATAAACCTGTCAAACCTCAAATAGCATTGTCTTGGAGCTTGCTTAAGACCATATAAGCTTTTCTTCAACCTGACCACAAGTTTCTCTTTACCTTTGACCTCAAAACCTTCCGACTGATCCATATATATCTCTTCATCCAAATCTCCATGAAGAAATGTTGTCTTAACATCAAGCTGCTCAAGATGCAAATCCTCAATAGCAACTAAAGACAATATAGTCTGAATAGAAGTCATCTTGACTACAGAAAAACTTTCACCAAAATCAATATCTGGTTTTTGTACAAATCCCTTTACTACCAACCTGGCCTTATGTCTCATTTGTCCATTCTCTCCTTCCTTTAACTTGTATACCCATTTGTTTTTTAGTGCTTTCTTTCTGGCTAGCAACTCAACCAAATCCCACGTATGGTTCTCTTCCAAGGAATCAATTTCCTCATTCATGCCATGCTCCCACTATTTTCTAGATTCTCCTGCATTGCCTCATCAAAAATTTCTAGTTCTCCACCATCAGTGAGCAACAAGTAGTATAAAGAAGGGGAATAATGAATTGGAGGTTTACTTACCCTTTTAGACCTCCTTATGGGCATTTGAGACTCATTTATAGCTTGATGTCTGCCCAAATTTCCTTCTGACAGTGACCGATCCCAGTCATCTCTGATTGATGTCGGTCTGCACCTGACCGATGTCGATTCCACGTGACCGACGTCAGTCTCTGTGTTTTTCTGTGAGTGATGATTTTTACCCGCGAGCTCATTTTAGATCATAACCTTCCAAATCAAGATTGCCTTGCTCAAAATTATTTAGCCTTTTGAGCTGATCACTATACATCACCTTCTCATTGAAAACTACATCACGGATTCTAATAATTTTATTAGTTTCTAAATTCCACAACTGGAATCTGAAATCTCCAAAACCATAACCAATGAAAGTGCATTGCATAGATTTAACATCCAGCTTCTTTCTATTTTCTTTATCAATGTGCACAAAAGCTTCAGAACTAAAAACTCTGACAAATGAAAGATCTACCTTTTTACCTGTCCAAGCCTCTTCTGGAATTCCACCATCCAGTGCAGTAGAAGGTCCTCTATTAATCAGGTAAACCGTAGTATCTACAGCTTCTGCCCAAAACTGTAAGGGCAAACCAACATGCAACCTCATACTCCGTGCACACTCCATTATTGTTCTATTCATCCTTTCAGCAACTCCATTTTACTGAGGTGTCCTTGGAACCGTCCTTTCCCTGTGTATTCCACTCATAGAACAATAACTGTTGAATTTATTGCTACAGTACTCACCACCATTGTCAGATCTAAGGCACTTCAATCTCAAACTTGTTTCATTCTCAACCAAAGCTTTCCATTTCTTAAATGTGTCAAAAACATCAAATTTCCTCTTTATGCAATAAACCCATACCTTTCTTGTAGCATCATGAATGAAAGAAACATAATATTGTGATCCTCCAACAGAAGCTACCTGAGCTGGTCCCCACACGTCTGTGTGAACAAGCTCCAACTTGTGCTTCTTCTTTGTTGACCCAGTTTTAAGAAACCTCACTTTCTTTTGTTTCCCAAAAATACAATGCTCACAGAAATCTAGATCTATGCTTTTCAAATCTGAAAGCTTACCTTTTGACTTAATAACATTCATTACCTTCTCACTCATGTGACCAAGCCTACAATGCCACAACTTTGCATCTACATCTGAAGTAGATAAAATAGAAGGAGAATAATCAGTAATACAAGTAGATAGATAAAGTGTACCTACTCTCTTACCTTTTGCTAATATAAGTGCACCCTTGGAAACTTTCCAAGATTCACTATGAGAGTTACTGTGCAACCCTCATCACCCAACTTTCCTGCAAAAAATAGATTCCTCTTTAGGATGGGTACATGCATGACATCCTTCAACACCCATGTGTTGCCATTTTGCAATTTTACCTGCACTTTTCCTTTGCCAACGATTTTACAAGGCTCATTATCCCCTAAATAAAATTTTCCAAAATCTCCATGGACATAATCATTGAAAAATTCTCTATTTGGGGTTGCATGGAAAGAGGCACCAGAATCTAAAACCCATGATTCTACTTTATTATCCAAAGAAAATATAAGAGCATCTTGTACAACAATACCTGCAACTTTTTCTTCTTTATTACGTTCATGCTGATTTTATTTGTTATCCTTCAACCAACAATCTTTCTTTGTATGCCCTTTCTTTCCACAATTTCAGTAGGTTATTCTTCCATTTCTGGTTTTGGATCTACTTCCCATCTTTGACCTTGATTTCCCTTGCTTGCCCTTCTCTCTTTGCCTTCCCCTGCTTTCAACACTTAAAGCATTACCTGATGTTTCCCCTGTGCTTTTCCTGTGAATTTATTCATTCAAGATTACACTAACAACATCATCAAATTTCAAGATATTTGAAGCAAATGAAATATTACTAACTACCATTACCAAACTATGCCAACTTTCAGGTAAAGAGCATAAGATTAAGAGAGCCTTAATTTCATCATCAAAAACTATTTTGACTGAATTTAACTGATTTACTATTGTATGGAAATCATTAAGATGACTGGATACAGATCCACCTTTCTGCATTTACAAATTAAATAATTGCTTCATAAGATATACCTTATTTGAAGCTGAGGGTTTTTCATATAAATTTGCCAAAGTATCCATTAACTCTACCGTTATCTTTGCTTGTGATAAGTTGGAAATCACAGAAGCTGCCAGGCTCAACCTTATAGATCCAAGAGCCTTTCTATCAAGAACATTTCATTCTTCATCTTCCATATCTGTGGGCTTCCTTGAAACCCCACCCAGTGGTAAATACAGATCTTTCTGATACAGATAATCTTCAATCTGCATTCTCCATAATTGATAATTCTTGCCATTGAATTTCTCCATTCTTAGTTTACTTTATTTTGCCATTACTTTGCTCCCACTCAATCGGAAACCCCTGTGAGTGAATTCTGTAATCAACAAACACTAACACGCTTTGATACCAATTGTCAGGATCTTAGAGTATAATTGATTACTTTTATATAAGCAACTAAACATGGAATTGAAACCAAAAGTAATAAGTAACTAGAAATTAGAAACAATAAATAATAGGAGATACAAGAAACAACCAATCTTGTATTAAACTCTTCCATAAGGAAATACAATGAAGAAATCTCTCTCTTCTCACACCTTGTAGATGTACAGTAATTCTCCTTCAAGAGTTCTCTCTTTCTCTCAATTACAACCAACTCAATTACTGAATTGTGTGTTGTAGATCTTCTTGGTCTTTCACTAATTACAATACTGCCCCATGGGTCTCTTAAATAGAATTTCAAAGCAAGCAATAATTAGAAAAATAGACTCAAGAATAATTTTAGTCTTTACATGCAAACTAACTGTTCTTCTAAAAATAGCAATTCTAATTCTGGAAATGCACAGAAGTCAGTGTCGGTCTGAAGATGACTGATGCCAGCCGACCCCTAACCGATGTCGGTTGGTTTTGACCGATGCCATGACCGATGCCGGTTGACCCCTTAATCGATGTCGATTACTGTGTAAGCCCAACAACCTCCACATTAGCTCATTAGTGAAGCTTTTAGCTCCACAACTCAACACAAACATGACGAGGCTAATTTAATGTTTTCAAATTCACTATAAATACTATATACATGGTTTTGCATTTATTCCCGACTTCATTATTTTCATTTGAATGCCACTTTTATAGTTATTGCATTGTGTGTCATTTCCCCTTTACCTTATGTGATTTTCAAATTGGTATTTTGTCTTTCTAGTCTTGTGAGTTCTCCACTTATATTTTTTCAAGCACAAATTTAAATATAGAGAGTTTTAATTATTTTTTTAAGTTTGCAGTCACATTACCTAGTTTTGTAGTTACATAACCCATATAAGCCCCCACATTGGGTTGATTAGTTAATAGTCTGCTAGTTCTATTTATACCTTTTATATTGTACACAAGTCAATAGAAAAGCCCATAAGAGTTATATATAACTATGGAAATTGCTATGTGGTTTAAAAAATTAAAAGCACAACCTTTTTAAAACTTTGAATTTAACACTATTTATGTTTAATATAGTGGAATAACATAATTTTAATTGTTATCAATTTTGATATTTAGTTTTAATTTCAATATATATGTTTATTGTAAAGTGAGAGCCCACAACCTTTCCCAAGAGTTTGTACTAAAAATTAGATTTTTTGAATAAACTATAGACATTCGTCAAGTCATAATTGAAATTGGGATCATTTGATGATGTAGTTGTGTAGGCCGTGATCGACATGTATGCCAAATGTGGAAGCATACAACATGCACATGAATTATTTGAAAAAATGTTTAAATGAGATATGGTCTCATGGAATACAATGATTTTAGGGTATATTTTTGTGTTATATTTACAAGCAGCCATGTAGGTGTAGTGGATGAGGAATGCAAATAATTCAATAGAACAAATGACACTTATTTTCACTCTGCCTACAATGGATCACATGAATGGATGGACTTCTTTATCAGTAGCTATAAAATTCATATTCAAAATGAATTAAATCTATGGTAGTTATATGAAAATTTTGACCATGTTTGTAACTTGAATTAATGATTTGAACCTTTTGATATTTGCCAAAAACACTCAGTTAGTTTTAATCACTCATGTATAAAATAAGGTAAAAGTCAAACTTAGAAGGACAACTTTGAGACTTAAGTGGGACTCATGCAGTATTTGAATAATTTAAAGATATTACCATAAGGTTAAATATTAAATTTAAATAAATCATTTAAACATAAACCCCCTTAGTTCTGTGAACATATTCCATGTTTAAGCTAAACCAAACAAATTATGTTTTAAATATGTTATGCTTCCTTCTTAACCTAATAAAATTCATTGGGAATTGTAAGAAAATAAATCTAAATCTTGAAATAAATCTCAAATAGATGTGAAATATCAGTTTAACAATTAAATAATTTTTATTCTTAATTATGAAAATAAATTGGACCTATTCTAAAAAACTTTCTTACAAATAAAATTTAACACTTTTTTATGTTGACAAAGTTAATTTAGATAACAGTTAGATTAAATACCCAAAAATAAAATATATAAAATATAACGATTAAAACATATTTTAAATGGCTAAAAATCATGAGTTCAACAAATAAATAAATTCATTATTGAAAATTTTATTTATTTTTTTACATATTTTAAATCATTTTTACAAGTAAAAATTTCTAAGAAATTTTTAAACTTGTAAAAACCCTTTTAGAATTATAGGCTAATTTCCTAACTAACCTTGCATTAAAATTATTTAAGGCTGAACATGTACTTTATTTGGATTATTAAATTCTTATAAACCATCAGATTAATTTATTTTTTCATCTATGAATTAATGTAAGGGTGCTACCAAACCTAATTTGTAAACCTAAAACTAAAATAAAAATAATGTTTTGAAACTATTATTTTTCACCATGAATTTTTAACATACCCTTTCTTAGATATGATGTAAAGGTGACTTCCTTATGCTATAATAATATAAATTGTAAGGCAAAATCACTTAATTAATTAAATAGCCTTTTTAGTTAATTAATTAGACATTGTTTCTCTAGTCTTTTTATTAGTCTATAATATATACACTAAGGTTAGTGTTTTGAATTGTTTGATATACGAATTGTCATGTTAGATCACAATATTTTTTTTTTGGTGACTACACTTTTTTTATCCTATGAAATGATTTAAAAAAATTAAAATAAACTTGAGGATCCTAAATGTAATCCTTTTGAAAATTGGTTTAGTGGTTTCTAGTTAGTTTTAAAAAGGCTATTGGTTATAGTAGAGTAGGGTGAACTATTGTTATTTTGTACTAGAATTAGTTAGTTAAGTGAAGCTTCTTATACATAAAAGGGTGTTTTATATTAACCCTTAGTGGAATATTAACTTTAAGTGGTATATAACTACACATGGGTCAATTAGTAGCTATTGTGTTAATCGTAAGAGTAGTTAGTTAAGTGAAAGTTATGAAGTTGAGTGGTGAAGGACAATCATCTTTACAATAATACTAACACTCATTTTGGTGAGAGATGAACTATAGCCATCCCTAATTTTTCATATGAAAGTGGTCATAGTAGATATGTAGGAAGTTTAGAAAGTGAGTGCATGTAATAACTACTAATCCTTAGGATGCTTCCTTAGTGTGGAATATAGTCATTAACCTCAGGATGTCTTTCCTTATGCATTAAGCATTTTTTACTATGCTAATCTTATAAAACATAAGTATGAGTAAATTTTCATCCATAATTGTTTATACATATAGAGATTCAAATTGTTTTTAAAAATATGAGTGAACTTGGAAGCATAATTTAATCCCTTTAGATCTTGGTTATTGATGATGACACTCTTAAGAGTTAGAACTACTCCAATATTGGGAATTTGAAAGTTATTAGAATTTATTAAGCACATAAGATTAAGGATTATATATTATTGAATCATTTGGTTGACATTCATGTGTACTATTATGGGAGGGTGATTTTATGCTATCATAATAACTTTAGGATGTAGAGGTGTTTTATGCGAAGGATTACTATAAGTTTATAGTACTATTTTGGGTGTTTTTGTATAGATATTATAGAAGTTTCTTCATGTTGTCATATCCCTTTCCTTATTGTCTTATATTACTAATGAATTTTTTATGATGACATATCTTGGAGGAGAGTCTTCAAAAGTTCAAGTGGAGAACTATATCTGACCTTGATTCTAATGAGTAGATATGTAGGCTACCTAAGATGTGGGGGAATCAGGTCCTAAGTCATAAATTATGTTAGGATTGTCTCATCATTTGTTATCACAATTGAGTTATGATTATTTTATGGATTACTAATATTAAAATTAAATAAAAATAATATGATTAATCTATGTTTCGAATATTGTTAACCCTTCTATAATGATTACTATGAAATGTTGTGTGTTGCCTTACAATATTATAACTAATATAAACTTATTTTGGTTGTGATCCCCCTAAGAGAGAAGCTTGTTAAGAACCATAACAAGGACCTCTTCTTTGATAGCCATAGGGAGGTAGAGGTCTGTAAATGTATCTTGTAACCTAGGTTAATTATTATTTTGTACTTGCATATATTGACACTAGAAGAATGTTAGTTTGGATTCATGCACTAAATAAATCAAAGGAAATATAATTAAAAGAGACTTTCTTAGTAGGATATCATATCTATACTTTTTAGTATTATTAAATTCATATTTCATAATAAAAATAATGAATTGATGATAAAATAGACTCTATGGTGGTGTAGTACTTTTAGAAACTTATTTTGAATTTAATCCTTTTTTAAACATATTTTTTTACTAAAATTATGAAAGGTATTGTTGTGGGTTAATTAAGAAAAAATATTAATTGATATTTTAATTAATATTTTATGTCACACTTCATACTCTGATATTTATTGATGGGAACATCAGTTAAACAAATAAATAAATACTATGTTTTACATGGATTTTTAGGATGAAAATTTTAAATGTGACATAATTTAAATTTTAAACACACTTTCTTAAATAAAATGAGAGTCATCTCACTTATTCGACATTTATATTAAAAAATATATGAAACAATTTCCATAATTAAAAAGTCAATTATTAATGAAACAAATTTACTACAAAATATAGAATATCATAAATATCATACAAATCAATTATTAATATATAATTATTATAAATTAAATTAAAATATTTAAATGAAAAATATACATAAAACATTTGATATATAATATGTGTCACATGATAAATATAGATAATTAATCCTTAATACCTGTAGAGTAAATTTTTACTCTATGTTGCATTTAAATTTTCAGTCGAGCACTGCAGTTTTGGTTCCCGTATATCTTGGTTGTAGCGGCAAAATTGGGGTAGAGCACGAGTTCATTTTCCATCTAAGTGTCGAAGTGCAGCGGAGGCTTCCAAGTGTCACTGTACGAGCATAAGTCTTCTTTCTCCTCTTTTGTTTCTTTCGTTTCATTTTGCCTAAATGTTTGAAGTCAAGTGGAAACTGCCAAGTGTCGCTTTCTGAAACATGGGGCCAACCAATTGGCATCGTTCGAGAATTTTTTTAAAACTTTCCAGAGAACCGTGGATCGGGCCACGTACCTAATAGCGGCTAAGTGGAAGCTTCCACGTGTCAGCATCCATGTCTCATATCAATACCCACATTTCTTCTTTTTGGCAAAGGTTTTCAAAAGGCTAAGGGTGGAAGGTGCCAAGTGGCAGTTGTGGAAGGCTCTAGACTACTTTTCAGAAGTAAGCAGAGGTCACCACGTGTCGGCACCTGAGAGACTTTGGTTCAATGCCTGGGTTCAATACTTTGGTTCAACGCAGAAAGGTGTCATTTTTTTTGCTTAAGTGCCATAAAGCAGCGGAGGCTGCCAAGTGTCACTCTCTAAGCCCCTTCTTACTCCATCCCTAGAAGAAGTGGAAGACACCACATACCCCTAGCAGGAGAAGCGGAAGATGCTACGTATCTTCCTCGAAGCCGTGGAAGCCTCCACGTGTCATCGCCTGAGAGATCATCTTCGAGTTTCATTGCTGAATAAAATTGTGGTGGGCCTCGGGTGTGACTTCAAAAGTCTGTGGAAGTTGCCAAGTGTCACCATATGTAAGAGTCCAATATATGTCCTAGATGATACTACAACACAGCCAGAGAGAAGCAGAGAGAGCTGCGTGTCTTCGACGAATCAGGCAGAAAGTGCCAGGTGTCATTTTCTAGTGCCTTTTAAGTAATAAGTGGATTTTCATGAAACTGACTAAGTGTCCTCTCCCATTTCAACATAATATAATGTTTCGTGTATCTATTGCCGTAAAGCAAAATGGGGGGAAAATCGGTTGGAGTTAATTCGAGTAGATGGAACAATTTGCTAGGTAGATTTTTGGAGCCCCCAAGGCATTGAAAGCGCCGTCTATTTGTCCCTTGTGAGTGAAGGACAGAGCAAAATTGCGCGGGAAGGGGAATGATGAAAGGAGATGTCTGGGGCTATAAAAGGAGAAGAATTATAAGAAGAAAGGGGGAGAGGTATTTTTCCATAGTTTTAGACTTTCTAGAGTTTTGACCAGTAATATCATTTGCTTTTGTCTCAATTTTCTTGAGTTGTAAAGTTGATGTAACTGTGCATGTTTTTGTGCCTTTTATGTGGCTGAATGAATTAAGAAGATTTGAGCTCCATGCCTTGGTTGGTGTTATCTGTGTCATTTGCAAAGTATTCTATACTGTAGATTCTCTGGAGTTGTGATTAGGAATGTCATTTGCTTTTGTCTCATTTTCTTGAATCAGAAGTTCTACATAATTGTACATGATTTTTGTGCCTCTTATGTGATTGAAAGATTCTATTAAGAAGATTAAACACTATGCCTTTGTTGACATTCTTTGTATCTCAGCAAAGACTTCCCTGTTGTGAGCCTCTATTTCTGTTATTTCAATCTCTTACATTGATCATGCACTTGTCTGCTCTTAAATGTAATTGAGTCCTATAATAGTTTCACTGTGCTCAGGTTAGGGTTAGGATTACACTCAGGCGCATCGCCATAGTTAGGTTTGAGTTCCTACATTTGTGTTTTTATTTAATCTCCTATCCCTTTTCCCCTAACACTTGACATGAAAGAAGAGACCAACTTCTCTAAAATATGGAGGTTGTTTCAAGCTGCAATGTCCCACAGCTTGAAACTTCCCATTGTTGATTGATTAAGATCAAGTGCAATTTTAAATCATCAATAGTTTTTGGCATGCCCGGTGGGACCCATCTTGAAGTTTCTTTCAAGACCGTATGAACCAGAGAGCTAAGAAGAGTCAGAGCTGTGGACCGGTCACCAAATCACAATCTGCTACAAATCCAGGTATTCTTTTTCCACCTCTGGTAATTAGTCCAAGAAGAAGAGCTAACTAGTTTGTAATAGTACCAAACATGGGATCCCCTGTACCCCCAAGAAATTATGCAAGTTGGAACACTGGTAGCCCCTTAATCCTCCCAACAACACCAGCCATTTAGGATCCTATCCCAGTAAATGCTCTAAAAGCTCTACCCAAATTCAATGGGCAAGACTCAAAAACACCCATGGAACATATTCAAGATGTATCAGATGTCTGTGCCATACATGGTGTCATAAAGCAAAATGTGGCTCTAAGGTTGTTAGCAGCCTCATTCAAAGGGAAGGCTTTAGAATGGTATCAGTCTTTGACCCCAAATACCATATCTACATAGGACCAGCTCAGAGATCAGTTCTTTGAAAGATTTGCAGAGAAGGGTGATAAGTCTTCTTTATTACATTAGTTAATCACCATTCAAAGGGGACCACAAGAGGACATGACTAAATTCAACACCATATTCCAAAAAACTTGGTATAGAATCCCCGTTGCAGCTAAGCCACCACCTGGAATGGCCATAGTATTCTATCTCAAGGCTTTAAATTCAGATATATATGTTATGATTTAGTCACTGGGAGGACACACTTTGCCAGTAGCTTATGACCTTGCTGTCAGAGCTGAGAATCATTTAATTGATGCTGGAAAGTTACCTCCAAGGCCTCCCATGCTTGTATTCCTAGAAATTACCTTGCCCTTACCTCAAGAGGTCCCTAAAGCTATAAGCCTGCCTGTGTCTATGTATACTTACCCTCCATCATCTGCGAAGCAACCGGTCCCTGATCATTCATCTGAGATGGATGATATCAAGAGTATGCTAAGGACGTTCTCCAATGAGTTGATTAATATAAAGAGGTAAGATAATACTTTCCCTAAGCCTCCTTATCAAGGCTATCAAGGAAACAGGTTTTCATCCCAACCAAACCAATATCAAGGCCTTCCAAGCCAAACTAACCATCAACCAACAAATCAATTAGTTGCAGTTCCCACACCCTCATAGACCATTCCTCCCAACTCAAATAGGGAGATGGTTCCAGGTCAGAATAATTATGTGGATGATACTAATGCTTGGTGTTTCCCTTGTAACGATGCTCACACACCTAGAGATTGTCCTAGAGGTAATCTACAACAAAGGGTGGCTGAGCAGAGAAGAATGGATGGTCAGTTTGCCATTACCAGTAATAATCAAGCCTACCAGTCTCTTGGCATGCATAATTCAGTTATAGTGGCTTAGATGCAAGGAATGTCCTTGCAACAAGAAGAAATAGCCCCTGAACATGCTTTGTTCTCATGGGTTGAGGATGAAGAATCAGTTTTCTTGAACGAGGCATCTACCTCCCAGAGGCCAGTAGTGCAATCTGATTATTATACCAGATCAAAGAGGAGGATGGTGGAACAGCCTGAGGTTGTAAGTGGTCAAGTCAAGAATAATCCTCCATCTCAAGGGCAAGGGAATGCTACCATTAGACAAGAAGTGCCTCAGTCAGTATAAGATCAAGGGATCCCTGTCCAGATTCAAGAAAAAACAAGGTATCCTTATTACCCAAAAACTCAGTCTTTGGGACCAATTAATATAGTGGACCAATTAAAGAAGATTCTAGCACAAGTATCTATATGGGATATCTTGGCTATTCCTAAACAAAAGACACTACTACAAGAGGCTCTGCAAAGGCAAGCAGTGCTCGAAGATGCTGTTACCAAGGAAGAACCTACTGGAAAGGAAAAACTCAAAGATACGGTTCCTCCAATGACAACAGCCTTCGTGAACAATGCAACACAAGTAAGTAAATCCAAGCTAGAGCCTTTCTATTTGACTCTGATAGTTGAAAAGAAACTCCTACATAATGCATTGATAGATTCAGGAGCTAGTACAACTGTGATGCCCAAGCAAATAGCTGATGCTTTAAAAATAAAATATGAACCCCTTGCAAAAGGAGTTATGCAACTAGATGGAAAAATAGTACAAACCATAGGGATAATTAAATAGCTCCTATTGCAATTATATACATGTCCCAACATAATTGTCAACCAAGATATAGTTGTCATAGATATCCATCTTATCTTTGGTTTATGTTTATCTAGAGACTTTACAACAAAAATAGGAGGGTATATGTCTCTTGACTGGTCTCACCTCATCCTAAGAACCAGATACGGTTCAAAAATGAGAATTCTATTTGAACCACTATCTAAGGACCATATCACCAATGAACCAACAACAAGATTGGAAGCAAATCATGCCATGATAAATAAAGAAGAAAGAATTTTCGTCGAAGAACTAAGAGACTGGACTAAGCATGATCAAGAAGAAGAAAACAACCGGTTGTTGGCTATGATGCATAGCGACCCATATGGGAACTATGACTCTACTGGTCTAGGCACATATGTCATTTTTGATGAAGATCAGGAGATCCCAAATGTTGTAAGGGAAGAGGTACCTACTGCACAAGATTCAGAGCTCTAGACTTTGAACTTTGATGGGGCTAGAAGTAAACATGGTGCTGGAGCAGGAATTTGTCTTACTACTCCAAATGGTGATAAAATTTTAAGGGCTATCTGATTCCAATTTGCTTGCACTAATAATTATGTAGAGTATGAATCTTTAGTACATGGGCTCCTGTTAGCCAAGAAAAAGGGAATAAAGAACCTAAAAGTAAAAGGAGATTCAAAATTTGTAGTAAAGTAAATAAGGGAAAAGGCAGTGGCCAAGAATGTGAGAATGAGATCCTACATGCATAGGATTTGGGATTTGATAGAATATTTTGAAGCTTTTAATATTGAGATAATCCTTAGAAGTCAAAACTTTGAGGTTGACAAGATGGCTCAGATTGGCTCACAGTTTAACCTAGCAACTGGCCTATTGGTTAACAATGAGTTAGTAAAAGTTATAGTGAGGCCAACCATCCCAGACAATGATAAAAAATGGCAAGTATTTGAAAATGATGCTTAGGTAGTCTCTTTCTTACAATAATCAGATGAGTTTGCTGATCAGTTGCAAACTAAAATTGAAGAGGCATATGGTGATCAGATTATACAATTGAAGACTAATAAGCTCCCCAAGGGATTGATCACCTTGGAAAACTTGTTTGACCTAGAGGATGTAAGCCTGGAAAAGAAAAGGTTCCAAGTAGATAAAGCAGACTATTCAGAGGTAGAGGTGAGTGACGGGAAAAGGCTAAAACTTTGAAATTTTGCAACTCAAGAAGAGAAGGAAAGACTAATCAAATTGTGCCAGAGATATGACAGAGTCATAGCTTGGAGCTATGAAGACCTTCATGGATACAATAGAGACATTATCTAGCACATGATAGAGTTGACTGAAGGGTCCAAGCCCATCAGATAGAAATAGAGGCCAGTAAATCCAAGGGTTGAGCCTCTAATGGTAGATGAGTTGCAAAAACTTTTAGATTCAAAAATAATATTTCCAATCAAGCACTCAACCTGGGTATCAAATCTAGTCCCAGTTAGGAAAAGGAATGGGGATGTAAGACTGTGTGTAGATTTTAGAGATCTAAATAGAGCATCTCTGAAATACCACTATCCCTTACCCTCTATGCAACAAATTCTACAAATTGTGGCTAGATCAGAGAGGTTTTCTTTACTAGATGGTTTCTCTAGATACAATCAGATTTAGCTAGTTGAGGAAGACCAGTACAAAACTGCTTTCACTACCAAATGGGTGACATTTGCCTACGCGAAGATGCCATTCAAATTATCAAATGCAAGAGCCACCTTTCAATGAGCTATGGATATAGCCTTTGGTGAGCTAATAAATAAGGTCATCCTAGTCTATCTAGATGACCTCACTGTCTTCTCAAAAAATGCTGATGATCATTTTGATCATTTAGAATCTGTCTTCAAGAAATGTCAGGATTTTGGGATATCATTGAATCCCAAGAAATGTATTTTTGCTGTACCTTAGGGTAAACTGTTGGGGCACATAGTATCTAAGGAAGGAGTTTCTATAGATCTCGAGAGAATCACAACTATAATGGACTTACCTCTTCTAGTAAATAAAAAGGCGGTCCAATCTTTTTTGGAGAAGATCAATTTTGTCAGTAAATTCATATCTGATTTGCAGGCTTGGTTAGACCAATGACACTCTTGCTAAAGAAAAACTTGGTCTTCAAATGGACTACAGAAGGGAAGCAAGCATTCGAAGGGGTCAAGAAGGCTATCTTAGCAGCCCCAGTGCTCAAGAACCCAGTTTTTTCCATGCCCTTCGTAATGTATGTCTATGGAGGGGAGTCAAGTATTGCTGCTGTCTTGACTCAAAAGAATGACATGCTAGAGGGGGAGCACCCAATAGCTTTTTTCTCAAGAAATCTCAGAGATTATGAGACCAGGTACAATTTTGTGGAAAGACAAGCCTATGCCATGGTAAAAGCCCTCAAGAAATTCAGGCATCTGATATCAGGGAACAAAATTATGATACTTGTAGCTCACCCAAGTGTCAGGGAATACATCATGGAGGGGGAGATTACTGAGAAAAGGGCCAATTGGATCACTAATATCCTTGAATATGATGTAGAGGTCAGACCCACCAAACTGGTCAGAGGTAGGGGGCTATGCCAATATATAACCCAAAATCTTGAAAAGATGTTACCTGAGGGAGCAGATTTAGAAGGAGAGACGAAGACGATGCTAAAATTGCAAGAGGTTGATCAGGAATCTTGGGTCATAAGCATGATTCAATTTATGAAAAATGGGGTTTATCTGAGAGAACTCCCTCAAAACAAGAGGAGATATTATAGGATACATGGAGTTCATTTTGTTTTAATTGAACAAGTCCTTTTCAAAAGAAATTCTGATGGGAAATTGTTAAGATGTGTAGAACAGGCTGAAGCTCAAAGAATACTACACGAAATGCATCATGGAATATCAGGGGGGCATTTTTCTGCAAAGACCACAGCCATAAAGATAAGTGAGGCAGGGTATTTTTGGCCTACTTTATTTACAGATTGTTATCAACTGATTAGAAAATGTCAATCCTGCTAGTATTATATGGGGATGAGGAGGAATGCAACCATTCCCCTTAGTCCTATAGTTGTGGATGAACCTTTCACTCAATGGGGTCTTGACTTCATTGGAATGATAAATCCAGTGTCCATCATGGGTCACAAATGGATATTAACTGCCACAGACTATTTCACCAGATGGACCGAAGCAGTCCCACTTAAAGAAGTGACAAAGACAATGATCCTATATTTTCTAGGGGGTATCACTACTCACTTTGGGGCTCCTCGCACCATCATTTCAGATAATGCTAAAGCATTCTTGGGGTCTTGACTTTGCCTTGAGACATGGAATATATCTAAAAACTTCATCTAACTATTACCCTCAAGGTAATGGTTTGGCAGAATCAACCAACAAGAACCTGATAAGACTCATCAAAAGAGCAGGGGCTGATCATCACAAAGAGTGGCATAAAGTGCTTAATCTGGCATTATGGGCTGATCGAATCACGCCTAAGCAGGTGATCAAAATGTCCTCGTATGAATTAGTATATGGAAAGTCTGCTGTGATCCCCCTAAGTTGGAAATCCCTACTCTCCAGCTGATCAAATAGATTGAAATCGAAGAAAATGGCCCCATGCAGGTCAGACTCGTAGAACTTTTGAAAGTTTAGGAAAAGAGGGAAATGGCCTATGATTCATTAATCAAGCATCAGGGAATGGTTAAGAACTATTTTGATAAAAGGACTTCGAATCATAATTTTGAATTAGGCTTGATTGTGTTAAAATGGGATGCACGGGCCACCAAGCCAGGTCAGCATACCAAATTCGAAGCACTGTGGACTAGTCCTTATAGAATTCACATGTGCAAGCAAAAAAATTCTTTTGAGCTAGAGTTGATGGAAGGAGAACCTAAAGAGATTCTTGTAAATGGAATCTATTTGAAACATTTCAATTAACTTGGGTCTCTCATGTATTATAGTTAAATAATTTCCCTTTCTCGCATTGTTTTTTTTTGGTTGTTTTCCCGCTTTTCTTTTAAATAAGTGTTTTAAACATGTGCCAACGACTCTTTTAAGGCTATAAATTTTGCAATTTTGATCTAGTGGGAGGTGGAGTTTTCTTTTTGAGCAGGCTCAAAAGTCCTGAGGGTTACCAGTAATTGTAGAGTAAATTTTTACTCTACGTTGCATTCAAATTTTCAGTCGAGCACTACAGTTTTGGTTCCCGTATACCTTGGTCATAGTGGCAGAATTGGGGCAGAGCGCAAGTTCATTTTACATCTAAGTGTCAAAGTGTAGCAGAGGCCACCAAGTGTCACTGTACGAGCACGAGTCTTCTTTCTCCTCTTTTGTTTCTTTCGTTTCATTTTGCCTAAATGTTTGAATTCAAGCAGAAACTACCAAGTGTCACTTTACAAAACATGGGGCTAGCCAACTGGCATCGTTTGAGACTTTTTTTAAAAACTTTCAAGAGAACTGCAGATCGGTACACGTACCTAATCACGGCTAAGCAGAAGCTACCACATGTCAGCATTCGTGTCTCATATTGGTACCCGCATTTCTTCTTTTTAGCAAAGGTTTTCAAAAGGCTAAGGAGTAGGATGCAACGGAAGGCACCAAGTGGCAGTTGCGGAAGGCTCTGGACTACTTTTCAGAAGTAAGCAGAAGTCACCACGTGTCGGCACCCAAGAGACTTTGGTTTAACGCCTAGGTTCAATACTTTGGTTCAACGCAAAAAGGCGTCATTTTATTTTGCTTAAGTGCCATAAAGCAGTGGAGGCTGCCAAGTGTCACTCTTTGAGCCCCTTCTTACTCCATCCTCAAAAGAAGCGGAAGACATGACATACCCCTAGCAGGAGAAGCAGAAGACGCTACGTATCTTCCTCGAAGTCGCAAAAGCCTCCACATGTCAACTCCTGAGAGATCATCTTTGAGCTTCATTGTTGAATAAAGATTGTGGTGGGCCTTAGGTGTGACTTCAAAAGTCTGTAGAAGCTGCCAAGTTTCACCATCCGTAAGAGTCCAATATGTGTCTCAGATGATACTATAGCATAGCCAGAGAGAAGCGGAGAGAGCTGCGTGTCTTCGATGAATTAGGCGAAAAGTGCCAGGTGTCATTTTTCGGTGCCTTCTAAGTAATAAGTGGATTTTCATGAAACTGACTAAGTGTCCTCTCTCATTTCAACTTAACAGAATGTTCCATGTATCTATTGCCGCAAAGCAAAATGGGGGGAAAATCAGTTGGAGTTAATTTGAGTAGATGGAATAGTTCATCGGGTAGATTTTTGGAGCCCCCAAGGCATTGAAAGTGCCGTCTGTTTGTCCCCTGTGAGTGAAGGACATATCAGAATTGCGCAGGAAGGGGAGTGATGAAAGGAGATGTCTGAGGCTATAAAAGGATAATAATTGCAAGAAGAAAGGGGGAGAGGTATTTTTCCATAGTTTTAGACTGTCTAGAGTTTTGACCAGTAATATCATTTGCTCTTGTCTCAATTTTCTTGAGTTGTAAAGTTGATGTAACTGTGCATGTTTCTATGCCTTTTATGTGGCTGAATGAATTAAGAAGATTTGAGCTCCATGCCTTGGTTGGTGTTATCTGTGTCATTTGCAAAGTAGTCTATACTGTAGATTTTCTGGAGTTGTGATTAGGAATGTCATTTGCTTTTGTCTCATTTTCTTGAATCAGAAGTTTTACATAGCTGTACATGATTTCTGTGCCTCTTATGTGATTGAAAGATTCTATTAAGAAGATTGAACACTATGCCTTTGTTGACATTCTCTGTATCTCAGCAAAAGACTTCCCTGTTGTGAGCCTCTATTTCTGTTATTTCAATCTCTTACATTGATCATGCACTTGTCTGCTCTTAAATGTAATTGAGTCCTATAATAGTTTCACTGTGCTCAGGTTAGGATTAGGATTACACTCAGGTGCATTGATATAGTTAGGTTTGAGTTCCTACATTTGTGTTTTTGTTTAATCTCCTATCCCTTTTCCCCCAACACTTGACACAAAAGAAGAGACCAGCTTCTCTAAAATCTGGAGGTTGTTTCAAGCTGCAATGTTCCACAGCTTGAAACTTCCCATTGTTGATTGATTACGATCAAGCACAATTTTAAATTATCAACAATACCTTAACAAAATATGATTTAAAAAAAAAAAATATATAGTACAATGACCTCCAAAACAATCGCAACATCACATTTTAGTGGAAGTTTTTTCCATGGCACTTGTCATTAAAGTCCATACTATGATTTCTTCCCCCAACAAAAAAAAATTTAGTCCCATTTTATGTATCCTCCTCCTCCTCACCCTTCCACTCTATTATACCTCTTGCCTCCTCTCCTTCCCCATTTCTAAACCCATGGTACTTGCATTTATAAAACATATATATCAAATTGAATCCCCACCAAAAACTCTTTCATTGAGTAGATCCAAAAATTTGATGGCTTTTTTTTAATTCCATTTTCCCATAAGTCTGACAAAAGTGTATTATCATTCTATGGATTCAAATAAATGTTTTAAAGAATCTTAGCTAGTAAAATGCACTATTGTTTGTGGGGAGTAATGCTTAAACTAGAATTTGGGAGTTATAATAAATATTAATCATTCTAGCATAGAGATGCACACCTAATTAAGCATGCACCCCTAATAAGTTTTTAGTGTATTTTTCCTGTTGGCGTTAGTTTTGATAATAAACAAACTAAAATCATTCCACACTAGTTTCAATGTTTACCCCTTTTATATGGTGAAATTGTGCTTACATCCATTAAAATAAATGTTTCATTTATCAACATGTTAATAACATATAATCGTAATAATAATGTACTTTGTCAACAAATAAAACCTTTATTTTCATGAATGAATGACAATTTTACAATATAAAATTATTAAATATTAAAATCGGTGTGAAATAGTTTTAATATATTTATTTTCAATTTTTTTATTAATATAAAAAATTATACTTTATATTCTTAATCAATTATGTGATTCTCCACTATTGTAATGAAATATATTCCATGTTCCTTTTTAAAAATTGACTCCATACAAACAATAGGTATTTTACTTACTAAAATACAGATAACACATATTTTTTTAATCACTAATTTATAATATTTAATTTTTATATAAAAAAAATACATTAATTATTTATTCCCAACTTATCAAAGAAAAACCTAAAGCAAACCAACCCCTTCTTGCATTGCAATGTCCTTTGTTTTTTCATCCTCATTAAGAGAACTATTTCATCTCAAAACATGTTTCTTCCTATATGTTGGGGAAAAAATGAAAAATATTTGTTAGAATTTATTTGTAGTTACGAGATATTCAAAAAGAATAAAAAACAAATATTAATCTATGAACTCTTTTTCATTGCTTAAATTTTATCCTTCAAATCTTCATTTTTGAGGTTTTTAAACTTCTTCAACATTTCATTTTTTTCCTCAAATATTGAAATTTTCCTTCCCTTCTTTATTACATAACATTTAAATCACTAAACTTTTATATAAATTATACCAAATATTTAAAAATGTATTCATATTATTCTGTCAACTTTTAATATGCATTTTTAATTTTTAAAGATAGAAGTTGGCATTATTCAATATAATTATGACCAACCTTTTTTTTAGGAATGAAGGGATGATTATGATCCATTAACTTATACAAGTTTAGAACTTGTAAGTGGTAGATTGTATTTCTCGTAATTTCTCCATATAAACTATATTCACAAAACTAAAGATGATGATCTACCACTTGAATTTTTTAATAGTGCAATGAAATTTATAAAAATGGAAAAAAAAAAAAGTGTTGTTTACTTTAATAAAAAATGGATTAAAAAATCTAAATTGAATAAATATGTCAAATAAACTAGAAGAGATTCAATAATTTGATACCTTAGAAGTACCAGTTGCCTCATGCTCATCTTGACATCAATATTCTACTTGATAATGATTTTAAGTCAAATTTAATTAGATAATTAAGTATGAAAATGGAAGAATAAACTAGCTTTAATTGATAAAATCTTATGGAAGAAGTTGTATCTTTATTAGAGACTTATTCTTATTCAATTAAGAGGACATTTTAGATTTCATTATTACTTCTTATAATTAAATAAATATGAATTAGTTAAACAAAATATTGGTTGAGATAAAATAAATATGTATGAGAAATAAAAAAATAATTTAAATTGACCAAAAACTTGTATAAGAAATTATATTTTCATTGTAAAATTATTTCTTTTTTAGTTGAGAGGACTTCTTAGATTTCCTATAATCGATAATAAATCATCCATTTCACATTTCCCTCCTTTTATTGATATAAAACTAACATTAATTAAATCAATAAAATAACTAGCTCACTCAATATATGTATGAATTAGGAAAAAACAATTAGCAATATAAAAGAATTAATTGATAATATTATGTTAGGAAGACATGTAGAGAGATGCAACTTATCAAAATAGGTGACATTCATTCAACTATAAGTGCCTTGTTTTCAAACGCCGGTAGATACTCTTAATTTAACATTAATAAATAAATTTTATGAGATGATCTAAACTATATTAAAAAAATAAGCATGTATTAATCATAAAAATTTCACATCTGAATAACTTAATATAAACTATCCTCCTCTTCATAAACTAATTTAAGTCTAAACCTTCTTTTAAAAATAATGCATAACTAAGATTATCATTTCTATCATTTCATAAATATTCTATAACTTCTTAAAATCATCCTTCATACTTATTATATAGTGTTTCATATTCCTACTAGAAGACATCTTCCATACAATTAGATATGAAAAACATACTTCATTATTTAATAGGTTGATATGGTAATGAGAATACAATACATTAAACAATACATTTGTAGAGAACACATTTTACTAAATGTTTCTAGAGAATTTAGTTTGTACATTATTTATATTTATCTTTTTTTTTTTTTTTTTAAATTTTAATATTATAGATACCTATTTATGGTACAAGAATTATTATTTCAACATTTTAGTATAATTTTACATATGAATCATTGATTTACATTAGGTACTTATTAGGACCTTTTATATTTTTAACATCTCCTTTATTCTTTATATAGTCCCATGTGTTCTCTGTCTTCTATTTTTCTCTCATTTTTTTTAATTTGTGTTTGGAGGCATGCTACCTTTCCTCTATTGTTCTTATGCTTAGGCCATAATAAATGGTCCATTGATTGTGACTTTTTTGTCTATGTAGACTTTCTACCCTTCATCCTCTAATTTTTGATGTGTGGATTCATGATTATTAGTTTTCATTATTTATTTATGTCAACTTAGGCATATTAATTTAAAAAGTGTGTCTATATATATATTTCCTAAAACATTTCAATAACAACTATAAAAAATTATTTGTTTTCCAAAATATGGATACTAAGATAATTAACACAATTGCAAAATATGTAAAGGTAGGGAATAATATATAGCTATGATAATAAAATATAAAAATAATATTAGATCTAAATCATCCCTAAAATAAAAACTAAAAGTATGAAAAAAATGAACATGCAATGGAAATGGAATGGAAGTGAAGATAAATAACAACAAACAAACCTAAGAAGAAATATAGAATTATGGAACTTGAAACATGTTTTTGAATTGAGTGTATTACAACTTTACAAATCTCAAACTACATTGTGATAGAGGAAGGAATAAATGGGTCTTTGATTCTATATGGGACACATTTATAAGTTACAAACTGTGTACCACTACTCCTACTGATTTTATACCTGAGTGTTGATTGTGTATTATTCTCCCTTTCTATTTCTAAAAATATCTAGATAGATACACACTATGATGATTATTATCGATATAGATTTGTTTTGCTAGGTTCATGGATCAACCATCTAATTTTTTTTTCCTTTGATCTTGATATAGTTTTTCACAAAGTGTTATAAGCGGAATGAAAAAATCAATATTAACTAGTTTGGGAAACCTCTCAAGAAGTTGCATCTATATATCCTGCATCCTTAGGATCAGAGCCAATGTAGTTCAAATGTGTGTGAGTGTATTCCCAACCCAAGTGAGATAAATAACTTCACCTTATCTCATTAGATAATTAAATGCAACTACATTAAGAATTTTACTACTCCATTTGATACAAATATGTAGTTAATTAACCTTGAACTTTATTGAAAAATAATGAAGATAAGAAATATATAATCTGTAGTGTTCCTAAGACTTGATTCCTCTTGATTAAATTTTATTAAAATTCCTCTAATAGTATTTGTATATATATAATTCTTTAATTTTAATTAGGAACCTATTGTCACAAAAGCCAACGAATAAAAAGTGTAATAACCAAAAATCATGATCCAAACATCTTGAATAAATAAAGAAGAGCCCAAAATATGAAATGGGACATTATTTATAGGCTACTAATTATGTGTAGGGCATAATCAACAAATTATTGATCCGTTTCTAGTGAGAAGTAAGAAAAGGAGCAAAGGGATACATTAAATAGAAATCATGTAAGCACAAATATGATAGAAAGGAAAGAAAAAAATAGAAACAAAACAACATGGGATCACATAGAGAAGAAAGGGGAGAATGAGAACATGTGAAAAAATACCATTAAGATCCAAATTAAAACCAATAATCCATATGCATGAAAAACCACTAAAAAAATTTCAATACTAAGCTTTATATGAAAATTAGTGTCTACATAATTCACATTTTGATGGGTGTGTGATGAATACATGAATACAAATAAAATAATAATTGAAGTGTGTATTTAAACTTAGATTAGGGAAGGAAGGATGAAACATAATAATTATGGACTAGGAGTGCACCCACACTTTTATGTTTACAACTTTGGTAAAATTGTAAGAAAACAACAATGGCAAAAAAAAGTCAATGTCTTGATAGATCAGTGTGAATATAATATAATGAAAATAAAATTGAAGTATAAACATATGAATAAATAAATATTATGGTATACAAAACATGACACCACTAACTATCATCTTGCAATGCTCAATAGTTTGATACAACTCAAGGGAGAATTATGTGATTGATAGTGAAGGAAGATAGTATGCCCCAATGTAGGTAATGAGATAGACATGTAATGTGTGCACTTGAGACCATATATGATAGATATAATTATTTAAAGCTAAATATGAAGATACAACCTCTTGTGAAGATGAGATAATAAGGGACAAACAATATTCCTCGATACAAATTGGTGATGGGGAAGAAATTTATGCCCCACAGATTGGTAATATCATGTGAATAGGTGTAAGTAGGAAAATTTAGTATCTTGATATATAATCAATGTAAGATCACTAGACACATGGGTGTGATAGATCCATATGAAGAAGATATGTACGAGATGCTCAATGAGATAGGAAAGGGTATGAATTTCCAAATTTAATGATAAAATATAAATAGTATCAATTAAGATCTTAAGAATAAGTAAAGATATGATGCCCCATGAAAAAATAAATAATGTCGATAAAGTATAGGGTGATGTGGGTATGAGTCCCTAATAATAAAAGTATAGATATAGATAAATTAGAGAATCTCATGAGTAAACATGGGTATGATTGCCCTAATGGAAATGTATAGATCATGGGCTTATTAAGGACAAGGTCAAAAGATGTGCCTCAACATGGACAAGATATAACAATAGATATAAAATATATGGTAATCATAATGTGGAAATATGTAATAAGGACATGGGCGTGTGGGACCACTTTGATATAATCAATGTAGGTTCATAAGGCACACATGCAAGGAAGTTACATAGATGTAAGATAAGATCAATGAGGCTCATGGAGAATGTATGAGTATGAATCCCCTAATGAAAATAAGTAGGTTTTTTTGTAAATAGTTTGTAGTATAAAATATCCTCATCAAAACATGAAATCACAATCAAATAAATCATTAGGAATGTATGAGTATGATTCCCCAAATGGTAATATCTGAGTTTAGGTGTGGAATCGATGCAAGTGCATGATGTTCATTGGGTTATTCAAATATTTTCCATCTACTATTGTTAGGCAATAGACCTGTGTACCAAGTTTTTATGTAATGATGAAGGGACCTAGCTAATTTGGTTTTATTTTTCCTTTATTCTATTTATTTATATTTATATTATTTTGATTTGATTTTAGTACTGAGTTTCCAAGTTGGAATTATTTGGATTTTATATTTGTTGTAGGCTATCTTCAAGTAATTTCTATAATCTAATGTCTAAGTTATTATGTAGAGAACATGATAGCTAAGCACAAATTTTCCATTGAGTTATATTTATTTTTTTAATCAAACATAGTGTAAATAATATATTAAATAGATGTCTCTTTATGCTCATCATTTCTTTTTCTAAGTAGTTACTCAAGGCATTCTCAGTGGCAAATATGTATAGTAATAATGATCTATGAGGTAAAAGTGATATCATGACATGTGGATTAACTAGGAATTATTTTATTTCATAAAAATATTTTTGACATTGATCATCTCATTCATATTTTTTGCCTTTGGATAAAAATATATAAAATAGTTGAATTTTATTAGCTAATTGAACAATAAACCATTGAAAGGATCCATTTTTTCATTGAAAGCTTCTCAATTGTTTTAATCCCTTGGGCAAAGTTATATCAACAATGGATTGTACTTTATTAAGATAAATCTTGATACCACATTAGGAGATAATAAAATTAGATAAATTTAAATATGTAACACCAAAAAAACTTTCTTAGGATTTAATCTAACATGTTATTTTATAAATTGCTCAAATATTTCTCATATGTCTTTGACATGGTCTTCATGTTTCTTTGGTTTTCCCAAAATATCATCAACATATTCCTCAACAATGTCATGCATGTAATCATTAAATATATGCCATAACCCTTTGATAAGTATAAATAAAATTAAAGACCAAAATGCATAAAAATATAAGAAAATGTTCCCCATGGGGTAATGAAACCAACCTTATATTGATTAGCAATATTTATCTTAATTTGACTCTAATTGAAAAATCCATCCATAAAGTATATAATTTCATACCGAGTGGTAGAGTAAAAATTAATATAAATGTTAAGTAGTGGAAATTGATCCTTTGGACAAGCCTTGTTCAAATATATAAATATCAAGAATAACTAATGTGTCTGTCATGTTTTCTATTAGAACAATGGTGGCAATCAAAGATGAATAACTGATGGGTCATATGAACTCTGCATTTAAATTTTTTTAAATTTCATCTTTAACCAATAAAGAAAATTTAGGATGCATCTTTATAATTATTTTCTTAACTATTTTGGCATCAGGACAGATAATTATATTATGAACTACAATGGATGGATTGACACCAAACACACTGGAAAAAGCCAAAGTAAATAATTTAGGAAATTTAATAAAAATATTTAAATGGGATTTATATTATTAAGGTGTCATTAATGCACTGAGTAATAGTCATTTTGGATCTTAATTGGTAATATAATTCAATTCATTTTTTCGTTGTTGAGTAATGTAGATTGATCCTCAATATATGGAGCAATGGGTAAAGAATCAAGACGATGTAGTAGAATGTCATCTTGGATAGGAGAATGCTCACATTAACCAAATTATACATGGAAACTAAGTTGATGGGGGAATATTGATTTATGATGGAAAAATGATAAATCAAAATAAGATCCCATGTATTATTTAAAGGCTTAATTGTTAGAAAAAGTATCAAGAGTAAGTAGATCAGGTGAACATTTATATCAATTAGCTCATGATGTATAAGTTCTGGTAAACTTAATTTTGATGAGATGTGCCAAACTTGAAAAAGTGAGTGTTTAAATATTTATACATTGAATCACAAAACTAATTATAAGAATTAAGAGTCTCGTGATCCACTTTTAAGGGTTTCTCTTTAGTTATAGTTACACATTATATCTAAGACTTATTTTGATTTGATGAGGAGTGGGGATTATTGGATCCACAATATCTTGTTAATTTTAACCCAATACCTTACCATTGTATCTTTGGATGTACCAAGAGGTGGAGTTGGTTGGTTAGTGTTGAAATAAGTATCTGTCATAGGTTGCTTACCTTTATCCTCAAAAGATGGTATATTGTTAAGTAATAAAAATTTGAATGGTATTCAAAAATATTGGGGAGTAAAATATAATTAGAAAATACCAAATATGTGCATGTCATCTTGATATTACCTAGGAATACATGGTGTAATATTAAGTATGGATAAATACTCATCTATGCTATCAAGTTTGTAATAATCTTCTTTATTTTCATCTCGAGTGTGATTATCCTTATTTGTATTGCTAGTCTCACCCACATTATATGTATGAATTATTTTTATGTTAGTAGTTTGTTTCTGATGATATAATATTTAATTGAGGTATGTTAATGTTGGGAATAATCAAAATTTTGCAAAACTATAAGGTTACTATTTTGACAAACATGCCCCAATTTATTTTCATAAAAGAAATGGAGACCCCACTTATTTGAAACTTAGATACAACTTTGTGAAACCAATTAGGGAAACAACTTAAGTTATCCCTTCATTTCACCTTATGAGCCATTTTTAGGTATTTGGTGAATTATGTGTTATTAAGTCTCACATTAAAGTACATATATCTGATTTTAAAACCTTATTAAGTGGACCTATCAAAGACTAATTTTCATATGCCCATGAATTTTTTTCCATTTTATCTTTGAACTTTTGACTCCATGACTCTATGATCACATAAGGAGGACTTACATCTCTTTGTTTAACATACTTTCATTTATGCTCTTGATTTATCTAATGGTTTTCATGAGTTTATCAAAGTGTGTTTTCTAGGTGGCATATATGCGATCAAAGTATATGAATATGAATTAAATGAGTTTCATAAAATTATTTTGTCTCAAATTAATTTTATTGATCCATGAAACTTTTTGGGGCTTTTTGAATCCATGGATATTAAGTAAACATCATGTATATTTTTTGATCACTTTAAAATATTTCATTATTATTTTGTTTCACAAAATGACCATATATATAATCAACTTCTATTTTTATTATTATTTCGCAAGTAAATTAACATACTCATAGACTTTACAAAAATTATACTCAACTTTATAAATTACGTATGCTCAAGGATTTTGAGCCAATTAGGGCATGCCATTTATGTTAAATTTATTATGAAATAATCCTAAATCAAAATGAATTTATTATATTTTTACACTTTGGGAGTCTAATCCAATATAAGGACTCCACATGGTTGATTCTTATTGGTTAGAAAAAAGGAAAAATGAACAAAAGGTCATAGCCTATTAAGGACACATCAAAAACTTGTACAAGGAACTAGACATATGTCAAGATCACAAAATATTGGATTTCAATCCAAATAGTAGGAAAGTTCATATAATTCATGTAGTACATAATGAATGAAGAAAAAAGGGGATTTCAGAAGTTCCAAGAATTCAAGCTCATAAGATCCTAAAACATGGATGTTAAAGATATATTTTGAGAATAAAGATTAAAATAAGGCTAAAATAAGATGATAATAGTAAGGATAATTAATATAGCTATGAAAGGCCACATTTTCACATTAATTTGCATGTAGTGATGTGACAAATCCATCCTTAATATTTGAACTCATAAAATAGAAGGATTGAAAATTGATATAGTAACTAATTTTATAAGTAGTTTCCATTACTTAGTGTTCAAGAACTCATAGATTATTACAAATTGATTTTCATAGGCACAATATCACTACATTCTCTCTTAGAGTTGATCAAGTACAAAATAATCATAATAGTTGTCTTATTTTTTCCATAGGTCTTAATTAGGAGTATAAAAATATAATTTTCATACCTAAAGTCATGGATTGTAAGAATTGCCATATTTCATCTAGTACAGGAGGTTTGAGTGATAACTAATAACGAGGATACCTCATAGAAATTTTTAAACTATCACAAAGACATGGTCACTATATAAAAAATAGGACAACATAAGGCAATAAAAAGGTTTGATTTATTTCTTTACATAGACCTTTTATATAATTTATTGACTAGGCTGTCTTGTAAAGACGATATAATTTACTCACCCAATTAGGAGAATAAAATATATTTCATGGCTGAGGTAACCTTCAAAAAATACTAAAAGTTACTAGACCTTATAATTACATATACTAAAACTTAGTAAACCTTATTATAGATTGGGAAAAATATTATGAATGTTAGGTTAATAGTATAAACACATACCTTATCAAATTATTTAGATCAAGGTTCAAATTTTGGATGTTTAACATGAATAGATTATATGTGGTATAAGATATTATACATGTAAATAAGTTATGGGTACTTTTGTTATCAATGGTTATTGATGATAAATAAAAACCATCCCACAAAGAAATAATTTCTCATAATACGAAATGATAAATAATGAGAGTTTAAAAAGGTCAAAGTTTTTATATGATGTCCTGATTGGTTGATGCATGTTGTGCAACAATGAATTTCTGCATTCAAATTTCCCTAAGTGGTTTTATTTTTTTCTATATCCAATTCATTTCCAATATTATAAGTTGTATGGGCATAAATATTTACAATGTATCAGAGAAATTTGCATAAATATTTACAATATATCAAATAAATTTGCAACTTATTTTATCCACTTATCTATATGGTCATAGATGAAACAAGGATGCCAAGACTCTTTGAAAAAATAAGGAATTCAATCATGGAAATAGGTGCATACTAGTATTGTTAGTGTA
The DNA here is from genome assembly GCA_037957365.1 of Torreya grandis. Taxonomy (NCBI): domain Eukaryota; kingdom Viridiplantae; phylum Streptophyta; class Pinopsida; order Cupressales; family Taxaceae; genus Torreya; species Torreya grandis. The sequence goes on along the minus strand of JARHVA010001221.1, from coordinate 508,546 downwards.
GGCTTTTTCCCACTATGTGGTTTTACCTACACAGTTTTATTTAGCTTGCTTAGGTTTATTATAGGTCATTAGTGAAAGATAATCCCATATACATGAAGATGTTGGGACATGTCTATCTTTCACCTATATATGTACCTTTCCTATTAATTTTTTGTCTAATACTTAATGAGAGAATGTTAAATGTCCTTTTTCACAATGTTCCTTGTGTGAGACTTTTTTCTTTCAGGTTATGAGTTTTCACTTTACAAGTTCTTCATTTAACTTCACTGTTTAGTTGATCATGGTGCAATATATAACATGGTATCAGATCCATTATAACAACCTTTAATATTTTGAATATTTGTGAGATTCTTATTATGCATTCCTATTGTTTTCATTAATTTTGATTTTTCAAAGGTTTGGTGGGGTTTCTACAAAACTCATGTAAATCTAACAATTGGAATTTTTAGACAAAAAATAGATAGTTCCATTGGATTCAAAGGGTACTAAAACCCTAGGAGTGGCTATAACTATGAATAAATTTTGTGACAGCCATTTTCAACATTTCTAAGGGTTTTAGGTATCTTTCTTGGTTTTCATGTATATCCATACTGCTAAAATCTTCAATCAAAAAATGCTTTATGGGTTTTTTGAAAAACTTAGTGGGATTTTGTCATTTTTGGGAAAAGACAAATGGTTTATTATAGATTTGAGTTTATTTGTATAGTTTTTTTCCCTTTTTGGTTATTCTAATAAAATCTTAACACTTAGTTTTTTTTGCAAACTTTCTACCATCATCCTCTTTCTACACCTACACATGCTTTGTGCCTTCATACTCAAGTGGGTCTGATTAATGGGTTTATGACACACACCAATACGACTACCCCAACCTTCATGCTTTTTTGGGCCAATCGATCAGCCTTGATACAAGTAATGATGTAACTACCCACATGCATGTCTATGTATCTTTGTTGATCGACACCTATGTAAGTCATCTTGGCTACACACAACACATGCTTTCACACCTATGTCAGTTGTCTGACCATCTTGACCCTTTAAAAACACATGTTTCCATGTGACCACACTTATGTAGGTTTTCCATCCATCCTAGCCCCATATGCACATGCATGCTGGCCACATGACATGGCTTATCATCCTTCTCACTTACAACGACATTTGAGAACATGTCAAATTTAAGTAGGTAAAGTATGACATTATTCATTTATAAAATATATGTATTTTTTAGATTATTTCACTTACACATAAATCAAATCAATCAAAAGTGAGAAGGGGAGAACACTGATAATAAGTCTTAGCCCCTTGGTCATATGAGGGAAGCACCTAACTTAACCCTTAGCCCCTAATCATATAGGAAATTAGCCCCTAGTCAAAACCAAGAAAGGGGGCTTAACATTTCTTTAGAAAATTGCCTTCAACTATTTGAACACCAAAATTTTCTCAAATTTATGCATCTTTTTTTCCAGCACTATTTTCACCCAATTTTTATGTGAATTTCAATCTTAAAAGGCTATAACTTTTGATTGGTAATTCCTTTTTAAGTTTCGTATTATTCAAAGATGCCTCTTTTTTCATGATCTAAACATTAGTGGATTTTTTGGGCCATATAAATCTATTTTAAAAACAAATATTGTACACTTTTTGATGCATTATTGGCTGAGCCTAATGTCCCTCTAGTCCTTTCATACTTACACACTATTACTCAAGACACATTCTCAGCTATGTTTGACATACACACTATTACTCAAGACACATTCTCAGCTATGTTTGACATCTATACAAACATGTTTGTATTTTAAAATTAAGGGAGGGGTCAATCTAATAGTTATACTAGGGTACTATGTGGTGTTGTGCACTTTTATTTTCTATATTTTTATTTAATTTATACAAATTTTCCTTCTATGCTATGGATTCAAGTCATATACGTCTGCTCACACCATTTAATTATCATGAATGGAAATAATTTTGTAATCCAACGGTTTTCATAAAATTATAATGGGCACTAACATTGAACCTAAAATAATAGAAGTGAAAATTAAATGGTTCAATCATTGTGATAAAGTTTAGGGACTACTGTGTCTTTCCATCTCTCCTAATCTACTCTTTCACATAGAATCTACCAAAATACCCACTCAAGTGTGGACCATTCTAGAAACACTCTTTGGGAAGTAGAATGTGATGAGAGGCCATGAGATAGAGAATGGGATCATTATTTTTAGTACAAATGATAATGACACCCTTTAGTATTTCTTCACCAAGTTTAGAACTCTAAGGTTGTAGTTGAAAGAATATGGAATTGACAAAAAAGATAAACAACTTGTTTTGTTGATACTCTCCAAACTGTGTCCAGGGTATTCTTTATTTGTATCCACTTTCCATGCAAAAAATGTTTTTTTAGAGTTACATGGAAGATGCCTTCTTTAGATACCTTTATTGCTAACCTGATTTGGGAATAAGATAAGTTGATACAGATGGTCATAATGAAGTCCTCAAAATCTCATGCACATTTTTCTAAGAAAGAAAAGGCTTCAAACCAAAGAGAAAAGAAACACAACAAATAGGATTAAGAGAAGGATGTAAATCCTCCTACCTCAAAATCCAACCATGAGACCTCTTCTCCCAATTTTAAGCCTAAGAAAGATTGGATCAAATGTGGATTTTAATCAAGAAATCATGATGAAAGCAAATGTTTGAAGAAGCAGATTGACCATCTAACTAAGATACTCGAGAACCACAATATTAGTGTCCTTGATTATACTAATTAGAGTTCATCAACCCATGACATATCTAAGGAAAATTACCATGGTAAAGAAAAGGAAAAAGATAATAGTAAGGGGAAAGAAAAGGGCTAGGCACTAGTTGATGTTGTATCTCAGAATCCTACATGGGTCATTGACTCTAGTGCTTCACATCACATGGGCTCTTCACAGATAGAGTTTAGTTACTTGGAACCATGTGACATATCCTCTATATAATTAGGTGAAAAGACTTATAAAAAGGTTCTCGAGAAAGGGTATATTGAAGTGAGTGGTGGAACATTCAATAATGTTTTATGTGTTCCCTCACTTTCAACTAATATCCTATCAATTTACCAGATCACTCATTGTGCTTTGGGCTTGCGAGTTTAGTTCATTCCAAATTTAGTGTATGTTAGATAACTACATAATGATACTATTTTGGTAATGGGAATGGTCTATCTCCTAAATATCCTTCATATTCTTCTTCTTTGGACTCACCTAAAATTTATGACATTTCTAATCCTAAACACATTTCTGATATTGATGACTCTTATTCTAATACAAATGACTACAATAGTGATGGAGACTCACCTTCATGATCTCCTTGTCACCTTCCAAATATTTAAGATTTATTTCTTGATCAACCTACCCCTGGTTGACTTCAAATATTATAGGGAATAGGTATACTGATCTAAGACACATTAGACATTGGGTAGTCTATCCCAACATTTTAGGGTATTTAACAGTCCTTCATTGTCTTTGTTCCTATTGTACCGTAATTTTATAGAGTAATATTCATTATATAGGAATCACACCTTGGTTGAAGTTCCATTAGGCACATGCATGACACATTCACTATTCTAGGGTGATCCACTCTTCACTACATCTAATTTTGATAGATAGTCAATCTAGGGCACTCTTTTATAGGAGACAGGGTGGATAAAAGAAGTTGTATAACTCAGTGGGGATTTTAAGCCCTATCTTCTTCTTTGTTATCTTTTGAGGAGGGGTTTTGTCATACAGGTTTTCTACTTTTCTCCACTTTATGGGAGTTGCATTATTCTTGGGTACCTCATCAAGCCTCATTGTTAGGACCCAATTATTATACCCACCTCAGATATGCTTAAGGGGAGGTGTTAGTGTAGGAATTTTACCCTATGTGGTTTTACCTACATGGTTTTATTTAGCTTGTTTAGGTTTATTTTAGGTCATTAATGAAAGATAATCCCACATGCATGAGGATCTTGGGACATGTCTATCTTTCACCTATATATGTACCTTTCCTTTTGATTTTATAGCTAATGTTTAATGAGATAATGTTAAATGTTCTTTTTCACAACTTTCCTTATGTGAGAATTTTTTCTTTTAGATTATGAGATTTCACTCTACATGTTCTTCATGTATGCTTTGCTATTTAGTTGATTATAGTACAATCTGACACGTATGATTATGATTTCAATGCGATTAAAATTGAGAGTATTATAATGACTCCCCTCAAATTTCCCTATAATATACTAGATAAATTGAAAGAATAAGAAATTACTAACTAGTTTATTGAAAGAGTATGAGGTCATTATAAGAGGAGGCAATTATTAGGGTAGGATTGAAATTATGAAATTTGGTGAAAATCAAATATATTTCAATTACATTAATTAAGAATGAAATATTACATCAATAAATATCTAAGAATGTGATTATGTAATTCATATTATAAGAAAAATATTCATCTACCTATAGAGACTCTCGATCTTACCACTATGAGAAAAAAGTTATCCTACAATGACACCTAGGATTATAAATATTATATTACAATAATATTACATGCCCCCTTAATCTGTAAGGTTATTATGAGCCCAAAAATGCCTCTAAACATTTGAAAATTTTATCATCCTAGTGATTTTGTTAGGATTTCTATTGGTTGCTCTATAGTAGGATAAAGTAGTAATTGTACACTACCATCTTTTTCATAATACCAAATCAGATAAAATTTATGTTGATGTGATTGGTTTGATTGTGAAACACTAGATTCTTTGCCATTTGAATTGTAGATGTATTATCAACCATGAGAGGTGTTGAAAAAATCTATTGTTATTGAATACCTAAAATAACCATTATGAGCCACAAAATATCTTGGATTACCTTTGAAGCTACCATGTATTCTACCTCTATGGAAGAAATTACCGACATTGATTGCTTCTTTGGCTTCTAGCTAACAACAATTTTTTCTAAATTCACTAGAAAATGCAAATTAAGTTTTCCATCTTTTTTTTATATTGCATGAACGTTACAAAGCCTATACATCCAAGGATTCAACCAAAATATTACCAACCAAAGAGTCCTCAAAACAAAATTAAAATTAACAACATATATGAAACATTAATACAATAAATAGAAACCACACTAGCATGGATCCATGAAATAAAAACAACATAGACAAAAAGAAAAACCACCAGGGGATAGCCATAAACAAGGATAGCCAACCATAAACCTAATCAGAGCCACAATCATCATCCAAAAAACTACTCACTAATCCAAAACCATCATCAGCAAGTCCCTACTAATATTTTTCTTTTACAACAAGCCCCTAGTGATCAAAGTTCACTAGTAGAGGCAAACTATCAACATTCTCTAGTAGATTCTTCATATTAGACTTCATCATATAACTAACTATATCCTCAATGTCACCTAGTGTCCCCTTCTTGATCACCCTTTTAAGATTCAATGTAGTATCATTCACATATTCCTCAATAATTTTACCCTAATCAATATTCAAACCACCCCCAAGTGTAGGCTTGCCGCTCCTACTAGTTCCTTCATCGTGCACACTAGTATCAATATTAAGGCCAACACTCTCCTAGAAGTTAAGACATCATAACTAGATCCATATTGAGTAGCCTTAGAATCAAGCCTCTGTAAAGCTTCTAGCATGTCACTATTAGTAGCTACCTAGGATTCTATCCCATTTTAATTTGAGTCTGATGACCTAACCCAACTAGGAACATGATCAACCACTTGATTAAAATAGGTTTCCTTCATGACATCCCAATCAAATTTAGAATTTTAGAATCTAGCAACTGTGTCATGAATAATTCTCCGTTCATGAGGAGGGGTCATTCTAAGATTACCAATAGTATTTAGAAAATAATTGGAGGATATCTTCATCATTCTAATCTTTAAGAATTTTTCAAACTAAGCCTACATAATTTTTATTTGAAGATATATTTACAAAGAAACAATTCTATAGGTAACTTGAACATTGAAGTTAGTAAGCACCCTAACCTTATCTTTAAACAATTTTAGATTTATTTGCTTCCAAATGAACTAAAGGAATTTATTAGAGAAAAACAAACAAAAATTATGGAAAAATAAATGAACTTTATTTTTATTACAAACATAACCAAAGGCAATATTGACCCACATAATATCACATCCAAACAAATAACACCAAATTTTAAGGCAATAACTTTAGATATTAGTAATAAATAGACATTTAAAAATACATGCCCAATAGTTTACACATCACCATAAACCAAACATAAGGGTTGAAAAATTCCAAAATTCATAATAACATACCCAAAAACCAACTTATTATGCAACAACAACCATTTGAAACATGACTTTTTAGGTTCAAGACAAGAGGCCCAAACCACATGAAATCTGAAAATACATCTATAAAGGGGATCACAGACATGGAAAAGGTATTTAATGATAATACAAGGATTTTTTTATAAATAAATCTTGTTATATAATAAATTCATGTTGAATTCATTAATTGGTGGGCTGTTAATCCATTTAATGTTACCCCAAAACTCATCTTCCTCATTAAAAGCTGAGAAATTTTTTGTAGATAGAAGAGAATTAGTGAATAGGGTGTATGTCATTAATTAAGAGAAAGGAATTTGAAATATAATGTTAATTTCAATACATTAATCTCATCTAATTTGAAAAAATATGTCTCCTAAGCTCTTTAGACCCTTAAAGAACCAAATCAGTTCAAAACATTCCCTAGTCAGAACAAGAGGCTGTATGTTGATAGTAAGGTTCCACCATATGGACCTATACACATGACACTTAAACCCTATACCACTAATTATAGGAGGGAAAACAACCAAATGTTTTATCATTTTCCAAGCCTTCCAAATTGAATAAAATATAGGAGACCCTGTAACCTTAACAGAGAAAGAACTAGATAAGAGATTAGAGATATGTAGCCTTTTCCAATTTAATTTTCTTTTTTTTGTAACCCTCTCAAAATATTGTGTCCTATCAAAAATTTCCAAGGTTAGACCCCTTTTAAATCTATACTAATCCATTTGATATCAAGGGTAATACCTTGGAGTCTCAAGTATTTCATGCCTAAGACCCCCAACTTCTTGGGAGCATAACAAATCTTCCATGTAACTACATGCCTTTTCCTATTTCCATTATCATAAGACCAAAGAAAGTCTCTAATAATATTTCACAAGATTTTTATCTACATTTTATTGAAGATATAACAAGAGGCATAGTAAATACTACAAGGAAAAACACTTTCTAGCACACTTGGATTCTACTTAGAAGTAAAAAAAGATGACCCTACCATTTATCAATATTTTTATTGATATTGACAAATAACCAATCCCACATTTTTTTAAAAGAGCGATTAAGTGAAAAATGGATACCCAAATATCTAACCAGCTGGTTAGGCCCTTTACACACCCATACAAACTCCTATAACCAATCCATTGGCCTCTCTTTCCACTAAATCACAAAGGACTTCAGTATAACTTTAGAACTAGAGGTAGAACAATACACATGAAGCCTAGAGGAAAATTTATTCAAGTTATCTTCTTTGAGTAGGACAAAATTTGTGGTATCATTAGAAAATAAGACATCAATCAATTTAGAATCATCCAAAAATGTGAGACCTTTAATCAGGGGACCAACAACAGATCTTCTCAATAAAAAATGTAGGGATTTAGCCATAATAACAAATAAGGAGGGGGTCATGGCGTATCCTTGTCTAATATATCATTGAAGCTCTATAAACTCAGTAAGATCACCATTAACCTCAATAAAAATATAAGCATCTTTAAACAAAACATTAACCAATCTACATAATCTATCTTTAAATCTACAGGATTTCAAGATCAAACCAATATCTTTTTCAAGGCCACTCAATTCTATCTTAGTCATTTTCAAAGTTAAGAAAAATCAAATCAATATCTTTTTCTAGAATCTAGAGCCTAATGCATACCCTCCTAGCTATAAATGAGGATATCAAGGATATATTTACCCTTAACAAACCTAGTCTACATTTCTAAAATTATTAGAGACAACAAAGATGAAATTATCCTAGCCACTGATTTAGCAAGGATTTTGTAAGAGAAATTTATAAGAAAAATTGGTCTCTAATTTTTAACTTTAGATTGGTCCCCATCCATGTGGATAATCTTAATTACCCTTATATTTATTTTTAGGTCCAGGGATCCAACCTTAAACACTTCCTTAAAAATATCAAGACAATCATGCGTAATCCACTCTATGTTGATCTTATAGAACTCAATAGGGAAACCATAAATCCCTAAGGCTTTATCAACCTTAAAAGAATCAATTATTAATTTCAACTCATCCAAGGAGATCTCACTATCAGGAATACAACTTACTCTTGGGATAATTTATTAGAAATGCACCTAACACACAACTTCTTGTTATTCTCAATTTGAGGATTGGAGCCATTTGATACAAAGATACCAGAGTAGAAAGAGAAAAAGGATTTTTCATCTCATCTAGGTCACTTTAAATAAAACACCATAGTCAATCATTTGAATATTTTATCAAAAATGATTCATTTTAAAAAAAATGAAAAAATAACTTGGAATTTTTATCCCCAAGCTTAAGTCGGTTTAGCCTTGACCAAATCTGATCCCCTTGGAATAAATTCAACTAGTGTTTCCTAATTTGATGCTTGAAAACAAACAAATTATCCAAAAGGATACCATTATTAGGATCATTTTATAAATAATTTTTAGAAACAATCAATCTTTCCTGAATATCATAAACAACCTTTCTTCTCCTCTTGGCATTGAATTGCATGTAACTTCTAATTTTTTTTAGCAAGTCCATACTATGTTTCATTTATCAATCTTAGAGGAGGAGTCAATAGTAATCTTACCAATATTCTATGAGGTGCATATCCCCTCTTTGAAATCAAGGTCATTCAATAAAGGCACATTAAGTATATAAAGACCTTTCTAGTCATAAACATCCTTATTCATTACAATGTCCATAGAGACAATAATTTTTATGGGATGGTTGTAAAATATGGTAAAGGGGATAAATTTAAATTTTTTCCATTATCCTCCTAATGAATATTGAACAACCCCTTATTTAGATAAAGTTTGTCCAATCTAGAATACACTCTCCTAGGTTTAGCCTGATTATTGCACCAAGTGAACCAAATGCCTTACTTTGACTCCTATATGTGTTTATAGGGTCAAAGATCTTATGAATAAGATTAAATTTGGATGAAAAAAATATCTCATTACCTTTCCAAGACTGTGGCTCTCATCCTTGCTTGTCCTCTTTCTACTCAACCATATTAAAATCCCCCCAACAATCCATGGAACATATTTTATATTAGATGCAAGCCAGTTACATAAATAAGATATTTCCCTATAAACATTTGGAGCATATATTTTACAAACCCCAAAATTTTAGTTGTTTATTTCAATAAGAATCCACACTGCTCTGTGACATGGGAAAGAACCATGATCCAAGATAAACTCGATCCATTTGATCTTAAAAATAATTGAGGCCCTACATTTCCCTTTATTGTGCATAGTATAAAAATGAGAGGCATTAAGCCAAATGAAAGCCTTAACTTTATTTTTCTGCCCTTGTTCATGCAAATTCTTTTCCTCTCATACAATCTGTTATTGGTGCAAAAAGACTACTAAATTTTTTAATGAACTTTCTGTAAAAAATTAATAAACCATGGAAAATTCATACCTCTATGATGTTATTTATAATAGGCCACTCAAAAATTTCCTTTAATTTTTCTTCATCCATTCTTACACCATCTGCTAAAACTACAAATCCCAAAAATCCAAAAAATCTCAAACTATTCTACATAAACCTGTACTTCTTCAAATTTACATAGAGATTATCTTTATTAATAATTCTAATACCATTTTAAAATGCCTTAAATACTCCTCTTTAGTTTTAAAAAATATAAAAATATCATCAAAATAAACCACCAAAAACTTACTAATGTAATCTCATAGCATTATGTTCATTACCCTCATAAACGTGCTGGGTGCATTAGATAATCCAAATCATCACCATCCATTCATATAATCCATCTCTAGTCTTGAATGTTGTTTTCCATTCATCTCCTTCATGAATTCAAATTTTGATAGTAACCACTCCTTAGATCAATCTTGGTAAAATATTTTTATCCTATAGGAACATCTATCATATCATCTAAATGAGGTATAATAAATCTCTACTTGACTATAATTTTATTGATTACTCTACTATCCACACACATCCTCTGCCCTCCATATTTATTTGGAGTTAGAAATTCTGGTGTTACACAAGAACTCATGCTCTCCCTTACTACACCCTTTCTCATTAATTTAGTAATCTGTTTATTCAATTTTACATGTTTTATTGGACTCATCCTATAAGCTACTTTGATTGAGTAGATCTACTCTTAAAATTAAATCATTACGATGATGAATATATCTCTTTGGTGGTAAACCATATGGTAACTCATTAGGTATAACATATGTATATTCTTTAACCACTACTACTGCTTCTTCTGGTATTTTCACCATTCTATATCTTCTTTCTTCTCTACTAATACATAACAACAACCTACCATCTTCATGTCTTTGATAAATTATTTTGTGGAAAACATGATTTCATCTTGCCCTTATTATTTATCATGTAAAAAAACTACCTTCACACCATATTTATATAAACTATATGTGTTCTTTGCTCCATCATGAATTACTTTTCTATCAAACTACTATGGACTTCCCAATAACACATGACATGTATCCATTGGTATAACATCACACCATATTTCATACTTATAAAATTTTATTATAGAAAACTTGATTAAAAACTTTTTATCTATTTTGACTTCATTCATTTTCTTAAACCACAAAATTTGATAAGGATTAGGATGTTTTTCACACTACAAACCTAGTTTCTCAATCATGTCTTTAGAAACCATATTTTCACAACTACCACCATCTATAATTCTTTACATATCTTACCTCTTGAATTAAAACTTGTTAAAAAAATATTTATTCTCAACCATGCATAACCACCTTATTTATTCTACACATGTTCTTTCCTTAAAGAAATCAATGTTATTCTCATCATAAGATTTTCTCCAATATCTACTGCTGCAGCTTTAGTTTTTTACTTTTCTATCTTAGCCTCAACTAAATAGAAATGTGATCATTCTTTACTAGATTTGATTGAGCACTACTATAGGATTTTTATCTGACCTAGGGGTTTGGATTGAATTCCTTATTTTGCTTGCATAAAAATATTTGCTTTCTTTTGTTTTCACTTTATTTTAATTTCTTTCTATAACTATGCTCCAAATTTTAAAACTCATAAGAGTTTTCATTATGGGCAAAGTGGTAATTAGTTTACCTAAGTTATGGTGTGAGGGATACTTTTATAATTCTCAAGCCATTATAAAACACTATTTGTGTATTATAATTTTTGCGTACCTCATGTTATATAAGATATGCCTATATGTTTTTATTGTTAACCTTAGGAATCCTTTCAACTATTTTTAATTTTAGTACACCAGTAAGTGGTTAGCCCCAGGAAGTTATTTTCAATGTACCTAAGACACAGGATAGTGGAACTATGGGATGGTGGAAATATTTATAGTTAGTGCCCTTCTACGTCTTACTCATGCTATTTATGGCTATGATCACTATATTTGAGAGACTAAAAATCAAACACATATGCCTAGTTACATTTGTAATCCCATTTTCAAAGCTAAAGTTACAAAATAAAAAAACCATAAAAATGCTAAAATTAATAATTTACAATCTCAAGCCTTCCTCAATTCATATTGTTGTAATATCCAATCTAAACTAATACCTATCACCACTAATTTTCAAAGGGCATGATTGAATTTTTTTATTCTGTATGTCCCTAGACCTCAAGGTTACCTCACTCACCATCTTTCTCCTATTATGTGACCATAACTTATATTATATTTAAATGTTCATGTTGTCAACACTAGATGAGAATAAGTACCTCATCCACCACATCAAAACAAAGGTGGTCAACATGTTCCTCCTCAAACCCCTCCACCACCCATAAAGCATGAAATCCTATCTAAATATTATGATATCATCAATCAACTATGGAATACACCTTCTAAAAAATCTATTTTGGAGTTATAAAAGAGATAAACAAATATACAAAGATATCTTACATGAAATGTTGCACAATATATATCTTCATAATGATACATAACCAACATAATTTAATTACATCATGAATACAATGAAGGATATCAAAAAGGTCATCACCTTATATAAGGAATACTTATCTTCTAAGGATATCATAGATCAAGATATTACACTATTCATTCTATATTTGGTGAATGGAATGATAGCCAAACATGTGTTGATTGACAATGGTTCAGGGATTAATATTTATAGTTATACTTTCTTATAATAATTGGGTATCAATATGAACATCATTAAAAAATTAATATAAAATATCAAGAGATTTTATAATACTCTTCATAAAACATGTGAAACTATCGCATTGGATTTACTAGTAAGTACTAAGATGGTTCCTATTATTTTTCAAGTCATGCATAACTAATTACATTGCAACTTAATTTTGGGGAGACCTTATATTCATGCAATAAAGGATGTACCTTATAAATTCCATAGATGTATCAAATTTATATTATTATATATGAGCATACTATTTTAATAGATGATACGCCTTTCCAATATTGGAAAATTAAGCAATCACAAAATGAATATCATTCTATTATACCACTTACAAAAACCATCCCACTTAATTGGATGCATACATATGAGATGGATGAGTCAAGTATAAAACATGACAAAGTAAAAAACATGAGCATTAAATACAATATCAAAAAAAAACCACAAGTTATAGGATACAAGAGGAGAAAATCCAAGATCCCCTCTTTTGATTAATTATGAAGATCCTAATTACATAGTTATAAATTAGTATGATAGTGATGATGATGATACACAAGATATAACAAATGAAAAATTTCATAAGACAAATTTAAATTATATCGACCCAGAGGATTAATATTTCAATACTATATTCACACTTGTTAGAGTTGGAACATATCAAGATGATTTATATATGATCGAAAGGGATAAATCAGAAATTACTATAGAAACACAATATTCCAAGGAAAAATTAAAAACTATAATGAAAGATAATTAGCATAATCAGAGTGCAAACACTTATTGCAGTATTAGTTCACAATAAAAACAAGAAAAAATAAATATTTATGTCTAATGGTTACATTTATTCAATATAAGATTGCACATAGTTTCAAGCCTCAAAATTCTATAGTTAATGTTGCACCTCCTCATGAACAAGTGAAAGCAAAACACAAGAATAAATTCAAAAAATAATAGTTACAAATGGAATGAGGTGAAAAATAAAGGTTACATAAATAAAAAATACAAAGGGAACAAATTGATAATAAAATAACAAACACAAAGAGAGAAGTTGCAAAATAAAAATAAAGATAAGAAAGAAAGCATCCTCAAGAAAGGGATTCCCACAAAGGAAAATCAAAGTCAAGACATACTAAAAAATTATAATGTAGTTGCAAAGGAGGAATCTAATAATAAATTTTCACATCTAGAGCCTTTATTATAGTCTTCATATTGATAGTAATAAATGTACCAATGTCATAATTACCTCTTTTCATGAATCCACTATATGTAGAATGACACCTCCAATATTTTGGGTATGAAAGAAAAAAAATGGGTAATATTATCAGGATTAAATATTGCATTAGATATATTGAGTTTTCAATAACACTTAAGCTAAAAACATTTTCTATTATATTTCACATCAACCCTACCTTGGATCAATGCAAATAAAAACTAGGAAAATCATGGTTGTGAGTAATGGGGGTGATATTGTGTAAAGATCATGACTATGACACATTTGATCATGAAGTTGCAAGGATTACCATTTAAAGAGTGGATGAATATGTAGATCAATAATAAACAAAGGAAAATATTTATTTTGATAACATTTTAACAATGACAACTAATATAATCATTATAAAGACACATACTAAATCACATATGGAAAATCAAAAGAACTAAAAAAATTCAATATCATAATATGGTGTGGGTTAGTTTTATATATAAAGATGAAACTCATGGTAAGAGTGGCGTAACATAATCTAAGGATGAAGAAGACAATTATGACTATGATCATGACTTTACAAAATATTAGAATGATAATATTGATGACACAAGACCTCTATATCAACATCCTATCCCAATTAGTAGTTTAACACAAGATTTGACATGTAAATTACATATATATTATGGTAAATCCATGGGAACATCATGTTTACCAAGTCATTGGTCAAGCTTCAATATATTCTATTGTACATAGCTTCCTCATATCTAATTATTAATTTTATTTTTATTTTTTTGACACATGTATTTATTTGTGCTTACATAGACCTTTCTTCTCACCCTTGGATATGATTTATTTAACCCTTGTATTTTGATTGTCCATCCTGTCCTAAACATCTTGTAACAATTATAATGCACATCTTTTACGACATGTTGATTACTTATTTTGCAAAACTTTGGTTGTAATTTGAACTTAAATGATTGAATAATATTACTTATACATACTACATGATCACACATTAACTCTTGCACATTAGGGGAATGCAGATTCCTATCTCCATATATAATATTAAGCTATATTATTATAATACACATATTAAATGTGGGCATATTTCTTGTTGTCACTTTCTCCACATCACTATACTATCAAATCTACTAAAGATTATGTCTTGACAAATGTTACAAACTGTTTAGATCCCTTATTTTATTATATTATGGAAGCCTCACTACTTTACTTTGAATATTTTAAAAATATTTAAAAATTATGAAAAAATTCAAATAATGTAAAAAAATACAAAAACATTCAAAATATATTCAAAAAATAAAAAAACTATGACCTGAGAGGGACATGAGTTTCTAGTTTACTTCTTGACATGTGTTATGCATCACAACTTTTTTAGATAGCATAATATTTTTCATATGCACATGAATTTCATGAGGTATATGAGTGTGATACATGACATACATATCTATATGGAATCTTAGATGTTGGATTCTCTTATTTCCAATGACCATGCTTATGTTGGGGGCACATTTTTCTACATGTTACATTATTTTATTCGATATCTATCTATGACCTTTCTACCATGTCGATACAAACACACACACAAACAAACACATATTGCAAGTGCAATGCTAATTAATCATGTCTTACATTGTGCTACATGGATATATTATTTTGATATGATGTGATATTGATACATATGGGTGGTATATACCAATTTTCACTCATTCTGTGTTCTTTCAATGATGTTAATTCATTTCATGATAGGCTAGACATTATTTTCTCATTTTGTGTGGCCCTTTTCCCTTGTGTGTAATAATTTATTGATCATATCTATGCATTTTTTTCTTGGTATGTGCGACATTTGGACATGTTCATTGCTTGTGGCCCTTATCCCTATGTTTGCATGTATGTATGAAATTTGAACATGTCCCTTGTTTGTAACATTATTAATGTCCTTTATGTATGGAATTTGGTCTTATTTTTTTACAACATATTCATTTTCATTGTATGTGGAACTTGGAATTATTATGTGACACTACATAACATTATGTGTTTTGCGTGTTGTGTTTATTGAACTTGATTAGTGGTGCCATGATACATATCATGCACTTTTATTGTGTAGTCTAAATTCAAATATGGTCACTTTACTCTATACCTAATTTATATATCTCACTAGACATTACACTTATATGCCTCACATTTAATATGTTATGTACATGCTTCAATATTGATTACATTGCTATGATGACATATTGTTCACATGATAACATGATACTACATGATTTTATCTATATCATGTAATATAATTAACTCTTATTTTGAGATGAGTGACTTGTAGGATATGTCTCTCATCTCAAAAGGGGGGAATTATAGTGGGGTTGTCTTAGAGATCCAAGCCTCTATGCATAGTCAAAAATTAGATTTGGGACATAATATAGGTTTTAAAGAATCAAAGTAATTAAAAAATTAGATTTTATGACAAAGTAAAGGTTTTAGATATTAAAAATACAGATTTTAAAGAAAAAAAGTAATTTAAAAATTAGATTTTATAAAAAGGTACATGTTTCAATTATTCAAAAATATGATACATGACATATATTGGCGCATTAATATAGATTATGGGGCATATGACATGCATATGCACTCATTTTACAAAACATTGAGTATATATTTATACAAAATTGAATGCATATGTATGTGCATATGAAAAATAGTTACACGAACAAAAAATTATAGGTTTTACATATAGTTATAATTGAGCATATAGATGCTTAGCATTCTATATCTTTGATACAATTTCATGGGGCATGATACTTGTTCATACATATATGTGAATTTTTCAAAGTTCAAAAGGAATGATACTAGTTCATGAACATATTTACTAAGATATAGTTATAGATTCAAATGTATATGGTTGTTATTTCAATTAAAATATATTGAAAATAAGGTCATGACATGGTAATGAATATTCTTCATTCTCTTATGATCATGACAATAGAATCTAAATCCATTTGCAATAGTGTGATTTGTTCTATTATGGGTAATGTACGTTTGAGTCTAGTGACACTCAAAGGACTTGGTATTACTTATAAAAAACCCATTGTGTATTTCCATATTCTATTCTATACAGATGATGCATGCTCATTTCTAAGGACACTCAACAACCATGGCATCACTTCTAGTTAATTTATCATAGTTTCACCTTATTTTTTATTAGTACATTTGGTACTTATCCCATTTTAGGAGAGTTGGAGGAATTATATTTCTAGCTAAAGGGATTGATTAGTTATTCAAAATTGGGACTTGATCACTTTCAATTTTCCAATGGTTCAACATGATGATTCATCTCTCTAAGTGCTTCAAAAAGGGCCATATTTCTCTAATGCTTCATTTTAGTTTTACAACTTATAGGGAAATATGGTTTCATCTCCTTAAAAGTTTACTCCTTCCTTTCTCTCCTATAAAATTTTAAGTTTTAAAAGTTCAATTTTTTAGATTTTAAAATATGAACAAATGACTACTTCATGTGTTATTTTAGAGTTTGTTAAAATGAGTTCCCTGAATAGTTGGAGTATCCTATCAAAGATAAAGTGTGTTGTACACACTCATGTTTTAATTATTTCTTCTTTACTCTATTAATTTATTTACCAGGCTAAATAAGGAGAAAAAAGTGTAGACACCTAAATCTAGTCACAGGTTTTTGATAATATTAATTCTTGACACATCCTAAACTACTTGACTTGTGCCTAAATACATGAATCCTAGTCACCATTCCTCTAAGTCATTTATATATATGCATGATTCACCCTTTGTTCACCATCACTATCACAAAAATATTTCCACGTTAATAATGTAACCTCTTTGTATTATCCTCAAATTGTTTCCATTCTTAAGAAAGTTGACTTTGATTCTCTAGAATAGGTCCTCCTTAGGTAGATATTTATACTTCTGTGGACTTGTACACATGGATTAGCCTTGTCCCTATGCCAAGTAACTTATAGGTTCCAAATTAAAAATATCCATTTATGTCTTCCCACACATTTTAAAAGATTGACTAAAGGAAATTATCAAAAGGTTTCACTATATAAGAAAATAAAAACCTCATTTCAAAGAGACTTGGTTCCTAGATTAACACTATATATTGAGAACTTATACACTATTTCACATTAAAAAAAATTGACCTATTCTTCCCAAATTCAAAATAACTCACTAGGAGTAGTCACAAGGCAAGTCTAAAGCATCTCAAAACAATTCATGTTTTATCATTGTTAAGTATTAAATCTAAATATCTAGCTACATATATATAGTAAAGGAACACAATTTCACAATCACTCTAGGTGGGAGAAATATGTGTGGATTGATTCTCTCTTTAAAGTATATGGATACATAGTAAATGATCAATCATCAATGAGGTGATTGTGGCCATATCGTCCCATTACACTCCCCCTTCTTTTGCAGGTTTTTATCTCTCATAAAGACCCCTAGGATTTCCAAAGCAAAGAGAAGGAGAATAATGAATTTTAGATGGTATAAATAGAATCGATAATCTTAGCCTGCTCAATAGATAAAGGTGAAAAAGGTATATTAGTCATTATTTCATCATAGTTAATGTGGAAAAGTTCATATTTAATGGACATGGTTGGCCTACATTACTATTTACGGAGTGTGGGCCTATCCAAAAACATATTTAGACTACCTCTACTCTCGAACAATCACAATCTTGTCTTACCCTAATTTTCACTATCAAATATTAGTTCCATTTAATGAGAGAACATAAAATCTAAGTATATTATATTTGGATATAGTTATTATTTTTAGCACATGCCACTTGTCAATTTCCATTTTAGTTAATTCTAATTTAAATTTATATTTATGCTTAAATGTCATGTATTAAAATTTGAATAAATATCTCAAGTTTGTCACGACCCAACCTTGTGGCCATTATAAACACTTGATTATAGCTTGATTTATCATGTTTTGATATAACTTGGACTAATGACTGTTGATGTTGGTTCTATTTAAGATGGTTGATCTATGAGATATTTTGGGTAGCTATTGTGATTATGCTATATCATGATTGATGCTCACACTAGGTTTATTTTATCTTGATATATATGTTGCTTACACTAGATTCATTTTATGTTGTTATATATGCTAATTCAATTTAGTTACATTATTATATGTTATTTATTTAGCATGTTTCATTGATGCAAATTGACATTGACTACTCTTGTAGCTATTGATTATGTTTCATAGGGCATGCTTAGGGTCATGGTTATCAGTACTGACTTTGGTTCCATTTATAACTATAAATGACTATGCTTAAATTGTTACATCATGTTTAATGATTCATTTTAAATTTATTATTATTATTACATTGACATCATTTTGGTAATATTGATGTCTTATTTGGTGGATATAGAAACTAGGTCATGAGCTAGGCTCGATGGTGGGTTTGGAAATCTCAGGTATAATCGAGGGGTGATTGTGTAGTTGGAAGTCATCCCAATAGGTATAATGTGTATGATGTGATACTAAGCCACCATCATTTATATTTCTATTTTGTTATCATTTTTTGTCTTTTATTGATCTTGCCTTATATTGTACGTGTGTGTGTTATTATGGTTCCTTACTTGGAGTTAATGAGTTTTATTATCATTGTTGCTCTTGTCTATTCCTTTTGTGTTTGAAGTTATTTTTCATGTTTTGGTTATCTTACTTGGTGTAGTTGATATTTAATTACTAAGCCATAATGAAGTGGCTTGTTTTATTAGCCTGGTTGGTTTGGGTTCGACTAGATTGTATGGGTCTTTTGAATTTGGAAACATCATAATGGGACCCTTTTTTCTCTTCATAGAAATTGATTTACCATGAAATTTGATTGACTTAAAGAATTTTGATTATTATTATTATTTTAATGATTTTATTAATTAATTTAATTTAATGATTTTATTGATTATTATGAGTTGAATTTATGATTTATGTGATCATTATTATTTTAATGATTTTTTTCAATCAATATTATTGATCTTGGGTAGTCTCAATGATTTATTTAATTATTATTATTATTTTGTCTTAGTGGCATTATTTTTGGGGTTTTGGTTGACTATTTTTTTATATCATTTTTGCTTGGGGGGAGGCTTTCGGGGGTTTACTTGTGCCCCTCAATTTTCACACTTTGCCCTTTTTGGGGAAGAATATTCGGTTGGGTTGAAACACTCGAGGGGTCGTGCAGGGTTTGGGAGAGGAGAATGGGATATTGGAGGCTTTTTGGGTATGTGCTTGGGGATTTTTGTGTGGGCCATTTGGGCAAAAAGGGTAGCAGGCTATTGGAGTAAGAAACCCACAATTTTCACCACGGTGACCTACATTTTTTCCAAGTAAGTTATTTATTTAATTTCAGAGGAGGGACATCATATTTTCTTATCTTATTTGGGCATTGCTGCTATAAGACAAATGGAGAACTATTACAGATTCATGAGGAAGTTGTGAGACTTCCCCTATGAATCTTTAATGGCACCCAATTGATCTAAATCGATTAATTCCTTGTTAGGTGCTTTAGGTAAATTTGGCATTTGATTTTTGGGATTGCATTTTATTAAAATGAGTGAGAGTTTTAAATCTTGGATTTTAATATTAATATTATGTGTTATGGGGTTTGACCCTGTAGATTTTATGGGGATTCTAGTATGATATAGTTTGAAGTATTTTTAAAAACTGTATGAGTGAACTAGAGAATTATTTTATTAAAATTATGGCAGCAATTTATGGATTTGTAAAACCTTGTTAACCTTCCTACCTTATTTTAGATAAACATGAATTTGTTTTCATTGTTCTATTTACCTCAACATAGTTCTTAAACCAATATTATTTTTGTTAAATACCCATTGGGGTGACTCCTTATAAAATCAAAATGATGGGTATCTATCCGAGTTGCATATCTCCCACTTTACCCACCTATTGGGTCAATCCAACCACTCACTATCATTAGAATAACCTTGGTTAACTTCCAACCCTATTTTGGAAAAAATATAAATTTAATTTTAATTTCTCTGCCTCCCTCAAACTTTAGAAATCTTGTATATGGGAATGATCTCATGTGAGGTGTGTTAGAATAACTCATAGCGCAATACATTTTACTATTACCTATTATGTGGGATTTACAAACAAAAATTGATTTAATCTTATTGTTTGTAACCCTTTATTTTACTCCTGTTGGTTGGAGTTAGTTTTCCCAAGTGGTTGGGCTGTAGTTATCAGTGATGGACTAAAAATTATTTGTATTATGTTATGTTATAATGAGGTTTTATTATTATTTGGTTTCGGATTTGATTAAGTATTTGAAGAAATTAAATGTTGGTTGTACATGGTTATTTATAAGCATAACCAAGTCTTATTTTTATTAATGAAGGATATGTACTTCTTCTCTTGACTTGAATGAGTCGATTTGGCTATAGTAGATTGAATCTAGCGTGTTTAATTATTTTACACTTAGATAAACTTTTTGGGCTGAGTAATAGACATGGCTAGATCTTCTAGTCTTTCAAATTGAATACGATAGACTCTAATTTATTAAGTAAATCATCTTATATATGGATTCAAGGTATGCCTTAGGTATTGCTTAGGATGACTGGTTTGTTTGGGTGATATGGTTCTAATATTGTTTACATTAGTTTCTCTTCTCTTTTGTTGACTATTTTTATAAGTTATTATTGGTGTCTCAATATCTTTGTATACCTCTTACCTTGCTTGAGTACTTAGTTTTTAAAACCCTCCACCTAGATGATGGTTGAGGTGGTAAAGGCCATCGATAGTTGGATTCATAGGGCTAGTTTTTAGGGGTGTTGTCCTTACTATGTTCATCCTCTTCCTTTGATACACCTAGAATTACATGTAGTGGCATGTTTTTTGATTATATTTATTGGTGTATGATACTTGGTTAGCATGCTAGATTATAGTTGACTATCTATTTTATGATCCAATTCTATATTCTTATATTATGTAGTCTTGTAGCATATGATATGTTGGAAAGAAAAATATTATATATAATCTGATTATTGGTTACTATATACACATTGTGATAGCATAGTGATATACTTGTTGATGTGAATTATGCATGAAGTGGTAAAAGTTCTATTGAAACTAGTAGATGTAACTAAGATCTTTAGTTAAATTTATGCACTTTTGTACACACTTGTTATGGTGAGAAAGATGTATATGCAACATTTTTAGTTGGCTATTTCAGTTCTAGGTTTATGCTCTCATTACCTTCAACAATAATCTTGTTGTGCTGAACTAGATTAGCATTAGCTATTAGTCAAGCTTATTTCTTAGATATTTATGATTGTAGAATCTATTGGTTTTAGTATGTAGTTGAGAAATATTTAAGAACTAGATTTATTTTATTATTGACTTCAAATTTGAATACATTGTGACACAAATTCATGAATTGTGTTGACACCATGTTTTATGTGGTTGGTATGTAGTGCTTAGTTATGTTGATTTGAGCTAGTACTTGGTGTTTTTACATTTGTTATAAATTATTATATAGATATGAATCAAGTGATTTTGATTTGTGCCTGAAGAGCTTACATATAGGTTGTATTACTCTTTTTCTAACTTGAATTGAGAAGCATGCTGGAGGTTATATATTAACCAATGACATCCTTGTGTGAGGAGATGTCAATGGATAATAAATAATGAATTCCTTTGTTATATTTAGATTTATTATTCAATCATTTTGATCTTATAAAATCTCTAATGTGAGGCATTATTATTTGAAAACATGACCAGTAGTATGGTTATAACATGGGTTAAAACAGTTGTAGTAAATTAGATTATGCAAATAGTTCCTTGATGATAAAAAGCAATGTGTTTTCATTATAGTATTGGTTGCCCTGATGGTTGTGGTATCATTTTACGTGAACTTATTTTTATTGCTTAAGCAATGAAATAGAGCATGATTAATGGACTTATTTATATGGGTCTGTATGATTGATTATGGTTCACACCAATAAGGGTGTTGTAGTGTTATAGACTATTGGCAAGATTCATAAAATTTATAGTTTAGTTGTTCATAATTCAACCCTTAATTAATGGAATGCCAATTATATTGTTATTGTTTACATTAATTATGTTGTTTACAACTGAGTGGAGTTTCTAAATTTAAATTTAGTCTATTAAGAGCAATGTGATGCAAGGACCTAGAGTTGATGATTCTTTTACAGAATCCCAAATGGTAGCGTCACATTAATTGTTTGTATGAGCTGGTAAAACATTCTTGAGTCAGATGATTATTGGATTACAAGTGGATGTGTGTGCTTAAAATTTATAAGCTTACCTTTGGCATTGAATTTCTTGGTATGCCTTGTATTTTAATCATTAAAATAATGATTTATCCTTGTGAATGGTATGTAATCCCAATATTGGGATAAGGCATGAATATGTTGTGTAAAATTATAATGCTTACATTATGATCGGTGATTTAGTAGTCCACCTTGGTTATGATTTATTATATCATAGATTTACTTAATGGTCACTCAGGTTAATGGTTAAAACTAATTCAATAATGAAATATTTTGTGGGCATACACATATTAATTGATTGGTGTGAATGCATATGTTTTAATTGTAGCACGATAGTGTAACCAAAAGACAAGTAAGCAACATATGGGTGCAAGACCCCTATATCTGGCTTATAGGATGGTATATCTTTATCATGAGAAGTAATTGGTGTTTTAATGCCATTTGTATGTTATTTTATAGGATGCTCACTTGTGTGTTTTCATCCACCTTGAATTAAGTGCATTATGACTCCTCTAATTTCAATGAATAAGAATTCTCTCATAATGGAGTTATATCTTGTGTGTGACCTTCATCAAGTAAGAGAATAATGGTGTAATGAGCCCTAAAGAACTTTGGATCATGGTATAGTGATCTAATGGGGGTCACATAAGGATTGGACAAAGATTATGGTGACTTTAAGCTTATGCCATGTTTTTTCTAGTAATGGTTTAGAAAGGTCCACTTGTTGATCTCATGATGTGGTAAGACTTGCCTAGGAAAAGCTAGTGAGATGAATTATTCTGTTTGGTCATTTCAGACCCCCATGCTTAATTATTGCACTCCTTTATCTTATTTGCCTACTTAGTAATAGCTAGTGAGATAAACTCTAATATGCTTAATGCCATTCTTGTTCTTAGCATTGTCTATTTGGAATAATAGGGATGCTAGATATAATACTATTGGCATCCTATGCATGAATGAATTATTTAGTCTCTTGAACAATCAAACCATGACCATATGGGTAACCATACACTTAGGTAGGGATAACAATCCCTAGGTGGTCTGATAGAGAAGCCAAGGACTTTTGTGAGATTAAGAGGTTATCAGTATGGATCCACATACTGATACCCCCTTGAATAAGATATCATTCTAAGGAAAACATACGTTTTTATTGCATTTATAGTGGCATTTATCCCTAGGTAAGTGTCTAAGATGAACCAATCTAGTTATTGGTTACTATTACTTTATGTATTGATTGTTAAGATGCATTGTGTTGCATTAAAGTTATGTAGTAGGCCTTAAACACCATTTTGTTGAGTACTCTGAAAGATAATTCCATTTTTTTGGGGGTTGTTTCAAAGTTTTACACCTATTAGACAACATTCACATTGTTAAATACAAAATAAGGTACAATAATACATTTTGGAATTATTATTATTATTATTATTATTATTATTATTATTATTAGTTTAATTTATTTTTGGCTACATAATGGGATACAATAGTATTATTTGACTTAGTTATCATACTTGATATATCTATTATTACATCTTTCACTATCCATATTTGAGAATATAATCTGCCTTTATCATTATCAAGTCTATGATTTACATATTTCCATTAAGGGATTCCTACTCTTACCTTTATCATGAGATCAATATATATATATATATATATATATATATATATATATATATATATATATATATATATATATATATATATATATATATATTGCCATTATGGGCATCATAACCACATTCCTTGGATTCTTACCACTCCAATCTTTCCATTCGGTGGTATATTACACCTATGTGCCTATTGATATTACATTGTCTATATCAAGACATCACATTTTCCTCTTTACACCTAATCACATTGAAGATATCATATAGATACATCTATTACCATAACTTGTCCATATTAGAGAATCTCATTTGTACTCATTAGCTACTATTAGGGCATATTATTTGTCTCTCCCCTCCTATCCACTTACTTATAATATAGTAACAAATGAGTATTATGGGTATCAATGAGATGTACATGATGACATTTATTTTACAGGGTCAAAACATTAACTAGGGCCCACTGGGTGACCAAATAATATTTCAAAAAGTAACTATAAAATAAATACTAAAAAATAATTAATAAATTTTATTTTTGTAAAAATGTGGATGCCATATATATATATATATATATATAAAAGATACATTTTTTATGAATGTCAACCAACTATTTTTTATAGGGGAAATTCGAGTGTCTTTGTACTCTCTATGTTAAAAATTGAGACACACTATTATGATTTAACCCCTATATGAGTACACAAAGACATATTATTTATCTCTTGTACTACTCACAATGGGGCATATTATTTTACCTCACTCTCGATTATCTTAATCTCGCATATGCCATATTTTACTATTGATATTTACATGATGATATATTTTTATAGCTACATAAATGTGTTTGAAAAGTGATTTCGAAGATTTTAATATATTTAGATATTTTCTATGATAACACATGATGCACACTATGCTTTATTTTGAGATGAATCATATTCATGGCTATGTTCACATCCCTCATGTTAAAATGGGGCATGTATCCATATATTATATATCCAAATTAAGATTTTCATGGACTGTGATTTTACAAAGATTTTTTAAGAGGCACTAAATGTGAAATTTCTTGATCAATATGTAAATTTTATTTTTAAAGATTCACTCTAAAATCCTTTTGGTTTTAGAGTTCCCTTTAAAAATTGGTAGTGCCTACTTTCCAGTTATCAATCTATTGTATCTCCTTCGAGCATTTAAGCTCATCTAGTTAACGTCCCCCCCTCGCCCTACCCTAAGTACTTGAGTTTAGTGTTAATTTGATACTAGAGTTCCTATGAGTGACATCATGGTTTCCATACCATTGGATGTATTTATTCCTATACATATTTAAAAATTTTGTTATTTCATGTACAATGACTATCAATTTACAAGGGCATTGACTACTTGTATTAATCCATATTTACTTGCAGCTACACATATTTTTTAAATAATAGAGTGTTGGTGAACCCAATATAAAATATGAATCCTCACATCCCTATTAGGTAACATTCAGGTATGCATAAATTTTTTGTTTTAATTTGATGCAAAAATGCATTATGCACATGCACATTAAAGTGGGGAATTACATAAAAACCTGATTTTAGTACAAGGTTCATTATTACAATGATTTTAGTATGGTTTTATGCATATGGATCATTGGTTTATGTTAGGTACTTATTGGTGTCTTTTCTATGTTTTCACATCTCTTTTCTTCCTCATGTGGTCACACATTTTTATATTTCATCTATTTTCTCTCTCCTTTACATTTTCTCTATCTAGAAGCCTCTGTTTATCTTTCATATTTTGTTCTTGTGCTTGGGTCACAATTAGCAGTTCACCAATTTTGACCTAATCTCAACCAATGGTCCATAAATTATGACCCTTTTATCTTTGTGGACTCTTATGCCTTTCTTACTTTGTTATAGATGTGTAGAGCTGTGATTATTAGTTTGATCTCTTTTCTTGTGTTGATTTGGGTGAAAATAGGTCCTTAACTCAAATTTTAAAAATTTATATATACAAAGTCTCCTAAAGTATTTTAATAACAAGTATCAAACAAGTAATGAATAAAATGCATTCTAAAATTCTTATGTGCATTATCATATTTATAATTATGCTCTTCAAGAATTCAATCAAATGAAATGATTTAATTTTTTGTGTACTTATGCCAAAAAAAGTTCTAAATGGAGTTAATGCAGTTTCTCTTGATTATCTAAGATTCAAAGGTGAAGTATTGTCTCTCATATTGGGTTGGGATTGACTCACAATAACTACAAATATGTTAAGCCTTTATTTCAAGTATGTAAGATATGTTGATGTAACTTCGCAAGAGGTTTCCTAGTCTAACTAATTTGAATATTTTTATTTTTCTTGAGTCATTATGTAAAATTAGGTCAAAATATAAGAGAACAAAATTATAATTCCCTCCCCCCCATAAAATATGTATTGTGAGGCCAATTTTATGTTCATAGATAACTCTATTTAATTTATCCAAAAATCTACAAAATTGATGAATCAACAAAGGATAGAATCATCACCTAGGGAAAAAATTAGTGGACATGATTGATCACCTACAAATTTTGACCTAGACATACTCGACACTCCACTGATTCTAACCCTTTTATATGCTATGTTTAGATACCATGGGTTTCAATATGGTAATCTCAAAATCCTACTTCCAATCTCAAAAATTAGTTATAATAATTATGTTCATTTCAGTGTTATTTTCACCTCTTTTCATTTCATTTGCTATTTCTTGTTCAATAATTTCTTTGTATTGCTAGTCTATATTTTAGGAAGTAAATCAAATTTGAATATTATTATTTATTTATGTTATATCTTTCTTGTGTTTTAATTTTAACATATTGTGCATAATGTAATTCCCGTTGTGCATGATATAGTTAAAACAAATATAATAACACTGTCGAATTCCAAAATGTGTTATTTAAACAAATCAGAGTGTGTTATTTACTTATAAATTTTACAAAAATAAAGCTGCTTGTTGAATTTAGAATATTTGATGATGTTTTACACACAACTCCAAAAAGAAATATGAATAAAATGGAGGTACATAAATAAAAAAATCATGTCATATGCATATGCACGAAAAAATTAATACGTCAACAACAAAAAAGAGATAAATGTAACATTATATTTGAATATAACACATATCATATGAGAGATAAACGTTATTAGTTACTATGTTTTCACTAATTGATATGTTGAAAATTAACTTTTGCATATCACAAACACGAGAGATCTTAATTAAATCAACTAGTTTTTTAATTACCTTATAACATTTTACATATTTCTATAAAATTTTACATGTTACCTTTTTACATATGAAACATCGATATTATATTTATATATATATATATACTATTCTTCCAATCCAAATGTTAATGGTGGAGTTTTATAGTAGATAGGTTTAAATTAAAATTGCTAACAAAGCTACATCTTCTTCATTTATGGTTTCATTAGAAAATTGAAACACATATAAGCTACCTCTATTCACCTTTACATAATTAAAATGTACATTTTTTAAGTTACAAAATTCAAACACATATAAACTACTTCTATTCACCTTCACATTATTAAAATGTACATTTTTTTAAGTTAGGATATGATCAAGTTGAGGCTTAGACTTATAGACTGTTATAATTATGTTCTAACAACCAAAAAATTGATTTATCTACCTCAAATTAAGTTGGTTATGAGATTACACACTAATGTTCCATACTTGATGCTAGATTGTTTCCTTCAATCCATATATCAAGGCCATATACTCGACATGATGATGGGTTACACCAACACCCCCAATTATTGTACCTTTTGTAACACACCAACAAACATAGCCACATACAATACAATAACTAATAATTTTTTTTACAAGAAAATATAAAGAAAAAAAACTTGGCCATATTTTTTGAACTAATAGTTATACTCGTACATAATCTCTCATCAACTGTTATGATGTAGAACTATAAAAATATTAAATGAAGATTATTTATAAGATTAACAAAATTCAATACAAACTTATAATAAATAATAAAATTGATAAAAAAATAAATTAAACAAAAAAAATACAATAAATTTTTTATTAATAAACCTATTTAAAAATACTACACATTTAATAAAAAAATATCAATATTATTTAATTCCAACCACCAAGTAACATTAAAACACTAACAAACTTCAATAAAAATTTATTTTTGCGAACCCTAACAAACTTTACCTTCTCAAAAGCCTTTGCAAACAATTTTCATGATTTATTTTGTATCTCTTATGTCAATGCCAAGAATATGAAAGTAAAAATTAAAAGCTAGATATTATAATTTTGGACCCATTTAGTAGCTTGAAATCATAAGAAAATGCAGTACAAAATCAAGGAAAATTGAAAGAAAATGAGAAAATGCAATGCAATAGCATATAAAATTATAGAGAAATGGGATTCAAAATACAAATGAATGAAAGTCATTTGATGTCACATTGCCATAACTTGCAATGGCGCAGCGAAAGTGATAATAATTCTTAAAACATAAAGTGGTTAATGTGACTCACTTGATAGGCTATAGATGCACAATAAATACGATATATTAATGCTTACAAAGTGAAAATATCAGAAAATACTATCACAAAATATCTTAAAAAGGTAAATATATATATTTTTTAAGCGATTCTGTTTTTTTTAATTTGATGATTTTTGTTTTTATTCGTCACTTTAAATCCTAATTTCTATGGAAAAGACAATCACAATATAAATGTAACACAAAAGACAAATGGTCGGTGGGTGAAGACTAGACTGCATAAAAGATAAATATACATATTATTTAGAGGCGGCATATCATAAATGGAACAATTTAATTGGAAATATAGACTACAGGTTCATTGCTTTATATACAAAAGATTTTTTATGGATCTGTATATTCTCATGGACAAGCTATTCATTTGAAGGTTGAAAAAGAATGAAATAAAATATCACTACAAATAATTGAGTGCATTGTGTGAAAAGCTGAGCTAAAGTGAGTTATCCAAAACTGAAATGAATGAATAATTTTTTATTTCTTTCTGCTATTTATCCTCTCAATGGAGAATAGATGATGCCTGGTTCCATGTTTACTTAAGATGTTTTCTATTTTTTTTATTTCATCGTAGTTCGATCAACATTGTGATTGTGTTTATTGTATTTCTGATGATCTTCTCACAATAATAATTTCTGGAAATGGCAAAAGTTTAGGCACCTGGGTTTGGTGTGGATTTACATTTATAAGCCAACCTGACTGTTCCCCATCCCCAATTAAAATTTTTAGAGTACGGGTTGTTTAAGAACTCTAGTATCATCTCCAACTTGTTGTAGGATGCTGTCAAATTTATAACAGTTGCATAAAGATTGTAGGTTTATTTTTTCTAAACGATAACTATTCATTAAATCAGTTAATTTTTTTGGTTTTATTCGAAATTATTTTTAATAATAATTTTGTTTCAATTTTTAAATTTTATAAGAAATGTAATTTTTTTAATAAATTATGTGACCATTTTAATTTTAAAAGTCTCTTAAAATTTAATTAGAGTACTCATACATAAATTTGTGGTTTCCCCCCTCTATAAATAAGTTACAAATTATTTAAAAAAAACCTTAAATACATTATTTGAGAAGGATTAAATGATTAAAAAATAAGATAAGGAGTTTTAGTATGATCTCTAATTAACAATTTCATAAAGGAGGTGCAATGCAAATGTCAATAGAGCAAAAGAAAATAAAGGAGGTGAAATACTAACAAGAGATTATAGAAAGTTGATTGACATTATGTGTAACAATAATATAATACAAAGGAATTAAAAAGTGATTCATTGCCTTTATTCTAATTGTCTATACATATTTTTCAAGAGAAATTCTAGGAAACGGGATACTTGAAAATATTTAATTACATTCTACACAACATAATCAATAAATTGCATATGATGTATCCAAATATAGTTCAAATATTGGAAACCAGTAGTTCATTTTAAGTTACATGATAAAGATAACAAAATAATAACAAAAAAAAAAACTAAAATCAAAAGGGACAATTAAAAAAAAGTCATAGTATTAGTTCATGTGATTGATCACCAATTTCTAAATTAGTATCTACTTGAATGCACTAGGAAACTTATTAAACATATATTTACATCCTTAAATTGTTGTAACACAATATAAAATCTATATATGCCTTTAGGAAAAATGCTTCTTAGTCAAGCCTACAAAAAAATACAAATAAAAAACATGTTAAAAAATACTTTAATATTAAATATTTTAATGAAGCATAATAACATTATGTAAAACTTGTATTATTTGCATGCCAAAATTTTTAGTTATTTTAGAAACATTCACTACATTTGAAAGATCTTGTTTGTTTGCAAATATGATAAAAAAATCTCGTAATTCAACTAATATTATTTGACATGAATGTTCGAAATGATTATATATTTTATTTGCTTCTCTAACAATTCCATTTGATAACACGACTTTTTATATTTTCAACAATTCCAAAAAAGGGATAAAACAAAAAACAACTCAAATTTCAACTTTGACTACTCTATATTAGAATTTGATAAGTTTCACAATAGATTCTTCTTGAAGCTCATTGGATGCAACAATAGATCCTTCTTGAAGAAAACATGATGGCACATATCTACACTTAAAAGGAGAGGATAAGACACATCTCTAATATTTTTATATATTTTTAGTTTCAACGTCTCATTTGAGACAAGAAAAAACAACATTTTTGGTTAAACATGCAACTATTATGTATATATCATGCCAATATAAATGCTCTTAAATGAAACACTACCTAAAATATACATAGAAAAGATAATTATATAATTATAACTTAAAAAAACATTTTTTATTTTATGAGATTGACAAATATTCAAAAGAGTATGTTATCCTAAAGAAAAAAAATATCAATGTTTAAAAATTAAATAATACCCAACAATAAAACAAATATAAAGACGACCATCATTAACAATGAGACCATCATTAACAAGGGTTATTCAACTTTTTCTCAAATTTTGGTTAACATAGATTTATCAATAGACCTTCCATCTTAAATTGAATTGAATGTTAATGACTGGATTTGTACCCAATCTCTCTATTATGAGTGTTTACATTTTCTTTGTCGTATATACTTTGAAATAGACCATTTTACCACAACTTGTAGTAGACTTAAATGCAAGAAGGTGAATTCCTGGTGGAAAGATTCACTTCATGAGCATTTAAAATTTAAAGGTTGTAGTGACACTGCAAGTGAAGTACCATAAATGGTTATGGAAGTTCTAGATTCTGATCAAGGGAAACCTATTACAAGTGAGGAGAATTTCAAGCCTACAAACAATTTTGAGACAAGGATTACTGAGTTTTATGGAGTTTTGGCATATTCAAAATACGATCCGATTGAAAATTTAGTATCTCATGTATCAACCATGAACTCTTTGCCTATCAATTTGATTGAAGTCTCCATTCCTATTTATCTTGATTTAGGGGATGAAAAGGATTTGATAGTTGTGAGAAAAAAAAGAGAAAATTTCAACACAATAAGGGCCTTGAACCATCTAACATAACCCTTTGATCTCATAAAGGTGAAGGTGAGGGAGGATCTTAGTATTTTTTGAGTTGTTATCAATCTACAACATTTTTTTAGCTTGTTCTTTGTTCACCACTAGT
Source organism: Torreya grandis (assembly GCA_037957365.1). NCBI lineage: Eukaryota > Viridiplantae > Streptophyta > Pinopsida > Cupressales > Taxaceae > Torreya > Torreya grandis. Next base: position 476,316 of record JARHVA010001221.1, on the reverse strand, counting down.
AGAGGCACTTCATGTGATCCTTTATTGCTATATTTTTATTCTCCACTGTAAAAGGAAAGGGTCCCTTTCAAAACCCTCCTATTACCAATATAATAAAAACAAGGAGAATAAAATAATGATAAAAATAAAAAAATGTATCACATCAAGCAAGTATAAATTTACTTTGATTGCATTAAATATATACATTTTACAATGTTGCATTTTATTTTTCCTAATATAAAATCCTATACATTAAAATATTATATATACATTCCAAAAAAGTACAATCAATATCTATTAATCTCATTTAACAATTTTTTTCTTTATTTTCTCTTATAAATTTACGTGCACAATTAAGACAATTTTTTATTGCATGAGATTCAAAACCGTGATACCATTTTTTCTAATTTATACCCAAGTTCACATTTTGTAGGATAATGGAAAATATCATAAATAAGGCCAAAGGCTTTAGACAGAGAGCCAAGACTATAAAATTTAAACAAGTAAATAGTGCATGCTTTCAAAAAAATTGTGCAAAATTTCACCATCAGTTTTATTTCTAATGATGGAGTTTTATGTAGTCTACAATGAGATTTTTTAAATAAAAAATGCAACCTATTATCATTTTCATTCATCATAATTTGTGATATTGTAAATGTTATCTTGTTTATCTATGTATTGTTTGTTGCACATATTTTCCTATATTTGACATGCAATAACAAATATGTAAGTACTAAGAACAATAACATTATAATATGCTAGCTTTCACATTAATTGTTTGTTAATTAAAATGTAATATTTTAATCTATAGTGAATAAATCAATAAGAATAACAATAGATTTGATTTCAAACATTTTTTTTAATTGATAATTATTAATATTAATTGATGAAAAATTATTTAACATAATATCATATTTAATGGATGTTATAATCCTCAATAACATTACAAACCTAATAGATGAATAAAATATGAAATAGATAAATAAAACACGCAATATCATCTTCAATTTTTTTTTATCAATTATATAACTAAAAAAATAAAAAAAATGATATGCATATCATAATTATGCATCTAAATTTAATTATATTTTATATAAAATTAGACATCACAAGTTAATTTTAATTAAAAAATTATAATCTTTCAATATCATTTAAAGGAAAAAAGTATTCCTTATTATAAGAAAAAATAATGTAATAATTAAAATATTTAAAATTAAATATAAAGATAATAAAACATTCAAGGTTTCAAATTCAATTATACATGATTTACCACCCCCTACAGTTCATATCTATCAATTATATATCACATGCAATCTACTTCATTTTTCAACAAGGGACAAATATATCTATTAACTAAATATATCTATCAATTAAATATATAGATAATTTTTAAATTATAAATGATTAACTATTAATTAATTAAATCAAAAGGTAATTACTATACTTTTTTTTAAAAATAAACTATTTAATTTAATTGATGGAAAAAATAATATTAGACTCAAATTTTAAAATTTATTGTAGCTATGGAGAAAAATTCATTGAAATAAATAATTAATTAATAAATAAAGTAATAAAATATTCATTTGAAACTTAGTCAATTTCACATATCTAACAAATCAAACCAAACATTTTCAGTATCAATACATTTAAGAATTTAATTTTATAGGGATGATTTCCTCGTTAGACAATTTTAAAAACATCTATTTTAACACAATCTATCATCAAACTATTAAATAATTCCATCAACACACATCAATTACTAGCTTAAATGAAGGTTCATGTGCCTTAATTTAGAGGTAGATAAATGATTCACCTAAGTTTCTTATAAATAAAAAATAATAATGAAAAATTTAATCATTGCTTTTAAGGTCCTCCCTTGTAGATCGCAATAAAAATAATCATAACATAAATACAAAACCTAATTTAAAATATTTTTTTAGTTATTTGAAGTGAAATATTTATTAATTAAATAGAAATTATTTTTTACCTTATAAATTAAAAGAAGAAAATAAATAAATAAATGAAATTTTCTATCTCATATTTCAAGCTAAAAGGCAAATTTTCATAACTTTAACTTCAAAAAAAAAACATGAAAAATAAAGTAATCATCTTATCATGTTGGTTTTTTGGTATGCAAACTAATGCACAACACTAATCTAGGTACAAGCAATTTCTCACCAAATCAAACATAATACTTGCAATATTTTCATGTTCAAGACATTCAAACCAATGTTGAACTTCTTGAAAATTAAAAGAACAAAGAAATTAACAAAATATTTTTCATAATCCTTGTCTTTATAATATTTGGTAATCATTGAATTACATAAAACTATGTTTGTTTGATACATTTTTTATCAGAAATTGGGAGTCCGAAGATTTGAAATCACAAGTCCGTATATTTGAAATTGGGAGTCCGTAGATTTGAAATCACAAGTCCATAGAAATCCCACATAAAGAGGGATAATTGTTTGGTAATATCATGCCCCGGCCACATGGGAGAAACCAACCACTTTACCGAGACACATAGCTCGTGATCCATCTGCCATGTCCTATAATATGATAAACATGAGAATAGACATGCCAAGTCAAAGCTCAAAATTTGGTTCTGATAATGTTTCAAGTCAGAGTTTTAGTGGTGGCACACTGTAGATCTCTTTGAGATATTTTTGACGCATTTTTTAGAATGTAAATTTGAGTTTGGGAGCTCCTGTTATGGCCATTTGAAGATTGGTCAAAAAATGTCTCTTGCAACATGTGGCACGTGTTTAGAGGTTGTTTCGACATTTGGACCTATTGGAGGTCAACACTTGGCAAAATAAATGGTTAGATGACATGCCACGTCATCAACACGCCATGTGGACTTAAGTGTGAGATCAACTCATTGAGCAAGGTGGCGAGCCTGAGGGAGATCAGGGGAGTTCTTAGTCGAGTCACATGGAAAACTTCAACGGTGCCTACGTATAGGCTAAACTTAGCGCACAAGTCTCCCATAAAAAGGGCATTGACATACTCAAGGAGGACACCAAGATATTTTAAGAATGTAAATTGCCTTCCACATAGCCCATGTGGGATATGAATAAGTCTAAGCGCCAAAAAAGGAGGAAAATTCAAACTCAAGCATAAAGTGCCTAAAATAAAGGCTGACAGTTTGAACCCTTGACCTGTCACCCAAAAGGGATAGGCTTTGACCGCTTGAGCTGAGGGGGTCAAAGTGTTATTTAAGGCACGAATTTGTATTTAAAGGCAAGCTTCTGGTTGACTGTGTATGGGAGAATATAGACCCATGTACAATATTTGGTCATTTTGGAGCCCTTAGATGCCGAATCAGAGCTTGGAGTAAACTACAAAGTTGTTTAGAATTTTGATACGCTCTATGAAGTATATTAATTTACCCATTTTGGATAATTGGTGATGCTATTTTGAGCTATATAAGTTACCAATTTTGATTTGGAGAAGCCTCTACATGTGATTCAGGAAGGTGAAGGACGTGCTGAGTCAGCCAAGGTCTTTCAAAGGTCTGATCACTATTATTGCAGAGAGATATGATCTTTTTTTGTTTGTAAGTATTATTTTAGCTTGAAAATTTTAGCAACATTAATGGATCAGTTCGATAAGACCCTAGGGACGTAGAAATTCTGAACCTCGTAAACAATTTCTGTGTTTTGATCTTTGGATTCATTTTTGCATTTTAGTTTTAGTTATTATTCAGATTATAAATTCATATTTTTAATTAGAATGCAAAATTTAATGAATTGATCAGTTATGGGAAATTGGATAAAATTGAGAATTTGAAAAATCTGATGGTTTCAATGGATATTTGATGTGATCTATTAATTCACCTTTATTTCAATTTTGAAACTTGATTTGGATCAGATTTAAATCAAATTTAATCATTCCAACATCTTTTAAGTTGAGAAATTTAGAATCCATACTTTTAAAATTTCACTTAGAGTTTATCAGTGGAGTTTGCGGATCAAGTTGGTATCAGAGCAGTTAGAAAGCTGGGTTAGCTTTTGATTGAGTTTTGACAGTTCCTTTTAGTTTATTGGTTATCCATATCACTTGATTAGATTGTATTGTGCAGTTGTGGAATCAGTGTGTTTGCAGGAAACTATGGGTAAGTTGTCACATAAATCCAAAATAGAAGAGCTTGAAAGCATCAATAGCCAGATTCAGGATGAGAATGCATTCCTGAGATGCAAGCTCTATTCCCTTGAAGAACAAATTGCAAGTTTGAAATCGGAGCTTGAATCCAAGGATGAGCTCTTGATTAGATTGCAATGTGGTGAGTGTGAAAAGGTAAATCCTTCAACTTTAGATGTAGAGACTATGACTGAATGCAATGTAAGTTTTTCACCACATGAATCTTCTACTTCTTTTCATTCAGATTCAGATTCAAGTAATGATGCTTTTGGTAGTTTTGAAAAACACACTAAGGGTATAGGATACAAATTTTTAATGAAAATAGGATTTAATGGAAGAGGTATTGGTCGAGATGGCCAAGGAATTACTAACCCAATACAAGTAGAGCATATATCTCTTCATGCAAGTTTGGGTTACACTAGTGAGCAGGTGGAAATTGGAGAAACTTCCTCCATGGCTAAAGGAAGACATGCTTCTAATAGCAAAGGACTGAGGCCATTAGTAGAGCATGTACGGTGTAAGAAGGAAGGTAGAAGAGGTATTGAGATTCCACCTCCTAGTTCCTACACTAGAGTTAGCACTGAATCTTCTGATCCACTTTTTATGTTTGAGAAATTTGGATTTAACATTCAAAAGATTATGTAATCATTTCCTTGCACTTTTTGTGGGATGCATAACCATAGTGTTGCATTTTGTTGGAAGAGACATACTATGATTAAGCAGATTGCAGGTGTTAAGAACCATTCTCGTCATGACAAAGCGAGAAGAGGTAAAAGGGAGACCTCACCTAAGAAGGTTGTTTTCACTCATTACCAATGAGTGGACATCAGAGAGATCATTGTTCTAAACTTCAATCATCTTCTCATTCTAAACATGGTAAAACTAAGATGATTTATCAACCTATTAATAACGCCAATGAAGTCAAATCAATCCATAATGATGTTAAAGAATCCACTAAGACAATCAATTTCACTAGGAAGAAAGAAATGGTTAAGTGGTATATCACTGCATTCTTTTTGCAAAGCATGGTTATGAATTCACCTAAGGGAATGAACAAGTTTTGATAGATGTAGATTAGAGTTGGTGGGAACACTTCAAGATAGGTTTATCATATGAAGTTTTTCAATTCTCACTTTTTGATAACTCTAAGTTTTTGAATCACCTATTTATGCTGTGTGAGTTGTCTAGAGGACTTGAACTCATTTGATTAGTTGAAGATAATAGCAGAATGCATGTTGTAGGTTGAGTTAATTCTTTGCAACACTTATTTGAATACTATTTTGAATGTATCTATTTTTGGCACATGGATGTATAGATGCATTGTTAAGACCCTATGGGCATGTTTAGATGTTAGGCAACATACACTTTTGGTTGTTTGCATTTGCTTAGCATATAAGTCCCATATTAGGGCATTGTATTGCAACATGTCCACAACATTTATTGTATGTTGTCGACATTATAAACTTGTTTTGTAATTACATTGGGGATTATTTCAGTTTTTGATAGTTCACCGCTTTACAGGATGTGACATGGGCATGTAGTTTTGGTATGTTGTAATCACTTTGGCAGTTGCAGATTCACTTACTCATGCCTTTGGATTAGGTATTTTTGAAGTTTGATTGTGAATCATTTTAATGCAATTATTTATACCTCTTGCTATGATTGGGTTCTATTTTCATGGATGCAGTAGACCAATTTGCAGTTTCAGGGGAAATTGGACTTTTGGAGACCAAAAGCCCTCCATTGGGGAGGTGTGATAAAAAATTGGGAGTCCGTAGATTTGAAATCACAAGTCCATAGATTTGAAATTGGGAGTCAGTAGATTTGAAATCAAAAGTCCATAGAAATCCCACATAAAGAAGGATAATTGTTTGGTAATATCATGCCCTGACCACATGGGAGAAACCAACCACTTTACCGAGCAACATATCTCATGATCCATCTGCCACGTCCTAAAATATGATAAACGTGAGAATAGACATGCCAAGTCAAAGCTCAAAATTTGGTTCTAATGATAGTTTCAAGTAGAGTTTCAGTGGTGGCACACTGTAGAGCTCTTTGAGAGCTTTTTGATGCATTTTTTAGAATGTAAATTTGAGTTTGGGAGCTCCTATTATATCCATTTGAAGATTGGTCTATTAGGTTGTGGAGCTAAAAGCTTCACCAAGATGCAAACAGGAGGATGCAGAGTTGCGGGGAGTTGCAGAATCAGTTGTAGGGAAATCGACGTCAGTCTGATCAGCCGACGTCAGTCAGATGGCAGTGAGGAAGCAATCAGCGTCGGTTACCAGTCGGCTAACATCGGTCATGGAGGAGTCGACATCGACAGCCTGTGCGTGAACAGGCAGTTCGCATGTTGATCCGGAGAGTCTATTTTTGGACTGTTAGTTTGCATGTTGAAGGCTAGTCTTAGTCTTGAGTTGCGTGTCTAATTATTGTAATTAGGTTAGTCTAATTATTGTAAGCATGAGATCTATATATGGACTCATGGGCTGTATTGTAAAAGTGTGCTAGAAAGCCATAGAGCTTTTAGAGAGAGCTAGTGTAGCTCCTCCTAGTTTCAAAGGGGTGCTGAGTGTGTATGATCAGGGAGAGTTGCAAGGTCTGCAAGGTCAAGGAGCTGATCCACCGGGGTACTGGTTGAAGAATCATAAAGACTTGGTGAGGCAAGGACAAGGGTTCTTCAGGGGTGTAGAGATATCTACATGGTGAGTAAGGTCTAGTGATTTGTAGGTAGCAGAGAGCAGGTGATCTACTTGGAGTACGGTTGTGTACTTGGTGAACTGGTAGCGTGTTACTGACTAGTTGGAGAGGTGAACATCAATTCTGTATTAGAGTTGATTGTTGTGACTGAGAGAGAGAGAGGGAAGAAGGTCTTGAGGTGTGGCGAACCTTTGAGGTGGAGGAATAAGTGGCATCTTCCTTATTGTATATTCTTCTATGTGATTATTAATACAATTGTGTATTGTCTCTCAATTCCTGTGTTGTTTCATATTTCTAGTTACTTATTGATTCTGGTTAAATTCTGTGTTTAGTTGCTAATACAAGAAGTAATCATATGTGCTCTATTGGTAGAGCAAGATCCTGACTAAGTAGGCATCGGAGCATGTTTATTGTTATAGGTTCCTTGACAAGTTGGTATTAGAGCTTTTGGTTGGGTTACTAATAGGTGGTTTCAGATCTGGTAGTGTTTTTGATTACAGGTCACTCGCAGGGGTTTTAGATTGAGTGGGAGTATAGCAATGGCAGAAGAAATTAAACTATGAATGGAGAAACTGAGTAGCACGAATGGTCTGATTGATGGAAAGAAAGAGCAGGTAAAAAGAGATTGTTGGTCGGTAGAAGATCAACGCATAGAAGCATATGTTGCAGGTGATGTTGCACAGGGTGTTCTGGATAAAGTGGAATCTTGGTTCACAGATTCTTTTACCTCTTTCCATGCAGTTCGAAATAGAGCATCTTTTCTTGGGTATGTCTTTGGAGACTTTGGAGAGATTTATTTAGGAGTTGGAGAGCCTTGTTAGATTATTGACGAAGGGGAAGTGAAGCTAAAATTGCAGATGGACGACACACAGTGGTTGAAGGAAGTCATGTAGGTACCAGTCTTGGAAATGAGTCTAATTTCTTTAGGAAATTTGGGTGATGGGAGATGTACTATAACTCTCACAGCGGATACACTTGAATTAGATGGTGGTAAGAAAGTAGGTATCCTTTATCTATCTACTTATATTACTGATTCACCTTCTATTACAGAGATGTGGCTTCGTAGGCTTGGTTACATATGTAGGAGGGGAATGCATGTTCTGAAGTGGAAGACAGAGGTTTTTGACAAGCTAAAGAACTGGAAAGCCTTGGTGTTCATGGAGAAGATGACGGACAGAGATCAGGTGAGGGAACTAAATTATTCTAAGCAAAGCAAGGTTGATTTGATTAGGACTTTGATCCATGGAGAGTTCGCGGGTAAAAAGTTATCACTCACAGACGAACACAGGTATCGGTGTTGGTTAAGCAGTAACCAACGTCGGCAACAGGAAGACCGACGTCGATCATGAAGGAATCGACGTTGGCAGAAAGGATACCGGCATCGGCCAGGGAAACGACATCGGCAGTCAGGGTCAGTGCAGGAACCGACATCGGTCGGGAGCAGACTGGGAGATGGCCGAGATCGGTCACTGGAACAGATATTGGGCGGACATCAAGCTATCAAAAAGTCTCAAATGCTCATGTCGAGGTCAGAAAGGGTAAGTGAACCTCATATTCATTGTTCACCTTCTTTATATTGCTTACTGATGGTCAAGAACTAGGAAGACGTGAAGAGGCAATGCAGGTAGAATCCAGATTTAGTGGGAGCTTGGCATGGATGAGGAGTGTGAGTCCTTGGAGAAGAACCAAACAGGTATTTCTTGGTAGAGTTGTCAGCTGGAAGAAAGCACTGAGAGACGGAATGGATTCCCGTTTTAGAGAAGAGAGTGGATGGACACATGAGACAGAAGGCCAAGGTATATGGTCTTGAAGAAGCTGCAGGACAGTGGTACAGGTTTTGATAGGTGGATGACTAAGCATGGCTTCATTCAATGTCAGTGTAACTATTGTGTTTATCTTACCAGGTAGATGATGGTCGCAACATCATATTGTTACTGTATGTGGGTGATTTACTAGTTGGTTTGTACATACAGGTATTTGCTGAGCTAAGAGTAAGGTTAGTTTAGAGGTGTGTCATAAAGAATTTGGAGTAGCGAAATTCTTTGGCATAAGAGTCATGGAGATTTTATCTCCAGTGGGAGCTGATGTGAAGACGGTGTTGGCAGGGTTCATGATGCAGGTTGCAGAATCAGAAAGCACACCAATGGCTGGACAGTTCAAGCTTAGCTTGAAACAGGGTTCGAAATCACATGAGGTCTAGTGTAGACCTGAGTTTTCCCCAATCAGCGGGGGTTGTCAAAAAGTATGGAGCCAATTCGGGGAAGGAGTACTGGAGGGCAGTTTAGTGGGATCAGCAACAGGGACTCTTGTTATGTAGGGTCAAGGTCTTCACTACATGGATGTGTAGGTTCAGATATGGCAGGTTTCTTGAATGACAGATTGTGGTTGGTCTTTAGGATGGATCTTGAAGAGGGATACAAGCCAGGGAATAATTTAGACGGTGTACAAGTACAGGGATAGGTACAGCTATTTATCTCCAAGTGGGAGATTGTTAGGTTGTGGAGCTAAAAGCTTCACCAGGATGCAAACAGGAGAAGTTATGGAGGATGCAGAGTTGTGGGGAGTTGCAGAATCAATTGCAGGGAAACTGGCATCGGTCTGATCAGCCGATGTCAGTCAGATGGCAGTGAGGAAGCAACTGACGTCGGTTACCAGTCGGCCGACATCGATCATGGAGGAGCCGATGTCGGCAGCCTGTGCGTGAACAGGCAGTTCGCATGTTGATCCAGAGAGTCTATTTTTGGACTATTAGTTTGCATGTTGAAGGCTAGTCTTAGTCTTGAGTTGCGTGTCTAATTATTGTAATTAGGTTAGTCTAATTATTGTAAGCATGAGATCTATATATGGACTCATGGGCTGTATTGTAAAAGTGTGCTAGAAAGCCATAGAGCTTTTAGAGAGAGCTAGTGTAGCTCCTCCTAGTTCCAAAGGGGTGCTGAGTGTGTATGATTAGGGAGAGTTGCAAGGTCTGCAAGGTCAAGGAGGTGATCCACCGGGGTACTGGTTGAAGAATCATAAGGACTTGGTGAGGCAAGGACAAGGGTTCTTCAGGGGTGTAGAGATATCTACATGGTGAGTAAGGTCTAGTGATTTGCAGGTAGTAGAGAGCAGGTGATCTACTTGGAGTACAGTTGTGTACTTGGTGAACTGGCAGCGTGTTACTGATTGGTTGGAGAGGTGAACATCAATTCTGTATTAGAGTTGATTGTTGTGACCGAGAGAGAGAGGGAAGAAGGTCTTGAGGTGTGGCGAACCTTTGAGGTGGAGGAAGAAGTGGCATCTTCCTTATTGTATATTCTTCTGTGTGATTATTAATACAATTGTGTATTGTCTCTCAATTCCTGTGTTGTTTCATATTTCTAGTTACTTATTGATTCTGGTTAAATTCCGTGTTTAGTTGCTAATACAAGAAGTAATCATATGTGCTCTATTGGTAGAGCAAATTCCTGACTAAGTAGGCATCGGAGCATGTTTATTGTTCTAGGTTCCTTGACATGGTCAAAAAATGTCTCTTGTGACATGTGACATGTGTTTCAAGGTTGTTTTGACATTTGGACCTATCAGAGGTCGACACTTGGCAAAATGAATGGTTTAAAAAAAATGGTTCGATAACATGCCACGTGGAGTTAAGCATGAGATCAGCTCGTTGAGCAAGGTGACGAGCTCGAGGGAAATCAGGAGAGTTCTTAGCCGAGTCACATGGAAAACTTCAACGGTGCCTACGTATAGGCTAAACTTAGCGCCCAAGTCTCCCATAAAAAGGACATTGACATATTCAAGGAGGATGCCAAGCTATTTTAAGCATGTAAATTGCCTTCCACGTAGCCCATGTGGGATACGAATAAGTCTGAGCGCCAAAAAAGGAGGAGGAAAATTCAAACTCAAGCATAAAGCGCCTAAAAGAAAGGCTGGCAGTTTGAACCCTTGACCTGCCACCCAAAAGGGATAGGATTTGACTGCTTGAGCTGTGGGGGTTGAAATGCTATTTAAGGCATGAATTTGTATTTAAAGGCAAGCTTCTGGCCGACTGTGTATGGGAGAATATAGACCCGCGTACAGTATTTGGTCATTTTGGAGCCCTTAGAGGCCGAATCAAAGCTTGGAGTAAACTACAAAGTTGTTTATAGTTCCGATACGCTCTGTGTAGTATATTCATTTTCCCATTTTGGAGAATTGGTGATGCCATTTTGAGCTATATAAGTTACCAATTTCGATTTGGAGAAGCCTCTGCGTGTGATTCAGGAAGGTGAAGGATGTGCTGAGTTAGCCAAGGTCTTTCAAAGCTCTAATCACTATTATTGTAGAGGGAGATGATCTTTTGTTGTTTGTAAGTATTATTTTAGCTTGCAAATTTTAGCAACATTAATGGATCAGTATGATAAGAACCTGGGGACGTAGGAATTTTGAACGTCGTAAACAATTTCTGTGTTTTAATCTTTGGATTCATTTTTACATTTTAGTTTCTGTTATTATTTAGGTTATAAATTCATATTTTTAATTAGAATGTAAAATTTAATGAATTGATCAGTTACGGGAAATTGGATAAAATTGAGAATTTGAAAAATATGATAGTTTCAATGGATATTTGATGTGATCTATTAATTCACCTTTATTTCAGTTTTGAAATTTGATTTGGATCAGATTTAAATTAGATTTAATCATTCCAACATCTTTTAAGTTGAGAAATTCAGAATCCGTACTTTTAAAATTTCACTTAGAGTTTATTAATAAAGTTTACGGATCATTTTTGTATGATGCATATAACATTTATTTGTTCTAACAAACTTAAAATTGATTAAAAATGTATTAATGAGAAATTAAAAGAAAAAAAACCAAGAAAAAATTAAACATTTCAAGCTTGTAAATCAAGCTTGAAGGTAAATATTTATACCTTTAATCCTTCCTCTCTCCCCACACCCCCACGCCACCCTCCCCCGCTCCACGAAATAAAAAAAGAAAAGAAAAACAAAGTATAGAAAAAACAATCATCTCATTGAGTTGGTTGTGTTACATGCGAAAAACCTATTAACTTAATTTTTTTCCACCCAAAACATTAAAATCATTATTAATTATTTAAAAAAAAAAAATAACAAAATAAACTCACAATATATTTTTCATACCCTTGAATCAAGGGATAAATTGAGTCTACACAAATAGAACTCAAAATAATAACATAACATTGGAAGACATTACGTTAATTTGACACTTTTTTTCACACCACATATAGTGACATTGCTCATTGTTTAATAACACAATCAAGGGAATTTATGTATTTTAGGCACACATTAAAATATAATATTAAAAACCATTGGTTATTTATAGAACAAACTTAATATCAATAGAAAACATATTAATATTATTGGTGTGTGATTCAAATTAGAAGGTTAATCCATGCGATCAATAGGTGACATATATATGTATATATTATAATTGTTAATACATTATTATATAAATTGTAATATTATAAAATTCTATATTATATACTAATAATATTAGCAACATTATTATATATTATTATTATATGAAAAATATAAACATTATTAAATATTAATATTATATAATTATATAATTTTTTTAATATAATATTTATATAATCATATATAATATGATATAAAAAAATTGTAATGTAATAATATAATATTATATTATATAAAAGGCAACCAAATAATTTTGAATGTGTCAACTATAATCAAAAGCCTTTCCACATGGCCATGTCCTTATGGACATGAATAAAAATACTACAAAAAGTTCTAAAAGGGGCTTCACTAGAATGAAAAGGCCACCACATGAGTTTTGTTTCTATGAATGCTTAAATTTAATTTGAAATTTTTTCTCTGCCTAAGAAAAACCTTGCATTAATTTAGATATATTTCAAATATATAGGACAACATGAAAATGATAAGTTAGGGCCTTAGTAGAAATGAAATCACAACCCTACAAACCTATACAAAGGTTTTCAAGAGGAATGAATGAATTGCATGGGTCAAACATATATTGGATAGGCATAAACAATTGTGAAAAAATCATATTATCATCCAAAAAATAAAGGAAAAAGGAATTCACTAAAAAATGGCCTAAAAAAATAGATTCACTAGATTGCAAACACCAATGCAAAGTTTTTTCCCCACAAATGCTTGAAAAAAATGATTAAACTTATTTATTTGAGGAGAACCCAAGGAAAGGTTAGAGAGATCCCCAAATTCATGCCATCACAAGAATAATAATATAGGTATCATGTAGTAACAAAATCATGACCTTGCATACATGTATAAATGTATTTGAGAAGAATACATGACATTCCATAAAAACATATTTTCTAAAACTGTAAACCAAAGAATTCAAAGGCCAATGTAATAGTTTTAAATCACAAATGCTTAAGACTAAATTGAGAAGCCTTTGCATCCCAATAAGAACAATACATCATGATAATTATATCTTGTAGAGATTTCAAAATTCAGGACAACATGAGAATGATAATATATGGCTTTGTCTATATAGACATTTTTTAGAAGAAGAAATGTATTGGGTAGGTACAAAGAATTATGAACAATCCATATAGTCAATCAGAAGAAAAAGGTAATCCTAATATATGCTATTATTTTCTTAAACTTACAATATGGATAATTGTAAAAAACATGATCCTCATATGTCTTACCCAAATCTAAAATTGTTTAATTTCATACAACACAAAAGGGTATTAACAAAATTCTATTTATAAGAAGCCACTAATTCCATGTTGTCAAACAACATAATAATTTAAAAATAATGAAATAATTATACTATAAAGTTTGTTTGCAGTTCAAATTGGTTTATATATAAATATCACTTATTAACTAATGAATTACCTAATAAGACTCAAGTTATGACTCTAGCCATAACATGTCCTTAACTACAGTTTATGCTTCTCATCTATCCAAAAATGTGGAAATTCCATTGGATTATCATAAACACAAGAAATAAATGAGTTTAAAAATTGTGCTCGCATGGGACTAAAAACATCACTCTCCATCATAAAAAAAATACTTCTTTCTATTTAAAATTTGACTTAATACAAGTTTAATATATTAATTTTAATTCTCAATTATTGTCTTTTATATTGCATAAACATTTTAATGTCACCTATAGATTATCCAAGAATAAGATCATTGATCTTGGCTTGCCCTTAGGTTCTTCTCCACCTTAAACTAATCTAAGAGCAAGGTTCTAATATAATATCTTGGCTCAGATTAAAATTTGCATTCATGCTTGGTTCAAAGAGGAACTTTATAAGAATAAGATCATTGACCTTGGATTACCCTTAGGTTCTTCTCCACCTTAAACTAATATAAGATCAATGTTCTAATATAATATCTTCTCTCAGATTAAAATCTACATGTAGACCACACCCTAACATTCATTCTTGATTCAAATAGGAAATTTACAAAATTTAAGAGGGGATAAATATAGTTTTGACAAAATTTTTAAAAAATTTAAAGGGCAACAAAAAAGTGAATGTAGACCAATAAAAATATATTTCTTCAAGTATTCTATGGTGAAATGAATAATTATAAATAAAAGGCAATACTCAAGGTCCAAATGCTTCTAGGATTCCTAAGGAAATAAAAATGCTTAAATGTAGAAAATAATGTACTAAAAGCAACATGCACTCACAAGTAGTTACAACATTTTAAACTTATAGAAGTATGAAAATAGATCAAACACCATACATAGATGATAACTTTAAATATATTGATAATCCAAAAAATAGAAGCACAAATTTTGAAAATAAAGGGGAAATATTCCATGTTACTATAAGACATATGATTATATTGCACACAAATAAAAATGATTATAGTATACTTTATAGGGAGGGAGACTAACATAAGCGCTCAGTGCAAGCATGGCTTAGTGAATTCAAGAATAAGTTTTAATTATCTACAAGTCTAGAATATCAATGATTTAATCAAGGTATTTCTTGATGCAAAATATTGAAACTACATTAATAGGGTTTTGTTTACAATAACCCAATGATTCCATGCCATCAAACAATATAATATTATAACACAATGAAAGAAAAACTGATTATTTAATTTATTTAGAGGATTGGTCCTACCTTCATCTTATGCTAACTTTGATCAGAACTTGTCCGTACAATTACCCATGAGATGTCTTCTCTAAAACCATAAAATAGATCTAGAAATTTCCTTATTTTGAAATCCTTAATCAAAATTGATATTATCATGATATCAAACTTTCTCTAATAGATGATCTCATTTATAGATTAGAGTTTTTTAATATGTTGGTAATGCCACCATTTTTTTGGGGTTAATAACACATCACTAAAGCATCTACATCCTTACATACACATTGAAATTATAAATTATAAATATTAATGACATTTAATGTAATAAAATAAATATGTTTAGAAAAGATTTACCAGCTTGGAAAAATGTATCCGTGCCATTGATTCAATTTATTGATCACTCACCATTTCATATTTTCCTCCTAGCCACTAGAAGGCCAATGCATCTTGGTCAGCCACCATCAGGACCTATTACATGGATACACCAATACATTCCACACATTAAAAAACATGTAAATGTGATCATATTCATTCTCCAACATCTAATGTAGATCTTTGATCAATTACAAAATATTGAACCCAAATACTATCAAGCCAAAAATATCCAATAGGCATAATTTTATTTTAAAAATACCATGTATTGATCATAGTGAATGATTTAAATACCTAAAAACCATGCATAAATAAACATCAACTTAGAATTGGAGTTGA
Organism: Torreya grandis; assembly: GCA_037957365.1. NCBI lineage: Eukaryota > Viridiplantae > Streptophyta > Pinopsida > Cupressales > Taxaceae > Torreya > Torreya grandis. Next base: position 460,718 of record JARHVA010001221.1, on the reverse strand, counting down.
CATGCAAAATTAAAAACTTTAAAAAATAAAAAAAACTTGACATGTTATTTTTAGTAAGTTTTACATGCATAGCTCTAAAAGTCTCCCAAAATATTCTAAAAACTAAAATTAACTTATTGGTTGAAATTCAATTGAAGTTGACATTTGGTTAAAAAAAAATATAATTTATAAAAATAGAAAAATACTTAAATGCATTTTTGGACCCTTAGATGGTCACATATGGCCTCCAAAAAATATCAAAAACATCCATAACCAGATAGGGTGGGTTATGGATTCATCAATATTTTTGAGATGGTCATTTTGGCATGAAGGAAAGCTTAAATATAGTTACATATTAAAATTTAAGTACTCTATAAGTTTGGCCTCATTTTATGCATCATTATCCTCTAGTTGAAAACAACTCAGTGCTTGCGCGTTGATCTGATTGTACTGCTACCATTTATTCTTATCAATATTCTTTAGCTCCTATTCTAAAATCCAAGTGTCATTTTTTTTCTATAATCCTTCCCACTATACCAAATACCTATCATAACTTCTTTGCTTCATGTTTACTATCTTCTTATCTAAAACCTACACTATACTTTCTTTCTTCTTCTTCTTTGGTACATGTTGATCCCAATCTACTTCTTCATTTTATTCACATTCACCATCTTCTCCATGGAAATCATATAAATATGAAACATTAAATATTAGAGAGCTATCAAAATCATATAGTAGACTCACTTGATGAGCATTTTCATTGATTTTATTCATAATTCTTCATGGTCCAATTTTATTGTAGTTCAACTTGTTGTATGTGCCTTTCAGAAATCTTTCTTTCCTCAAATAAACTATCACCAAATATCCTTATTCAAATAACTTTGACCTTTTTCTAACATTTTTTTTGCTTTATATTTTTCATTAATTTCCTTCAACTTTGTTCATACTTCTTTTAACTATTGTATATGCTTTGCAAATGCTTCAACATCATCACTAACTCATCATACAATTCATAACGGTATCAAATATAAAACACTCATGGGATTTATCCCATAAAAAATTTTAAATTCTGATTTTCTTATTGATCTAATCACTAAACTATTATATGTAAACTCAGCTTATGGTAAAGTCAAGTCCCATTACTTGGCTTCTTTCTAACTATGTATCTCAACAAATTTCCCAAGCTCTTATTATAACTTATGTCCACCCATCTATTTGTGGGGTGGTATGCACTACTAAATTGTAGCTTAGTCTTCATATTATTCCATAAATTTATCCAAAAATGACTTATAAATTTCCTATCCCTATTTGATGTAATGGTTTTTGGAACACCATGCAATCTCATCCTTAAAAAATAGTTCTATAACTCTAGTGTCATCATTGGTTTTCTTACATGAAATAAAATGAACCATATTAAAAAATTTATCTACAACAATAAAAAATGAATCATTACCTCTCTATGTGTTTGGTAATCCCAACACAAGATCCATATTCAAATCTATCCATGGTCCTCTTGGAATCGGTAAAGGCATGTACATACCTATATTATGTGCATGTCCTTTAGCCACCTGACATATCCTACACCTTGAAACATATCTTATCACATCTCTCTTCATATTTTGTCAAAAATACTTCTCCTCCACCAAAATTATTATCTTTGTCTTACCAAAATGTCTAGCCAAACCACCACTATGTAATTCTCTTATAATATTATCTCTTAGAGACCTAATTGGAATACATAATTGTTTCTCTTTGAAGAGATAACCATCTTGCATAAGATACTCATCATAAATATTACTTGTCCCACCCATTAATGGATTCCTGCATTACTCAACTATCTTACAAAAATCTGGATTAGTATCATATACTTAATAACTTCAAATCCAACTACTTCACTTACGATAATAGTTATCAACCCCACTCACATGTTCAAAACATCATATACCTAATTCTATTTTCCAAATTTGTGCTTCAACACAAAAGTATAACCCTACAATAAAGACATCCACTTTGAATGCTTACTATTCAACTTATTTTGAGTGTTCACATACTTCAAGGTCTCATGATCACTAAATAGGATAAACTCTTTAGGCACCAAGTAATGCCTCCAATATCTTAATGCTTGTACACTGAATAAAATTCAACATCATACATAGAATACTTTTTTCTCACCTCATTCAATTTCTCACTAAAACATGTTATTGGCTTTTCTTATTTACTCAACACAACACCAATTAACACAAATGAGGCATCAAAATAATCCTCAAATAATTTTCTAAAATATGGTAATGCTAAAATAGGATTTTCTATAATCTTCTTCTTCAACAACTCAAAGCTTTCTATTGATGCTCTTGTCCATGCAATTTTTTTCATCTCATACAATCTATTATCGGTGCAATAAGACTACTAAAATTCTTAATCAAATTTATGTAAAAAGTTGTTAAACCATGGAAAATTCTTACCTCTATGATGCTCTTTGGAATAGACCACTCAACAATTGCCTTTAATTTTTATTCATCCATTTTTATACCATCTACAGAAACTACAAATCCTAAACATATCAATCTATTCTATATAAACCTGCACTTCTTATAATTTGCATAGATCTTATCCTTTCTCAAAAATTCTATTACCATTATCAAATGACTTAAGTGATCCTCTTTAGTTTTATTGAATATCAAAATATCATCAAAATAAACTACCACAAACTTACCAATGTAATCTTGTATCAATGTGTTCATTACCCTTATAAACATGTTGGGTGCATTAGATGATCCAAATGACATCAACATCTATTCATATAAACCATATATAGTCTTGAATGTTATTTTCCATTCATCTGCTTCATGAATTTGGATCTGATAGTAACCACTCCTTAGATCAATTTTGGTAAAATATTTTTCTCTTGTAAGAACATCCATCATATCAATTAAATGAGGTATAGAAAATTTGTATTTGATTATAATTTATTGATTTCTCTACTATCCACACACATCCTCCACCCTCTATCTTTATTTGGAGTTAATAATGTTGGTATTGCACAAGGACTCATGCTTTCCCTTATTACACCATTCCTCACCAATTAAGTAACTTATTTATTCAATTTTACATGCTTTGTTGGACTCATCCTATAATATACTTGATTGGGTAGAGATGATATTGGAATCAAATCAATATTGATGTTGAATATATCTCTTTGGTGGTAAACCACCTAGTAACTCATCAAGTATAACATTTACATATTATTTCAACACTACTACCACTTTTATTGGTATTTTCACCACTTATATGTCTTATTTATTTACTACTAATGCATAATTATAACATGTCATATTCATGTATTTGATAAAATTATTTTTAAGATAGCATGCTTTCATCCTACCCTTATTCTTTAAGAGGTAACAAAACTACCTTCATACCACATTTCCAAAAATTACATGTTTTATTTGCTCCATTATGAATTGCTTTTGTATCAAACTACTATGGCCTTCCCAATAAAAAATGACATGCATCTATTAGTATAACATTAAACCATATTTCATCTATAATTAATTTCCATATCTTACCTCCTAAAGTACACCTTGTTAAAAAAATATTTGTTTGCATCCATGAACCCCCACCTTATTTATTCTACACATGTTCTTTCCTTATATCAATCATTATTCTTCTCATCATGATATTTTATCCAATATCTATTGCTGAAACTTCAATATTTTGCTCTTCTGTCTTAGCCTCACCTAAATTCACTCTTGGGCAATCCTCTTACCTCTTTTCTTGATCTTGGTAGTGTAGACACTCAACACTCTATGTCCTTCTCCACATCTATAATAAACATAATATGTGAATTAATTTGGAAACCATCTTTTACCATCACCATTGCTTCATTTTTTCCAAAATCCTCTTCCTCTTTGCAAGTATTGAAACCCTTGTCTATTATCTTCTTCTATTTATGCACCACATGATGATTTTCCTCTTGTGGAATTAAACCCACTTATATTTGTATTGAATCCACCTATCCCCTTATTGGATGGGATTGTCCTCTTCTTGGCCTAATAGATGTTCTTTTGAAATTTTATGTATTTTATTTTTATTCTACCTTCAAAGATAATTAAGAAGCCTCCTCCATGTAAATTATTATATGCATGCTTAATTCATTTTGAATAGAAAATTTTAAACTATTTACATACCTTTTATCCATTTTTTCTTCTATTTCATCACCTTCCACTCATATGGAAATCTTGTAAAACTCATATGTATACTCTTTTATACTATGGTCCTTTTTCCTTAAATTCTAGAATCTTCTAAATAGGGTTTGTGCATAATCCACATGAATAAATTTCTCTCTAACTTCTTCTCCATAATTTTTCATGAGTTGATATTCTCTTTGATTTTTATCTATATTTTTATATAGGTGATCCCACCAAATAATTACATGACCATTCAATTTCGTACATGAAAAATTTACCTTCTTATCTTCTCTCATAGTTCTCCATTCAAAAAACTTCTCCATGTTATTCATCTAGTCTATAAACTCTTCTAGTTTTAAAGTTACTCCGTGATCTATAATGTCAACCTTTATTACTTTTTTCCTTCCCTATAAATCTCTAACCATCCTCTCTTCCATTGATGGTGGCTATTCTTATTGTTCTTCCTCTTACATAATTTCTTCTTCATGATCTATGTCATCCTCTACTTCATCTTTGGCTCTTCTTTGTCTTTGATTTTCAATAATTTCAGTTAATTGTTCCACTTGCCTTTGCAAGTCTCACATAGTTTGGTTCATCTAAGTGATTACTCCTCATCCTCTCACCATGTCTTACACCCCTAAGATTTAAAATTTTTATGATACCAAATAACAAACTTGAATACCATCAAGGCAAAAATATCCAATAGGCACAATTTTTTTGAAACAATACCTTATATTGTTCATATTGAATGATTGAAATAATTACAAACCATGCATAAATAAACTTCATCTGATAATTGGATTTGACATGCAAAATTTGAAACACTATAAAATAAAAAAATCAACGTACTATTTTTAGTCATTGTTGTTTTTAGTGAGTTTCACATACAAGTACACATAGCTCAAAAAATATCTCAAAATATTCTAAACACTAAAATTAACCTATCAAATGAAATTTAACTAAATATCTGGTTAAAAATATACAATTTATAAAAATACTAAAATGCATTTTCAGACCCTCAGATGGTCACGTATGGCCTTCGAAAAATATAAAAAACATCCATTGTAAGAATATTTGTGTGACATTTAAATTGTGGTTGTATCTCAATAATTTCAATAGAGACAAGGAAGTAAGGTGGAATAGGTACATTTTCATCATAGTCAACATGGAAAAGTTCATAGTCAAAGGAGCAAGGACCTATCTAGAAGCATATAAAAATTCTATTCCTATTTATGAGTGGTAACAATCTTGTTTTATTCATATTTTTATTGTCAAATATTAGTTATAGTAATATAGATATTATAAAATCTAAGTAACTTGTATTTGGTTACACTTACTATTTTTAGTATATGCCACTTGTTAATTTCCATTTAAGTCAATTCTGCTTTACATTCATATTTATTATTAAATGTTATATAGTACAATCTAAATAGATCTATCAAGTTTTACATCTATTAGAAAACATTTAAATTTTTAAATAAAAAATAAGGTAAAACATATTGGTAAATTAGCTTATGGTCCCCTTAATTTTTTTTATAGGTCTTTAACTAAATTCTTGATTCCCATAAACTAAAGAAAAATATGATTACCCTTTACTAGATTCGATTGAGCACTACTATAGAATTTATATCTAACATAGGGGTTTTGATTGAATTCATTATTTTCTTTGCAAAAAAATATTTACATTCACTTTATTTTCCTTTCTTTCTATAACTATGTTCCAATTTTTAAAACTCATAGGAGTTGTCATTATGGCCAAAGTAGTAATTAGTTTACCTAGGATGTCATGTGAGAGGTACTTAACCAATAATCATGCCATTAGAAAACACTATATATGTATTATAGTTTTCACACACCTCATGGTATATAAAAAATGCCTATGGTTTTGCTTTTCAACCTTAGGAAGCCTTTCCACTATTTTTTATTTTAGTGCACTAGTAAGCGATTAACCATAAGAAGTTACGCTTAATATACCTCAGACATGAGATAGTGAAACTATGGAATGGTGGAATTATCTATAGTTAGTGCCCCTTTGGGACTTGTTCAATGTTTATATATGGTATCAATATATTTGAGAGACTAAAAATCAACCACACCTTCCTAGTTACACTTGTAATCCCATTTGAAGATATAAGGCTTCAAAATTAAAAAATCATTAAAATGTTAAAATTAGTAATTTAAAATCTCAAGACTTCCTTAATTCATATTATTGTAATATCCAATCCAAACTATTACCTATCACCACTAGGTTTTAGAGGGTGTGACTAAATTATTTTGTTCCTTATGTCCCTAAACCTCAAGGTTACCACACTCACCAATTTGATCCTATTATGTGCCCATAACTTATATTAGATTTAAATTTTCATGTTATCAACACTAGATGAGAATAAGTACCACATCCAACACATCATAATAAAGGTGGTAAACATGTTCCTTCTCAACCCCCTCCACCACCCACAAAGCATGCCATCCTATCTAAATATTATGATATCATCGATTAACTATGGAATACACCAATAAAATTTCTATTTTAGAGTTATTAAAGAGATATAAAAATCTACAAATACATCTTATATAACATGTTTCACAATAAATCTCTTCCTAATGATACACAACCAACATCATTTGATTCTATCATGAATACAATGAAGGATATCAAAAATGTCATCACTTTAGATAAGGAATACTTATCTTCTAAGCATATCATAGATCAAGATCTTGCATTATTCATTCAGAATGGAAAGATAGACAAGCATGTGTTGATTGAAAATGTTTTAGGGATTAATATTTGGAGCTCTACTTTATTAAAAAAATTGTGTATCAATATGAACATCATTCAAAAATCAAAACAAGATATTAAGATATTTGATAATACTCTTCATAAAACATGTGGAACTATCACATTGGATTTACTAGTAGGTACCAAGATGGTTCCCTATTATTTTTCAAGTCATGCCTAACCAATTACACTACAACTTACTTTTGGGGTGACCTTGTATTAATGAAATGGAGGATGTACCTTCTAAATTCCATAGGTGTATCAAATTTATATTATAATATATGAGTATACTATTCCAATAGATGATAACCCTTGTAGATATTACAAAATGAAGCAATCAAAAAGTGAATATCATTCTATTATACCACCTAAATAAACTAGACCACTTGATTGGATGCATACATATGAGGTGGACAAGTCAAGTATAAAACATTAAAAAGTAACAACCATGAGCATTAAAGAAGATATCAACAAATAACCACCAGTTATAGTATACAAGAGGATAAAATCTAAGATCCAACTCTTTTGATCAATTATGAATATCATTATTGCATAGTTACAAATTAATACAATATTGATGATGATGATGATATGGAATATTCAATAATTTTTTTTTTTTAAAAGATGAATTTCAATTGTATCGACCCATAGGAATATGTTTTTGATACTATATTCACACTTATTAGAGTTGGAACATATTGAGATGATTTATATATGATCAAAAGGGAAAAATAAAAAACTATTATAGAAACACAATATTCCAATGAAAAATGAAAAACTATAATGAAAGATAATTACCATAATCAGAGTGCAAACACTTATTCCAGTATTAGTTCACAAAAAAAATAAAAAAGTAAAGATTTATGTCTAATGGTTACATTCATTCAAGATAAGATTTCGCATACTTTAAAGCCTCAAAATGCTATAGTTAATGTTGCACCTCTTCATGAATAAGTGCAACCAAAACACAAGAATAAATTAAAAAAATAGTAGTTACATAGGGAATAAGATGAAAAATAAAGGTTACATAAAGAAAAAATACAAAGGTAACAAATTGATAAGGAGAAGTTACTAAAAGAACAAGCACAAAAAGAGAAGTTACAAAATAAAAATAAAGATAAGAAAGAATGAATCCTCAAGAAAGTGATTCTCGCAAAGGAAAATCAAAATCAAGACATACCAAAAAAGGATAATGTGGTTCTGAGGCATATAATAAGTGTTATTCACATCTAGAGCCTTTTGTTATAGTCTTCATATCGATGGCAATACATGTATCGATGTCATGATTACCTCTTTTCATGAATCCAATATATGTAACGTGAAACTTCTCCAATAATTTGGGTATGAAAGACAACATTTGGGTAATATTATAAGGCTTTCATACTGGATTGGATCTATTGAGTTTCCAATAAAACTTGGGCTAAAGATACATGTTCCATTATATTTCACATCAACCCTACCTTGAATCAATGCAATGAAAAACTTAGAAAATCATGGTTATGAGCAATGAGGGTGATAGTGGGTAAATATCATGAATATGTCATATTTGAGATTGAAGTTGAAATGATTACCATTTCAAGAGTGGATTAATATATAGAGCAAGAACAAAGAAAGGAATGTATTTATTTTGATAACATTCTAGTGATGACAACTAATATAATTATTGTAGAGACATATGAGAAATCACAAATGGAAAATCAAAAGAAATTAAAAAAATACAATATCATAGTATGGTGTGGGTTAGTTTCATGTATACATATGCAACTCATGGTAAGAGTGTCTTACCACAATTTTAGGCCCAAGAAGATAATTATGACTATGATCATGACTTTGTAAAATATTAGAATGATAATAGTAATGACACAAGACTTGTTTATTGATATCCTATACCAATTAGATGTTTAACACAAGATTCAATAGGTAATTACATATGTATTTTGGTAACTCTATGGGAACACCATGTTAACCAAGTCATTGTTCAAGCTTAAATATCTTTTATTTTACATAGCTTCCTCATATCTACTTCTTAACTTTATTCTTCTCTCTTGGAACACATGTATTCATTTGTGCTTACATAGACCTTTCTTCTCACCCTTGGATATGGTTTATTTGAACCTTACATTTTGATTGTCCATCCTGACCCAAACATCTTGTAATAATTCCAATGCACATCTTTTACGGCATGCTAATTATTTATTCTACAAATCCTTGGTTTCTATTTGAACTTAAATGATTGAATAATATTACTTATACATACTACATGATCACACATTAACTCTTGAACTTTAGGGGAATGTATATTCCTATCTCCACATATGATATTCAACTACATTATTATAATACACATATTCAATGGGGGCATATTGGTTGCTATCAATTTCTCCACATCACTATACTATCACATATACTAGAGATTATGTCTTAGAAATGTTGTGGATTGTTTAGATCCCTTATTTTATTATATTATGGAAGCCTCACTACTTTAATTTGTATATTTTTAAAATATTTAAAAACTATAAAAAAATTCAAATAAAGTAAAAAAAATACAAAAAAAATCAAAAAAATTCAAAAAGTAAAAAACATCATGACCTGAGCATGCCATGAGTTTCTAGTTTACTTATTTACATATGTTATGTATCACATTTTTTTAGACAACATAATTTTTTCATACACACATGCATTTCATGAGGCATATGAATGTGATGCAAGACACACATATCTACATGGATTCTTAGATGTTGGATTCTTTTTTACATAGTGTCCATGCCTATGCTAGGGGCACCATTTTCTACATCTTACATTATTTTAGGCTATATCTATCTATGACTTTTCTACCATATTGATCTATATATATTACAAGTGTATTGATAATTAATCATGTCTTAAATTGTGCTATATTCATATGTTACTTTGCTATGATGTGACATTGATACATGTAGGTGGTATAGACTAGTTTTCACTTGTTCTATGTTCCTTCAATGATGTTAATTTATTTCATGATAAGTTAGACATTAATTTAATATTTTGTGTGGCCCTTTTCCCTTGTGTGTAATAGTTTTTGGATCATCTCTATGATATTTTTACTTGGTATGTGTGACATTTGGACATGTCCATTGCTTGTGGCCCTTGCCTCTATGTGTGTATGTATGAAATTTGAACATGTCCCTTGTTTGCAACATTATTTATGTCCTTTGTGTATGACCTTTGGCCTTTTTTGTTAAAACATATTCATTTTTATTATATGCATACCTTGGCCTTATTGTGTGAAATTATATGACACTGCATAACACTATGTGTTTTACTAGTTGTTTTTATTGAGCTTGATTATCAGGGCCATGATACATATCATACAATTTTACTACATAGTCTAAATTCAAATATGGTCACTTTAATCTATACCTCATTTATATGTCTAACTAGACATGACACTTGTATGCCTCACATTTAATATGTTACATAAATGCTTCAATATTGATTATAGTACTATGATGACATATTATTCACATGATAACATTATACTACATGATTATATTTCTATCAGACAATACAATTAACTCTTCTTTTGAGATGAGTGACCCATAGGGTATGTCTCTCATCTCAAAAAGGGGGCATTATAGTGGGATTGCAATAGAGATCCAAACCTCCATGAATAGATAAAAATTAGGTTTGGGAGATAATATAGGTTCTAAATATTCAAAATACAAGTTTTAAAGATTTAAATTAGTTAAAAAATGATATCTTATGACAAAGTACAGGTTGTAAATATTAAAAATAAAAATTTAAAATAATAAAATTAATTTAAAAACTAGATCTTATGAAAAATTACACATTTCAATTATTAAAAAATAAGATACATGAGATATATTGGAACATTGATAGAGATTATGGGGAATATAACATGCATATGCACTCATTTTACAAAATATTGAGTATAGATTCATATACACTTGAATTCATATAGATAGTCATATGAAAAATAGTTACACGAATAAAAAATTATAGGTTGCACATATAGTTACAGTTGAGCATATATATGCTTATCATTCTATATCATTTGACACAAATTCATGGGGCATGATACTTGTTCATGGATATATGTGAATTTTCCAAATTTCAAAAGGAACACTACTAGTTCAAGCACACATTTACTATAATAAATTTATAGATTCAAAGGTATATGGTTGTTATTTAAATTAAAATATATTTAAACTAAGGTCATGATGGGGTAATGATTATTCTTCATTCTCTTTTGATCATGAAAATAGAATCTAGATCCATTTGCATTAGCGTGATTTGTTCTATTATGGGTAATGTACGTTTGAGTCCAGTGACACTTAATGGACTTGGTATTACTTATAATAAACCCATCATGTAGTTACATATTCTATTCTATACAGGTGATGTATTCTCATTTCTAGTGACACTCAATAGCCTTGGAATCACTTCTAGTGAACCTATCATGGTTTCAAATTATTTTTTATTAGTACATTAGATATTTATCTACTTTCAAGAGAGTTGAAGCATGCATATTTATAACTAAAAATATTGATTAGTTATTCAAAATTAAGACTTGATCACTTTTAGTTTACCAATGATTCAATATAAAGAATCATCTCTCCAAGTGCTTCAAAAAAGGACCACATTTCTCCAATGTTTCATCATATGTTTACAACTTGTAGGGAAATATGGTTTCATATCCTTACAAGTGTACTCATCCATTTCTCTCCTATCAAATTTTAAATTTTCAAAGTTCAAGTTTTTAGAATTTAAAATTTGAACAAATGACTACTTCATGTGTTATTATATTATTTTTTAAAATGAGTTCCTTGAATAGTTAGAGTATCCTATCAAAGATAAAGTGTGTTTTACACACTCATGTTTTAATTATTTATCCTTTACTTTATTAATTTACTTACTAGGATAAATAAGGGGGACACAAATATAGACACTTAAATTTGGTCACAAGTTTTTGACAATATTAATTCTTGACACATCGTAAACCACTTGACTTGTGCTGAAATACATGAATCGTAGTCACCATTCCTCTAAGCTATTTATTTATATGCATGCTTCAACATTTTTTCATCATCACTATCACCAAAAACTTTCCAAGTTAATAATATAACCTCTTTGTATCATCCTCAAATTGTTTCCATTCTTAGGAAAGTTGTCTTTGATTCTCTAGGATAGGTCCACCCTAGGTAGATATTTATACTTCTACGGACGTGTCCACCTGGACTAGCCTTATCCCTATGCCAAGTAACATATAGGTTTCAAATTAAAAATATCCATTTATGTCTTCTCACACATTTTTAAATATCTACTAAAGGAAATTATCAAAAGGTTTCACTATATAAGAAAATCCAAACCTCATTACAAAGGGACTTGGATCCTAGCTTAACACTATCTATTCAAAACTTATACACTATTTCGCATTAAAAGAACTGACTTATTCTTCCTAAATTCAAAATAACTCACTAGGCGTAGTCACAAGCCAAGTCTAAATCATCTCAAAGGAATTCAAGATTTATTATTATCAAGTATCAAATCCAAAGATCTAGCTACATACATATAGTCAAGGAGCATAGTTGCACACTCATTCCAGGTGGAAGAAATATGTATGGATTAATTAACTCTTTACAGTATTTGGATACATAGGCAATGATAAATCATTAAGGAGGTGATTGGGGTCATATAATCTCATTACACCCCCCTTTCTTTTTCAATTTTTAACTCTCACAAAGAGCCCTAGGATTTATAAAGCAAAGATAAGGAAACAAATGAATTTTGTGTGGTATAAATAGAATTGAGTAATATCAAACCATTAAATAGATAAAGATGAAAAAAGTGGATTAGTCATTATTTCATCATAGTTAATGTGGATAAGTTCGTAGTTAATGGATATGATTGGCTTATGCTAATATCTAAGGAGTGTGGTCCTTTACAAAAACATCTTCAAACTACCCCTAATCTTGAACAATCACAATCTTATTTTACCCTAATTTTCACTATCAGATATCAATTCCATTCAATGAGAGATTATTAAAGCTAAGTATATTGCATTTGGATATACTTACTATTTTTAGAACATGCCACTTGTCAAATTCCATTTCAGTCAATTCTACTTTACATTTATATTTATGCTTAAATGTCATTTATTAAAATTTGAATATGTATCTCAAATTTTAAACCTATTAGAAAACATTCACATGGTTAAATATGAAATAAGGTCAAATAATATGTTTTGGAATTATTATTATTATTATTATTATTATTATTATTTTGAAATAGTTTTTGGTTAAACAATGGGAAAAATTATTATTTTCGACCTAGTTATCATACTTGATACATCTATTATTACATCTTATCCATATTTGAGAATATAATTTATCCCTATCATTATCAAGTGTATGATTTACATATTAACTATTTTTAAAAGTGTTGTCATTGATGTCAAAGGTAATGACAAAGTGGTGATTGATGAAGGATGATATTCAAATGACAAGAAGGCCTTGTGTGCTTGATAAGTGATCCATGTAGTTTTTGTTGTCTTGATCAAGGGAGAATGATATGCAAAGATTGTAAGATATTATCAAGTGTAGTGAGGTGATTTTTAGGCTATAGGAATGGTCTTATAGAAGCTCAAGGTGGTTTGGTAACAAGGAAGCTTGAAGAGAGGTCATTGGTTAGGCATGGTCATGGCTTGTAGAGACAAGATGGAGATAAGATAGAACAATATGATTTTGCGATTGAGCATGGAAATTTTGAAGCATGTGTATGAAGTATAGAGTTAGTTCATGACTCTGAAGAGTGAGCTACAATATCAAGGCCTCATTAAGGGTTTGAATCTAGGCTTAGCCTTATGAACTTAGGTGGCCTAATGAAGTAGTTTGAGTAAGATTGGTCACTTATGATCTAATTTGAGTTCTATTAATGATATAAAAATATTTATCTAGTGCATCTATGTAGTTATAGGTTAAGTAATGAAGACAAAGGTGTATGAACAGTGTCTTAGAGATCTCAAGGGTATGCAAGCCTAGGTAGGCTTGACCAAATGAGATAGGTTGATCAGTTATAAGTACAATATGGAAAAGGTGAGTGTTGAAAGAGATATATTATGTTTTATTAGAGGTGTATACTAATTCTTAATTCATAATTTTTGAGAAAAATGCCTAAGAGTGGTTTAGAAGTTTCTCGAGTTCTTAGAATGAAGAGATGAGAGCTCGAGAAGAAAGTTTTAATGCTCGTTGGCATGTGTAGACTTTGCATGGTGACATGATAATTTTGGGAGAGATGGAATATGGACCTAAGAATGTTTTCCAAGCATTTTTCATTGGTTTTAGGTACACAAATTTATGAACATTCGTTAAGAATGTAAACTGGTCAAAACCTTCCTATAAACCCTCTTAATGACTTGATTGGATAAAAAATATTGGATAGTGCATATAATGGATTGGAAATTAAATTTTTATGATTGAATTTTGTATAGGACTCCTCCATAAATCTCCAAGTGGAAATGGTATGTCAGAGTAGTGAGTAGAAGGTACAGAAAAGTGCTTCTTTCTAAATATTTTAATATTATAGATAGGGTTGACTAAGTCAACACATGAAAATCATTGATGGTTGATAATTTTTATTGAGACTAATGAAATTATTTTTGAAATTTTCATTCTCTGTGTTAATAATTTTGATCATGGAAATTGTCCTATCACTAAATCTGCAAAGAGTGAAAATAGTGAAAGAAACTAGGCTTGAGTGAGAACCTATTTAGGGATGATGTGAAGATGAATAAGAATGGATAAAATGGTTTGAGGTGTTTTTATAAGACATATTAATCATTTTACCTTGGTTGGTAAGTGTTTTTGGTGATCATACATAGGCTAGAAGGTGCTCACAAAGTGACTTGTTTGAGTAAGATGAACTGTGAAGGTGTGTTCCAAAAGTTGATCCATATGTTCTTAATATGATATTAAACCTCAATAAATTTTTGATTTGATATGATATTATTATTTTTAAGGATAAAATTAATGTATTTTAATATCAAGGAAGTGTTTAAACAAGTGTTATATGTCATGTTTGTTAAGTTCTGGAGCTAAAAGCTTCACTGTTATGCAAATGGTGGAGGTTGCTGAGTGTCACAGTAATCGACATCGGTCTGATCAACCGATGTCGGCAATGTTTAGTTACACATCAACTGGCATCGGTTAGGTGTTGGCTGGCATCGATCAGATAGGAACTGATGTCGGTCATCTCCAGATAGATAGAGACTGACGTCGGTCATCTGTGCATTTCAGAACTGTTCTAATTTTAGATGAACAATTAGTTTACATGTAAAGACTAATTTTAGTCTTGAGTCTGCATTTCTAATTATTGTTTGTATTGAGATCTATTTAAGAGACCCATGGGGCTGTATTGTAAAAAAAGATGAAGGACTAAGAAGGATTAGATCCTCAACTTGAAGGCAAGAACAACAATTGGGTTGGTTGTCTCAAGGGGTGTAAGATCAGTTGATCTGCAGGGTGTGCAAGATCAGGGAAGATCTACATGGTAAGCAAGACTAGTTAGATCTGCAAGTGTGCAAGATCAAGAAGGTCTGCATGGTAATCAAGGGAATAAAAACTCAATTATTGAGTTGATTGTAATTGATTGTGAGAGAGAGAGAGAACTCTTGAGAGAAATATTGTACACCCAAGAAGTGTGGGAAGAGTGAGATTTCTTCATTATATTTTCTTCTGGAAGAGTGTCAATACAGATTGTATTGTTTCTCGTATCATATTCTTTGCTATTTCTAAATTCTAGTTACTTATTACTTCTGGTTTAATTCCATGTTTAGTTGCTTATACAAAGGTAATCAAGTGTACTCTTAAGGAGTGGATCCTAACAATTGGTATCAGAGCTTGGTTCACTAACAGGTGGTATCAGAAGCGTGTTAGTGTTTGTTGATTATAGGTCACTCACAGGGGTTTCTATTTGAGTGGGAGTAAAGCAATGGCAGAAGAAAGTAATCTAAGAATGGAGAAATTTAATGGCAAGAATTATCAATTATGGAGGATGTAGATAGAAGATTATCTGTATCAGAAAGATCCATTTTTACCGTTGGGTGGAGTTTCAAGTAAGCCCACATATATGCAGGATGAAGAATGGAATGTTCTTGACAGAAAGGCTCTGGGAACTGTAAGGTTGAGCCTGGCATTATCTGTGATTTCCAACTTATCACAGGCAAAGACAATGGTAGAGTTAATGGAATCTTTGGCAAACTTATATGAAAAAACCTCAGCTTCGAATAAGGTATATCTTATAAAGCAATTATTTAGTTTGCAAATGCAGGAAGGTGGATCGTTATATAGTCATCTTAGTGATTTCCATGGTTTGGTAAACCAATTAAATTTAGTCAAAATATTTTTTGATGATGATATTAAGGCTCTCTTAATCTTATGCTCTTTACCTGAAAGTTGGGATAGCTTGGTAATGGCAGTAATTAATACTGCATCTGCTTCAAATATCTTGAAAGTTGATGATGTTGTTAGTGTAATCTTGAATGAAGAAATTTGCAGGAAAAGCACAGGGGAGACATCAGGTAATGCTTTAAGTGTTGAAAGCAGGGGATGGCAAAGAGAGAAGAGAAAGCAAGGGAAATCAAGGTCAAAGATAGGCAGTAGATCCAGATCCAGGTATGGCAGTATAATTTGCTAGAATTGTGGAAAGAAAGGACATGCAAAGAAATATTGTTGGTTGAAAGAAGATCAACATGAAGGTAATGAAGAAGCAAAAGATGTAGGTATTGTTACACAGGATGCTCTCATATTTTCTTTGGATAGTCAGGTAGAATCATGGGTTTTAGATTTTGGTGCTTCTTTCCATGCAACCCCAAATAGTAAATTTTTTCATGATTATGTCCATGGAGACTTTGGAAAAGTTTATTTAGGGGATGGTGAGCCTTGTCAAATAGTTGGCAAAGGGAAAGTGCAGCTGAAGTTGCAGACTGGCAACACATGGGTGTTGAAGGATGTCATGCATGTACCCATCCTAAAGAAGAATTTGATTTCTATAGGAAAGTTGGGTGATGAGGGTTGCACAGTAACTCTCACAGTGGAATCTTGGAAATTTTCCAAGGGTGCACTTGTATTAGCAAGAGGTAAGAAAGTAGGTACACTTTATCTATCTACTTGTATTACCGATTCTCCTTCTATTTTATCTACTTCAGATGTAGATGCAAAGATGTGGCTCTGTAGGCTTGGTCACATGAGTGAGAAGGGAATGGATGTTCTTAAGTCAAAAGGTATGCTTTCAGATTTGATAGACCAAGATTTTTGTGAGAAATGTATGTTTGGGAAATAGGAGAAAGTGAGGTTTCTCAAGACTGGGTCAACAAAGAAGAAGCACAGGTTGGAGCTTGTTCACATAGGCATGTGGAGACCAACTCAGGGAGCTTCTATTGGAGGATCACAGTGCTATATTTCTTCCATGGATGATGCTACAAGAAAGGTATGGGTTTATTGCATAAAGAGGAAATATGATGTTTTTGACATATTTAAGAACTGGAAAGCCTTGGTATTCAAGGAGAAGATGATGGACAAATATCAACTCAAGAGGCTGAATAATTTTGAGCAGGGCAAGGTTGATTTAGACAAGGTTATGATCCAAAATGAGCTCGTGGGTAAAAATCATCACTCACAAGAAAAAACAGTTACTGACATCGGTCAGGTGAGAATCGACGTTGAATAGGTAGGAAACGACGTCAGTCTAGTGGAGACCAAATTTGGTGATGTCGGGCAGGTGGAAACCGATGTTGATCAAGTAGGAATCGACATCGGTTAGGTCACATAAAAGAAAACTGACGTTAGTTGGGTAAGAATTGACGTCGGCCAGGTTGGTCAGACAGAGACCGATGTCAGTCAGACAGAACCGACATTAGTTTGGTGCAGACTGAAAGATGACCGGGATCGATCACTGTTAGAATGAAATTTGGGCAGACAGCAAGCTGTTAATGAGTCTCAAATGCCCATGTGGAGGTCTGAAAGGGTAAGTAAGCCTCAAATTTGTTATTCCCCTTCTTTATACTATTTGTTGCTCACTGATGGTAGAAAACTAGGAAGTTTTGAAGAGGCAATGCAGGTAGAATCCAGAAAACAGTGGGAGCATGGCATGAATGAGGAAATTGATTCCTTGGAAAAGAACCAAATGTGGGATTTGGCTGAGTTGCTAGCCAGAAGGAAAGCATTGAAAGATGAATGGATTCACAGGTTAAAGAAAGGAGAGAATGGATAGGTGAGACAAAAGGCCAGGTTATATGGTCTTGAGCAAGCTCTAAGACAGTGGTATTTCAAGTTTGACAGGTTTATGACAAAGCATGGCTTTAGTCAATGTCAATGTAACCATTATGTTTATTTTACCAGGTTGGATAATGGTTGCTACATTATCCTGTTACTGTATGTAGTGTATATGCTTGTTGTAGGGTCACACATGTAGGGAATTACTGAGCTAAAGGTAAAATTAGCTCAAACATGTGCTAGAAAGGATTTAGGAGCAGCAATGAAAATCCTTGGCATGAGTATTAAGAGAGATAGGAAAAATCACAGGTTGATTTTGTCTCAAGAAGATTATGTGAATAAGGTGGAGAGGTTCAATTTGCAGGATGCAAAACCGGTTAGCACACCTATGGTTGGACAATTCAAGTTGAGCTATGAACAGTGTCCTAAATCACATGATGAGGTTGAGTACATGAGCAGAGTTCCATATGCTTCAGTAGTTGGGAGCTTGATGTATTTAATGGTATGTACTAGACCTGATATTGCCCAAGCAGTAGGAGTTGTCAGCAAGTTTATGGCTAATCCAGGAAAGGAACACTGGAAAGCAGTTCAATGGATTCTTAGGTATCTGAGAGGGACCAACAGTAGGTATTTATGCTATGCAAGGTCAAGAACTTCTCTACATGGGTTTGTAGATTCAGATATGGTAGGTGACTTGGATGGCAGGAGAAGCACCACAGGATATGTGTTCACTGTTGGTGGAACGGCGGTTAGCTAGATTTCAGAGTTACAGAAGGTTGTTGCAGTCACAGTGGCTAGCAAGGAAATGATATGGATGACTTGGTTCATGGAAGAGTTGGGAAAGGAGAAAGAGAGTTGCAGATTGTACAGTGATAGTCAAAGTGCAATTCATTTGGCAAAGGATTCAGCGTTTCATTTAAGAACCAAACATTTACAGCTTAAGTACCACTTCATTAGACAGGTAATGGAGGATGGACAGTTAAAGCTAGAAAATATCCATACGGATAAGAACCCTGTAGATATGTTAAAAAATCTAGGAACAAAGGAGAAGTTGAATCTTCATTCAAATTTTGTTGGTCTTCAAGTTTGAACTTGAAGATGGGATACAAGCCATAAACAAATTAGAGGATGTTGCTGTATAGGTACATGTATAGGTGCAACTGTTTATCTCAAAGTGGGAGATTGTTAAGTTGTGGAGCTAAAAGCTTCACTGTTATGAAAATGGTGGAGGTTGCTGAGTGTCACAGTAATCAACATCGGTCTGATCAATCGACATCGACAATGTTCTGTTAGACAGCAACTGGCATCAATTAGGCGTCGGCTGGCATCATTCAGACAGAGATCGACGTCGATCATCTGTGCATTCCAGAACTATTCTAATTTTAGATGAATAGTTAGTTTGCAGGTAAAGACTAATTTTAGTCTTGAGTTTGCATTTCTAATTATTGTTTGTATTGGGATCTATTTAAGAGACCTATGGGGCTGTATTGTAAAAAAGGATGAAGGACTAAGAAGGATTAGATCCTCAACTTGGAGGCAAGAAAAACAATTGGGTTGGTTGTCTCAAGGGGTGTAAGATCAGTTGATCTACAGGGTGTGCAAGATCAAGGAAGATCTACATGGTAAGGAAGACTAGTTAGATCTGCAAGTGTGCAAGATCAAGAAGGTCTGCTTGGTAAGCAAGGGAATACCAACTCAGTTATTGAGTTGATTGTAATTGATTGTGTGAGAGAGAACTCTTGAGAGAAATACTGTACACCTAAGAGGTGTGGGAAGAGTGAGATTTCTTCATTGTATTTCCTTCTGGAAGAGTGTCAATACAAATTGTATTCTTTCTCGTATCATATTCTCTGCTATTTCTAAATTCTAGTTACTTATTACTTCTAGTTTAATTCTGTGTTTAGTTGCTTATACAAAGGTAATCAATTGTACTCTTAAGGAGTGGATCCTAACAATTTTAATATCAAGGAAGTGTTTGAACAAGTGTTATATGTCATGTTCACTCTAACTGTGTTTTGGGCTAGTTTGAATGGTTCAAGTATGCTAGGTGAGATGAAGTGTTTGAGGTCCCTTGAAAATAAGAGATAAATAAAATGGAAATATTATTTTGGTTTAAGGTATAAATTGAACATAAAATATTTATGGTATCTAAAGAGATAGGTTAAGTGATTGAACCATGAAAGCCAAAAATACTTGTCTAGCTATGTGTGCATAGTGTGAGAGTGGTATGAGAGATTGGTCTATTGAACCAATGATTGAAGATAGGAAAAGAGATATAACTGATGTATAATTAAATAAATACATAAAATGAACCATGTATTTGTATTATATTTAATTAAAGTGTTTTTTCAAGTGAAAATATTAATTTTTTTATGACTATACTTTTAGAGGCTACAAGCAGTCTGAGTGGTCAGCTTGAAGAAGTGAGTTTGAAGTTGTTTGACCTGATTTGAGGAAAAAAATAAGTTTGAATATGTCAAGGAAGTATCAAAGGTTAATTATA